>CM060325.1:49540831-49553331 GCA_030674155.1 Stramonita haemastoma | reverse complement strand
AGGTGTACCACCTCACTCCTTATCTGTGGGCGCATATAAAGAAGTAGGGGTTTTGACTTTAAATGAGTATAGACAACTTGCTGTGGTAAAATAATTATGTTCTAAGAAGTACAACAAATGATAGTAATGTTAAAAATGAAGTTCAGCCAAAGTCTGAGATTCACTTTCCGAAAAGAGCAAGAACTATCAGCTCACTTAGGCTACCACAATTCATTATTATCGTTTTTAAAATGTTATACCACTTTATGTCAGCAGATTTCTCTGCGTGAAATTCGTTCTGCTCTCCCAAGGGAGAGCGCGTCGCCACAAGTGCAGCGCCTACCCATTATTTAATTTTTTTAATTTATATACAGCCCCGAGCCGCCCTGGGAACTCCAACTCCCCAATTTTTCTCAGGGATGGTGTCTAAACACGACACCTGTGTGTATGCTGGGTTGTGTGATATATATATATATATATATATATATATATATATATATATATATATATATATATATATATATATATATATATATATATATATATATACTGTGCACTCACACACACACACACACACACACACACACACACACACACACACACACACACACGCGCGCGCGCGCGCGCGCGCGTGCGCAGTGCGTGCACATGTGTACACATACAGTCACACACCCAGTCACACACACACATGTACACACACACACACACACACACACACACACACACACACACACACACACACACACACACACACACACACACACACACACACACACACACACACACACACACACACACGTCTGTGTACACTATAGAGATTTGCATCATAAAAGTACTATACTATATATATATGCCGCCGCTGTGGCCTAGTGGTTAGGGTGTTGTACTCGTAATCTAAAGGTTGCGGGTTCGATCCCAGCTATTCCCCTATGGCGTTGTGCCCTTGGAAAAGGCACTTTACGGCTATTTTCTCACCCCACCCAGGTGTAAAAGGGGTACCAACCTTGTGTTGGGGGTTAATCCTGCGTTAGACTGGCGTCCTATCCAGGGGGGAGTCTATGACTCTCAGTCGCTTAACGCCACAGAAACCGGGATAAGCACCGGCCTGATGAGCCTTATGGCTCGGGACAGACTTTAACTTTAACTAACTTTTATATATATATATATATATTTGTCATATATATATTTGTCATCCACTCCTACTGGCACACAATGACCTGCTCTTCCGAAAGGCGGAACGGGGTTTTAACGTGTGTGCAAGATGTTCTGCGTGCGTTCGCACACGGGCCTTGGTTTATAGTCTCATCCAAATTAGCACTTATACCTCTACACTATTTAAAAATTCAGAACTTAATCCAAATGAATAAGCAAAATCAAAAGTACACAGTCAGCTCCCTACCCACCTTGGGAACTGCTTAAAGCCCATTTTGCGACTGTATTCTTCTGTAAGGAAAGTTGACAATGTTTAACATTCTTACGTCATTAGTAAAGCAACATATTCAAACCACTTACCCTGATCATCTGAAAATCTATAGGGATGGGTCCATTCTTAAAATAAAAAAAATTTTAAGACACAAAAAAAACCCCCTAACTAATGAGACAGGTGGGCTTTCCTTTCCCATCATTGAAAGTAGAGAGATCTTTCAATGTGGGAAAAAATAAATCTATTTTTATGGTTGAACTAACTGCTGTACTGTCGGCACTATACCATGTAGGCCTACTTGACTTCCCTAAAGACTCTTCAACTTAAAGTTAAAAGTTAAAGTCTGTCCCGAGCCTAAGGCTCATCAGGCCGGTGCTTATCCCGGTTTCTGTGGCGCTAAGCGACTGAGAGTCATAGACTCCCCCCTGGATAGGACGCCAGTCTATCGCAGGGTTAACCCCCCAACACAAGGTTGGTACCCCTTTTACACCTGGGTGGGGGAGAAAATAGCCGTAAAGTGCCTTTTCCAAGGGCACAACGCCATAGCCGACAGCTGGGATCGAACCCGCAACCTTTAGATTACGAGTCCAACGCCCTAACCACTCGACTACCGCGGCGGCTTCTTCAACTTACTAATGTGTGTCAATTCTAAAACGGTTTTACATGCTTTAAACAAAAGCAAGAAAAGACCTTATCATTGAAATCAGGCATCTGGTAAACCTTTTGATTTTAAGAGGTAACACTGTTGCTTTCTGTTGGGTTTCCTCGGGGACAGGTATCTATTTTAATGGAGAAAAAAAAGGAGTTAACAGCCTTGCAAAATATGGAGCAAGGTATAAAAAGGGTTCTTGTGAAATAAACGCTGCCTTATCCCTGCATGAGGAATACATCTTGCTATAAAACACTTGCTGGAAGCATTTCAAAAGGAAGATAAACAGTCTGGCTATTGTCTTTATAAAAGCTGTACAAGCTATGTCATAGATTTTCAAAATGCGTTCATTTCTAACAAAGTTTCTGGTTGGTATAATCGGAGAAATGCATTAAACCTCATGTACAGATTTAATCTAAATACTTTTAGGACAAAACTACGTGACATCTGTAAGCTAGTCATGTTATTTTCAATTGTGGACAATTAAAAGCATTTTTACCTGCTTTAGGCCTACCTAGTTTGTCACTGGCTCAGGTTTTGTCTGAACCATCATTAATGTTGGACATTGTATGAGAGTTAGAAAGAAGTCCGATAATTCAGTTTTTGTAGTTAGTTAAAGTTAGTTTCCATTCAGCACTTTTAACTGACATTTTTCAGTTTATTGTTTACTCTTTCTTGTTAGATTCCCCCACCCCACCCCCACCCCATCTAAAATCACTAATGTGAAAAGACATTAAACTGAAAATATATCACACACACACACACACACACACACACACACACACACACACACACACACACACACACACACACACACACACACACACACACACACACACACACAGGGGGACGGGATAGCATAATGGTCAGAACATTGGGCTTGCAATTTGACGACCTGAATTTGACTCCTGTTCCAAGGGGTTTTTCCCCTGGAGTTAACATCAGTACTGACTCCACTCTCTCCAAAAGTCTTTTGGATGAGACTGTAGTGTGCGAACGCACGCAGAACATCTTACACACACGTTAAATCCTGTTCCGCTTTTCGTAAGTAGACCATTGTGTGCCGGTGGGAACAGATGACAATATTTACAAACCTGTATACACACGGGGACTCGTTGAAAAAAGCACACGAGTGCTTAGTCCATTATCCTCGATACAAAAGAATAGATAAATAAATAAAACACAATAGACAGGGTTTTTTTTGGCCAGAGTGCACCCACCATCATGCGGCACTCACTTCGCAGGGATGTTAGAAATTGATTCTAGGCTTACACAGACATTTTATTTATGAAAAATAAAATCACCGAAAAACCTTTTGTTTCTGACAAGAAGCATAGAAACTATAGTGTATTTATTCTCTTCAGGCTCATCTATTTGGCTTATCATAATGATGTGGCGTGATCGAAAGTCGCAGTGATGTGATCCCGGTGCTGTGTCTCTGTCTGTGTGTGTGCATGGGCATATATATATATATATATATATATATATATATATATATATATATATATATATATATATATATATATATATATATATATATATATATATATATATATGTGTGTGTGTGTGTGTGTGTGTGTGTGTGTGTGTGTGTGTGTGTGTGTGTGTGTGTGTGTGTGTGTGAGAACTTTTGTGGGTGTTTTGGGGGTTTTTTTTGGTGGTGAGTTTGTGGCTTGTATGGTTTTATTCCTCATTTCGTTCCTTTCACATTATCTTTTCAAGTCTCTTCTTCCCTAATGACTAAATTCCTTCGGATGAGACTATAAACCAGGCCAATCCAATTCAATCCAATTATGGTGCTTATAGCCCCGCCGACCACATAGGCCATATCAGGGCTATCACCTCGTCACATTTTAAAACTCGCATTAAAAGTGTGCGACTATGTACAGTTTAAAACGAGGTGTAAAGCCAACTCAACTGTCCTTGCTTGTATCGACGCCTCGTCCAACCATAAGGGTCAGCCCAGGACGGCCACCGCGTCGTGGGAAAACCCACATTGATCACACTTGATTATTTAAACCGAGGCCCCGAAATCAGGGGCAGTGTCTGATAAGCTCCTGTGGATAATAAGCTTTTTTGGCCCTGCTCCGTAATGCCTCTTCTAGTAAGTGATAGCCCTCTTGTAAAGATAATGAAATGTAGCCTATAGTTCTACAGAATCCTCTCCATGCTTTGCACCCCTCTTTGCAACTCCCTCAACTCATTTGGTAGGAATCCCACATCAGAAGGTGTCTAACAGAAAGGGATACAAAATACCCCTTTAAAGCTGTGTGTGTGTGTGTGTGTGTGTGTGTGTGTGTGTGTGTGTGTGTGTGTGTGTGTGTGTGTGTGTGTGTGGTGTGTGTGTGTGTGTGTGGTGTTTTCCACCAGTCATGTTAGAGAAAGTCGTAGGAGTGTATTTACATACTACATATTCTACACCTGTTTGCCTGTCTATATATCTATGCATCTGTCTCTATCTATCCGCGCGCGCGCGTGTATGTGTGTGTGTGTGTGTGTGTGTGTGTGTGTGTGTGTGTGTGTGTGTGTGTGTGTGTGTGTGTGTGTGTGTGTGTGTGTGTGTGCGCGCGCGCGCGCGTGCACACGGTCATGTGTGCTGCATAAATGTGTGTGTGCTGCATATGTGTACGTGTGCGAGTGCGTGTACGCGTGTATGTGTGTGTGCGTGTGCAGGCACACGCGCGCACACACATACATACACGCACGCGCGCGCGCACACACATACACACACACACACACACACACACACACACACACACACACACACACACACACACAATATATATATCACTTAGTTTTGGACATCGGTACTAGCCTAATGTTTGACGCTATTTGGTTGCCATAGCATACCTCCACCTTTTCACTCCCCTTTCCTTTCTGGGCCCCCAAACCTATGACGTTTGCAGCCTAGGCCTATAGGCCTACATTGACTGTGCCTGGGCACTGACCGAAAGTCAAAACAGCTCTACGAAAGTTCAGTTTTACTTCTGATTTACCATTGGTTAGTGAGGTTTTAGTACTTCTTCTAAGTTGTGAGAGTAGAGTGCAAACAAATATTCCTGCTTTGTTAAAATCAGTCAGAAAGATAACATTCTTTTTTGCCTTCTGTGCGATGTTTTGATGTCGCGCACGAAGCAAATCAACAGAGTTTGAATTGACCACAAGCCTGTCACCAGTTAGGCTATGTCATAAATGTAATGGATCTCCCCCTCCCCCCCTATGTGATTCAGTCTTAACGTAGGCCTAGAGCACATAAGATGGAAAAAGTGTTTTTTAAAAAAGTGCCAGGATTCTGAGGAAGTTCCTATATTCAAGCACGGGAAGTTTCCTTTTGAATTGACGTAACTGTGTATTATGTAATAGGGCTAGATCTTTGTTACTTGCCGGAACACCGGTCATGACGAATGTGTTTAGTAAGAATGACTAAAGTGTGTAGCTTACTTCGACTTGGCGCAGTGGTTAGCGCCTTGCATTTCGGACTGGAAGGTCGCGGGTTCGAGCCCCATAAGAGTCGTGGGAATTTTTCGGACTCCGGCGGGCTCCTACCCATAGTGAGTGTGCTGTGGGCCCAGTGGGGAGACTGGGACCACACAGTCCAGCTTCATTTACTTTAGAGATGCGAATTTGAGAGTGTTGCTCTAATTACCTGACCAACACTGCAGGTGTCTGTATCTCGGCCGGCCGTAGAGTACAACCCTGTCAAGTAGTCTCGAAGCGGATGCACTTCCACAGCAGCACCATTACATCATCCCCATCCCCATTGATCATCATGTAATAATAAAAATTGCCTCTAAATTGGTGGCTCCCATTGGTCTGGTCTCATGGTGACCTCAGATTTGGTTTCCCCATACGTTTCTTTGCCTGTGGTGACTTTGTGTCAAAGCCTTTGGGGTTGGAGGTTTGCAGGGAGACATTGGAGGGTGGGTGACTTGCTCAGTCTGGCTCTGCGACTGAGCTAATACTTGTCAGTAGGGGGGTTAGTAGGTGGTGTCCTGCGTATGTTAGCTCAGAACAGGCACCACTGAACACCACCAAAGAAACCCAACAGAAGTGCAGGGCCTCTCTGGCTGGTGGCCCCACGGCGGCCTGATATTGATGTGCTCCCTGTGGACTGCCAGTCCTGGGGATTGTTGTGTCTAGGTAGCCAGGAGTAAAGAGGATTCGTACAATAAAACTAGGCACGGACGCTTGGACGCTTGGAGTTGGAAGTCGATGTCGGTTTATTCTGTTTCTAGCTCCATGGTAACCGAATCCCATTGCATGCTGGGTAATTATCAAAAAATGCCAAATCTCGCACATGCTAACGAGAAATAAAACAAATGAAAATGAAAGTAACTAAAACACAACATTCCTCCCAAGCTTTAAACACAATGTACATACAACACATACACATATCCAAATTGCAAATGTGCTCACGTGTGTGTGTGTGTGTGTGTGTGTGTGTGTGTGTGTGCGCGCGTGCGCCTGTGTGTGTGTGTGTGTGTGTGTGTGTGTGTGTATGCGCGTTTGTGTGTGTATCTGTTGTATCTATTGTTCATAGTCCCTCAGGTATGCAGGGGGGCGACGTTGTCGACGTGGTCTCCCAGGGATTTCAGGTTCGAGGACATTTGCTGCAGGCAGCGAGCAGGCTGGGTTGGGTCTTGTGGGGGTTTGAGGAGGTCCAGGCATGTGGGCAGGTGGAACAACATGTCTATCTTGTGTCTGGTCAGGGGCCATGTTCCAGACAGGTGGAGCAGGTCCAGGAGTCTGGGCTGGTGGAGGCGTCTGTCTGTCTGGTGTCCAGGCAGGGGCCACGTTCGGAGTCGTTTCCTCTTCTTCTTCAGCGGACTCTGGGAGCAAGCCCTTGATGGGTTTGAAGTGGGACGAGTTCCGCACAATGGTGGTGTCACCCCGTTTGGCAGTCACCATGCTGCCCTTCTTCTCAGTCACCACGTATGGATGAGGGGCGTAGGGTGTGGTGACCTTTGTCTGCTTTGGCTGGCGTACCAAGACATGGTCTCCCAGCTGTAGTGTTGATGGCTGGGTGTTGCGGTGCTGGTCAGCATAGGCCTTCATTTTTGCCTTGTTGATTTTGTCGGTCTGGGCTATGAGGGATTGATGTTGGGTATGGGGGGGGGTTTGAGATGGGGTGTGAGGGAGACCAAAGTTCATTTTTCTGTTAGTGAGGGCTTCGAATGGGGATAGGCCAGTGCACGAGTGGGGTGTGGCTCTGTAGACTCTCAGGAATGGTAGTTCCCTCTTCCAGTTGAGGCCTGCTGCTGTCGATGCTCTGATATTTTTGTTGAGCGAGGCCATGAAGCGTTCAGCAGTGCCATTTGCCTCAGGCCAGAGCGGGGTTATCTTCCGATGGTGGAAACCAAAGTCGTCTGCGAAGGTCTGGAACTCACGTCCGTTGAAAGGTGGGCCGTTGTCAGTCTTCACAGTTTGGGGAATTCCTTGGCGAGAGAAAATTGTCTCCAGCCTTGGTAGGACTGTGGCAGCTGAAGTGGAGGGAACAATCTCCACCTCGGGAAAGCGGCTGTGTTCGTCAATGACGACAAGCAGGTATTCTCCTGTCGGGAAAGGACCAGCAAAGTCGATGGCCAGTGAGTTCCATGGTTGGGATGGGAGTGGGGTAGGGATGATGGGTTCTCGGGACTTAGGACCAGGGTTTGAGGCTTGACAAGGAAGGCAAGCCTTGACAGTCTCCTCGACGAGTCGGTCGATCCCGGGAAACCAGACCTTCTCTCGGATGCACTGCTTGGTTTTGACAATGCCTTGGTGAGACTGGTGGGCAATGTCAACGACCCTGCGCTGCAGGCAGGAGGGGATGACCAGTCTATGTCCTCTAAGCACAAGGCCGTCGTGAGCTGATAGTTCATCGCGGAATTGTGCGTACTGGCTGATGTCACTGGCATGCCATTTCCCGGTCTGGATGGCCGTCATTACTCTTTGGAGAGTTTCATCATTTTGTGTGGCTGTCCGCACTTCTGCTTGAGTCATCGATTTTGGTACGGTATGCCTGGCAATGTATCTGACATAGTCTTCGCCAGCGTTCTCACGAAGGGGTGTAGACTGAGGGTGACGACTGATGAAGTCAGCGGGGTTCAAGTCATCTCTGCCTGGTGAGTATACAAGGTTGATGTCGTAGGGCATGAGGCGAAGGCGCCAGCGTTCAACACGTGCAGTGGCAGGTTTCTGGCTGTTGATCATGCCTAGCAGGGGCTTGTGGTCAGTCATCACGGTACAGCGAGCACCAAAAAGGTAGAGGTGGTAGTGCTCCACCCCGTATACACCACAGCCAGCATCTCCTTTTCTGTCTGTGAGTAGCGCTGTTCCGTTGGCGTCAGTGCACGACTGCCGTAGCTGATGACCCTTCCCCTCTGAGTCAGGATGGCGCCAAGTCCTACTGGGCTTGCATCAACAAGGATTGTAGAGAGTTCTGCTGGATCAAAGTATGCCATCACCTTGGTGCTCATGAGGCATTGCTTCAGCTTGTTGAAGGCATGTTGTTGCTCCTGTCCCCATTTCCATGTTGTCTTCTTACACGTGAGGAGTCTGAGGGGCTCTGTCAGGGTGGCATAGCTTGGGACAAAGCGGGAGATGTACTGCGTCATTCCCAGGAAGGATCTGACTTCGCTGACATTGGTTGGTGCAGGAGATTCAGAGATGGTTTTGATTTTCTCGGGGTCAGGTTTGATGCCTTTCTTTCCGAACACATGGCCAAAGAAGGACAGTTCTGGCACAGAAAAGACGCACTTGTCCTTTTGAAGTTTTGCCCCCTTTTCATTGAGTCGCTGCAGTGTGGCGTGCAGGCTGCGGTCGTGCTCAGCTTGGGTCTTGCCATGGATGATGATGTCATCAGAGAGGTTTCTGACCCCAGGAATGTCATGAAGAAGTTCGGCGATAGCGTTCTGAAAAATTTCAGAGGCTGCATTCACACCAAAAAGCAGTCTTTTGTAGCGCCTTAGGCCAGCATGAGTGGTGAACGTGGTGATGTAACGGCTTGACTCATCCAGTTCCAGCTGATGGTAGGCGTTCTTCATGTCTAGTTTGCTGAACACTGTAGATCCATTCAGGTCGGAGATGAGATCATCAAGAGTAGGCATCGGGTGTTTTTCTCGCTTGATGGCTCTGTTTGCTTCCCGCATGTCAATGCACACGCGAACTCCGCCTGATTTCTTTGGGACTACAACGATCGGGCTGACCCATGGGGTAGGTCCGTTAACTTTTTCGATGATGTCCATCGCTTCGAGTCTGTCAAGCTCCTTTTCTACATCTCTGCGGACATGAAAAGGTATTCTTCTGTGTCTCTGGGCTACTGGAGCGACATTCTCATCAATGTGGAGTTTGATGCAGATGTCTTTGATTCGTCCAAGCTCGTTGTTAAATAAATTGTTGTATTTTTCGGCCATCGGAGGTAGTCTGGTTGTGGAGGCTGTGAAAGCATATTGAATCATGGTCATTGCCTGGGCAGTTGCAGCGCTCAGTATGTTTACAGCATTGGTCTGGTCTATGTCCACCACATGGAATGTAGCTGTCCTAGTCACATCTTTGAAACGCATAACGGTTGTGAAATGTCCTTTTACAGTCAAGGGGGTCTTTGATCCATAGGGATATATCAAAGGAGAGGGGTGATGGAGTGTGACCTTGGGGCATACTTTCTGGAAGGTATCTGTGTTGAGAATGTTGACAGTGGCTCCCGTGTCTACAAGAAAGTTGACTGGGGTCTGGAAAATTTCAGCGCTGACCATGGGGCTGGTTTTTCTTTGTGAAGTAAGGGTGAATACTTCCTCACTTGATGTACTATCTTCTTGCTGTTCATCAGTTGTAGAGAATTCTAGGTGTCGGACTCTTGCCGTGGACTCACAAACTTTGGCAAAATGTCCAATTTTATGACAGGCACTGCACTCTTTGCCTCTTGCTGGGCATCTGCTGAGATGTGGTAAATTTCCACCACAGTATCTGCATCGTTGTTGGTGATCACTGCTGCCCCTGGGTTGTCTCCAAGATCCTCTGCTGTCATTTTGTCTGGCTCTGTCGTATCTTGATGAATGGTATGAGTCACTATGGGCTCCCTGTTGATTCCTGGAGATTTGGGGCCTAGTCATGCTGTGTTGACGGCCTGGCCCTCCTTTGACTGCATTCACTGATGATGCGCCACTGCTGCATGTCTGTTCTATCTCCGCTGCTCGAGCGTTGGACAGTTCTGAGGCACGGGCTTCAGCTAATACGTTGGCTAAGGTCATATCATCTTTCAGGGCCTTTCGTCTCACTCTGGAGGAAGAGCACCCTTGTAGGATTTGGGAAAGGATTTCACGGTCTGTGTCATGGAAGTCGCATGTGGCAGCTAGGGTTCTAAGTCGTGTATGGAAAGAGTCCATTGACTCACCCACATTCTGTGTTGCTTGCCTGAACTTGAAGACTTCATACGATGTATTTCGCTTTGGCGTGAAGTAATCTGTGAGAGATTTCTTCAGCACTTCGTATTCTCCTGGTATGTTATGCCCTTCTACCTGCTGGACTGCCCCAATCCCTTTCTGTTCATCGGTGAAACTGTCATAAATTTCGTACGTTTCATCACCTACGTAATGGAGTAACATTGCTTTTTTCTTTTTGTCAGAGTCAATGTCCAATGCACACAGCATGTTTTCGAAACGATCAATCCATTTTTTCCATCGGACACCGCCAGATTGTTCTTCGGTATGTACTGAGAAAGATGGAAAACTGGGTAAACTAGCCATACCTGTCGTTTTTGTTTTGTTTCTTTTTTTATCCTCGTCGCCAATGTTGTGTCTAGGTAGCCAGGAGTAAAGAGGATTCGTACAATAAAACTAGGCACGGACGCTTGGAGTTGGAAGTCGATGTCGGTTTATTCTGTTTCTAGCTCCATGGTAACCGAATCCCATTGCATGCTGGGTAATTATCAAAAAATGCCAAATCTCGCACATGCTAACGAGAAATAAAACAAATGAAAATGAAAGTAACTAAAACACAACAGGGATGAGACATAACGAACCTGGGTATGGCTGTGGCGGGGAGATTGAAATGAGCGGCGTGGGAACAGTAGTACGAGGACGTCACAGAAGACGAGGCAACAAAAAAAAAAAAAGTCTGTACTTGAGTTGAGGGTTAAAAAAAAAGTTATTCTCTGATGTTTTGTTTATTATTGGGCCTAAATGTCATCACTTTAAAAAAAAAAAAAAAATAAATTAACAATAAACTGTTGCATGTAAAGAAATGCTCAAAAAAAAATGTAGATCACTGTTAATATTGATTACTGTTTGTATGGTAGTGTTACCAAGCATTTGAACTAGGTAAACTGTACATAACTTGAAAGAATAATTTCTGCCTCTAAGTCTAACCAAAAAAAAAATTCTTTGTTTTACCTTTGACTTGAGCTGTCTCAGTGTTTGGGTGGTGGAAATGGATTGGAGACATTGGTCTGAATGCTGCCTGTCCCATGTCAGTCTTTGTATTTTGTACCACTTTATGTCACAGCAGATTTCTCTGCATGAAATTCGGGCTGCTCTCCCCGGGGGGAGCGCATTGCCACAAGTGCAGCGCCTACCCTTTTTTTTTTTCTTTTTCCTGCATGCAACTGTATTTGTTTCCCTATCAGAGTGGCTTTTTTTTTTTTTTTTTACAGAATTTTATAACACACAGGACCTCGGTTTATTGTCTCATCCGAAAGACTAGCACCCAGACCACCACTCAGGGTCTAATGGATGGGAAAAAAGTTTGTTTAGAACTCTCTCTCTCTGTGTCTCTGTCTCTGTCTCTCTTTCTCTCTGTGTGTTTATCTCTTAGTGTCCTATCGTGAACTGACATAATCAACCTCCTGAGCATGGAAGAATTTCGCCTAATACAGCAGCTGTCCCGCTTCAAGGGTATGTTTAAAATGTAATAATATCTCTCATACTATAAATCAGAACTGCATGAAATTTGAGAACAATGTTCAGGGTTCGCAATAACCGGTAATTGTCAGTATTTTACCGATTGTAAACAGGGAATACCAAAAATTTTCGAAGCAGCCGGTACCGTGTACCGATTCTGTTTGCCTGTGACCGATTAGATTTCCGTCTTAAAAAAAGTCTGAAGTGACATTTTCTGACAGTCTGTCATGTGCCTGTGCTTACGCACCCACCCCTTCCCACCCCTTCCGAGGAACTCTGATCTTTGGCGCCAACCTCATTAGCACGCAGAACAACAAGCTTTACTCACTGTGAAAGAATAGAGCTTCACGCTCTTCTCGGCATGACAGTGACTTCCATTCACAATGAGTAAATGGGGCCTAGATTGATTTATTCTTTATTCTTTTATTTCGAGGATAATGGAATAAGCACTCCTGTGCTTTTTTACATCCAGTCCCCGTGTGTATGCAGTTTTGTAAATGTCATCTGTTCCCACCGGCACACGATGGCCTACTCTTATGAAAAGCGGAGGGTCTATGACTATGAATTTGCGCGT
>CM060325.1:49504323-49534318 GCA_030674155.1 Stramonita haemastoma | reverse complement strand
AAAAAATCTATATTTTTTCAACAGTTTTTTTGGTTTCAGATCATTATGGGTTTCATCAGCTTCCTGAAAAGTGTTACTGTATAGAAGATAAATTATGTTTTATACTGTGTCATGTTTGCCAACAAATCCATGCAGACTTTGCTATATATATATATATATATATATCATCCAATATCCTATTGTCGCTGAAACGTGAAATCTCCTCCTCCGAAACACTTTTTGTTTCTGTCTTTTTTTTTCTTTTGGTCATTGTTTTGTTTGTTGTCAGTTAGCTACCGTGCTGGTAGTTTTCTAAAACTCCCACTTTTGCTCATTTTTTCGTTTTCTTTCAGTTCTCCTGGGATTTTACCGAGGAAATAACCATGGCCTTAAGAGAGTTTCCGGAGGTTCCGACTAACCTACAGTTCTCAGCCGAATACAGACTGGCACGGGCCATCAACAACAAAGATGGTCTGGATCAAGTGCGGTCGCTGGTGGAACAGGGGGCGGACATTTCCAGCAAGCATGACAGCCCTTCGTTGCCTCTGACATTGGCCGCGTTACATGGCCAGACAGATATTGTGGCATACCTGCTGGAATGCATTAAGAAGGTGAGCTGGGGGGAAATAATTCAGTTTTTCAATTCAAACAACACTTTATTATTCTCTCAAAGACAGAGAAATTCATGCGGGTTACAAGCCATATATATATATATATATATATATATATATATATATATATATATATATATATATATATATATATATTAAAACAGTAGACGTGTTAACATAATATCACGGGGGGAGGGGGAAAGATACCACAACACAATATCCGAACACCAGCACACACCCATCACAATGTAAAAAGCATGGATCCTTAAATCAGCGATACCTCAGCTAGTTTTAAACTCACCTCAAGTAAAATCACAAACGTAAGCACACCAGTATGCCCACACATCCACACACTCCCACACAGCTTGTACACACACATGCATGCACACGCGTGCGCGTGCACCCCCCCCCCCCCCCCACACACACACATACATCCCCCCCCCCCTCCCCCCCCCCCCCCCCCCCCCCCCCCCCCCACACACACACACACACCCACACACACCACACCACCCACACACACACACCCACCCACCACACACACACACACACACACATCCACACACACACACACACACACACACACACACACACACACACACACACTCTCACACACACACACCCTCCCCCCCCCACACCCCCAAAACCTTTCTGTATGCACCGTGTACCACCACTGCTTACACACGCACACACACACACACACACACACACACACATATATAGATAGATAGATAGATAGATAGATAGATAGATAGATAGATAGATAGATAGATAGATATGTATATATATATATCCCCACAAGATAAAACTTTCCCACCCCAACAGGCCAACGCCCAGCCCGAATACCCTTACCGCTTTCCGGTGAGGGTGGACAGCATCGACCTGAACGGATCCTGCGCGCTGCACATCGCCGCGCAGAAAGGACACCTGGAGGTCTGCCGGCAGCTGCTGGACGCCGGGGCCGACATCAACGTCCGCATGCTGCACAGCAAGAAGACGGCGCTGCTTGCAGCGGTGGAGCAGCACAAGGTGGGGGTGGTCGCACTGCTGCTGGCGAGGGGGGCGGACATGCAGGTGGCGGACAAGTGGGGCATCACCCCGCTGTACGCCGCCGCCGAGGGCCGGCACCTGGGGTTGGTGAAGATGCTCATCGCCGCCGGCAGCGACGTCGACGTCGACGTCGGCAGCCAGGACGACGCCCCCATCATAGTGGCCGCGCGCAAGGGCTACCTGCCCATCGTGCGGGTGGGTTGAGAGAGAGGGGGTGGGGTGGTGTGTGGGCGGTGTTGGGGGGGGGGTGGGGGGGAGGTGTGGGTGTTTGTTTTGGTTTTTTTTGTGGGGGGGGGGGGGGGGGGGGCGTCGGCAGTCAGGACCACGCCCCCATCTTCGTGGCCGAGCGCAAGGGCTACCTGCCCAATGTGCGGGTGAGAGAGAGGGTGTGTTGGGGGGGGGGGGTCTGGGTTTTTTATTTTATTATTTTTTTTTGGGGGGGGTGGGGTGGGGGAGTCTGTTGTTGTTTGTTTGTTTGTTTGTTGTATGTGGGGTTTTTTGTTGTTGTTGTTGGATGGTGTGTGTTGGTTCTGTTTTCAGATCTGTTTCATAACTTTGGGTGATGTTAGGGTTTTTTAAAAGCAAAAAAGGATTTGGGGGGTTGGGGGTGGGGGAAGTGCAGGAATTGTGCTAGAGATTATTGATAGTGGGTGGAGAAATATCTCTTTACTACACCAAGGGTTCACAAGCTAGGAGAAATCGTACGATGTAGATTTGTTCGTGGGTCTGGATTTTTTATGCCAAATTCTCTTGATTATACTCTGAATTAACTTGGAATAGATGGAAAAGAACAGCAGTGTCAGTTGGCTATCTCGGTTTCTTGATATGGCAGCTAAAGGGAAAGGCGTAAAATTACAACTGTAAATTGCTATAGAAGTACTGTTTTTGATGTTGTTAGGTTTGTTTTATTTTGAATTTTTTGTTGTTTTTTCACCCAAAACAGACTTACTTTATTCATATTGTAACTGTGCATGTGTCTGACAAGCTATTGACTTGAAATTTCGTCACAAGCTGTGCAAGTGTTTACACTTGTATTTCCAAGTATTTCTGTGTGTGTGGTCGTCTTGTGTTGTGTCAGTGTCTGGTAATATGTCGTAATATGTCACCAAATCCAGGTAAATGCAGGTCATATAATTATGATTTAAGAGTGAAACATGCATGTCTATGACAACAGGTCTGCATGATAGTGTCAAAAAAGGCATTGAAGCCTACCTGAAGTGTTCAGCAACAGATGTGTACAGTGGCACTCCAAGAATGTGTCGCACAGTGTCACCAAAACAGCTGTTGTTTTCTACAATGTCTTGAGGGTACACAAGTTTTGTTCAGTCATTTTCCTTTGAAACACAAGTCATAAAAGCCAATGCCTAATTGTTATATTACAGTTTGTATGTGTATGTAGTCAGCACTCATCTGTGAATGTACTGTGCAACAGGCTGGTCAGATTTTTGCACATTGGATGGGTTTAGTGCAGGCTGCCACATGTTTTGAAATGTGGCCAGTGGCACGTTGTCTTCTGGGTCACTATCCTCCCTGTTGACATCATTTTCTTCCTCTTCCGCATCAACTTCAAAATCTGATTCACCTAACATTTCTAGTTCATACTTTTCCACTTCCAATAGAATAGCATTTAATTCCCCTTCAGAATAATCTGATAAATCATCTGCTTCAAAAGAAGATGCCATTTTTTTTCGCCATGCTGCAATGTGTGAATATTGTCTCTATCAGGGGCTTTGCTTTTGACCCTTCCCCTTTCAAACTGTGTGCGTTTAAGTGGTCTAAATTTATCAGTCAGTGGCATCATCTTAAACATTCCCACAGTCTCCCTACCAAGTTTCAGACTCTTTGTGTGAGAACTGTGCATATGGTCAGTGATGGAAAAGTACCACCCGCGTGCTTGGCATCTACTGGTGGCTGTGGCCGTAATGGGGAAAGAGAAAGGCCTACTGTTGATGCTACGGTTGTAACGGGTTAACAGGGTCAAGACAGTTAAGTCAACCTGGAAGATTGAAAAAACCCACCCTTAATTCACCGGACGCTGCCGAGATTTGAACCCTCAACTTCATGGACCCATGTGATTGAAGTTGAATGGTCTTAACCACTCCACTATGGCATCTGTGATATTCATGTTTAAATTTTGCACTGGCGGATTGTCTGCTCTTGAAGTTGACTTGGGAGATAGTAAAAACCCCACCCTTAACCCTCTTAGTCCCGATCTGGGTTTTGCAGGGATTGAATAATTACCCCCCCCCCCCCCCCCCCCCCCCTAAGATTTATGCACAGTAGATATCCATCACGCTGTGACCATCACTAATTGCTACCACATGTTAAACCTCTATCAAGATAGAAGGAGAAACCCTGTAGGGTGTCTGGAAGTAATTATAGCTGCTGGTATGTACTTAGAAGGAGGAAAAGGCCATGTGTGCCTGACCTGATTTCGTGATGGGACTGTGAAATCTAGGGGCAGTTTGTGTTCAGGTAGTCCAAATGCAAGAGGGTTAATTAATCCTCCAGACACTAGTACTGAGATTCGAACCCACAGCTTCATGGACCCCTCGGATTGAAGCCAAATGATCTTGACCATTCGGCTGTAGCATCCATCGTTGCACGTTTTATGGCTCGGGGTAAAAACAGAAATATGGAAACGTCTTCACCAGGTGTTCAGACAGCAGCTATTGTTATATGTAATAATATACTATTATTAATAGTACATAGCCGCCGCAGTAGTCTAGTGGTTAGGGCGTTGGACTCGTAATCTAAAGGTTGCGGGTTCGATCCCAGCTTTCGGCTATGGCGTTGTGCCCTTGGAAAAGGCACTTTACGGCTATTTTCTCACCCCACCCAGGTGTAAAAGGGGTACCAACCTTGTGTTGGGGGTTAACTCTGCGATAGACTGACGTCCTATCCAGGGGGGAGTCTATGACTCTCAGTCGCTTAACGCCACAGAATCCGGGATAAGCACCGGCCTGATGAGCCTTAAGGCTCGGGACAGACTTTAACTTAATAGTACATTATTACATTATAACAATAGCTGACTATTAATATAATGTTAGTGATATGTGCGAAAATGCGCTGTGCTGCCGTTGAGCGCCTGACAAGTCCAGGCCCAGCGCATCTGACTTTGGCGTGACATTGAAAGTGTTTGTGCAGGAGCTGTGTGAATCTGGCTGCTACAAAGACATCCCCTCCAAACATGGTACGACGGCGCTGTCTGAAGCGGCCTACAGAGGTGTGTAGTATATATATATATATATATATATATATATATATATATATATATATATATATATATATATATATATATATATATATATGGGCATGTTTACTGCTGTTTTGTTGGTTGGTTTGCTTGTTTGTTTGGCTGTGTCTGCTGTCTGGTCTTGTACTGTCCTGTCTTGTACTGTCTTGTCTTGTACTGTCCTGTCTTGTACTGTCCTGTCCTGTCTTGTACTGTCCTGTCTTGTATTGTCCTGTCTTGTACTGTCCTGTCTTGTACTGTCCTGTCTTGTACTGTCCTGTCTTGTACTGTCCTGTCTTGTACTGTCCTGTCCTGTCTTGTACTGTCCTGTCTTGTACTGTCCTGTCTTGTATTGTCCTGTCTTGTACTGTCCTGTCTTGTACTGTCCTGTCTTGTATTGTTCTGTCTTGTACTGTCCTGTCTTGTACTGTCCTGTCTTATACTGTCCTGTCTTATACTGTCCTGTCCTGTCCTGTCCTGTCTTGTACTGTCCTGTCTTGTACTGTCCTGTCCTGGTCCTGTCCTGTCTTGTTCTTGTCCTGTCTTGTCTTGTCCTGTCCTGTCCTGTCTTGTCTTTGTCCTGTTCTTGTCCTGTCCTGTCTTGTCCTGTCCTGTCTTGTACTGTCCTGTCTTGTACTGTCCTGTCTTGTACTGACCTGTCTTGTACTGACCTGTCTTGCACTGTCCTGTCTTGTACTGTCTTGTCTTGTATTGTCCTGTCTTGTACTGTTCTGTCTTGTATTGCATTACTTTAACTACCTTTTCCTATTGCATTGGATTACATTGCATTGTATTGTTTCTACTGTGTAGTGTTGCATTGTATTGTATTTATAGTATTGTATTACATTGCAGTTTGTGTTATATTCATTGTATTGTACTGTACTTTGTTGCGTTGTGCTGTATTGCATTACATTGCGTTGCATTATTGTGTGTTGTATTCATTGCATTGTACGGCATTGCATTTATTGTATTGCACTGTACAGTATTGCATTGTATTTGTTGTATTGCACTGTTTTGCTCTGTATCCATTGCATTATTATTGTCTCGTACTGCATTTCATTTTATTGTACGTTATTTAAAGTGTTTAAGATTTTTTTTTTTTTTAGTATTTAATGGTTATTAATGGTATTGTATTGCATTGTTTATCATGGTCAGTTATGGCAGATTTCCCTGCATGACATTCAGACCACTCTCCTTTGGGAGACTCTTGTAGCCCTACAACAAGGGCAGCAGCAACCCCCCCCCCCCCCCTGTCTGTGTGTGGATTTGTTTTCCTTTCAGACTGACTTTTTTCTGCAGAATTTTGCTGAGGACGACCTCTCTCTTGTTGCTGTGGGTTCTTTTACTTGCACTAAATGCGTGTTACACATTGGACCTTAGATAATTGTCTCATCCCCCAAAAAAAAGAAACTAGTATTCAGGGTCTAGTGGATGGGGGGTAAAGATCAGGTTCAAATAAGGATTTGACTCTGCTGTTGTTCACATTGTAGATAAGTATTTTACCTTTAGATCCCTGATCCACTATTGTGTGTTACCGTTTTATGCACCAGTGTCAAGTTATATATGCAAGTGGGTTAGCTCCCTGCAGTAGAGAGAGATGGCAAACTCTTGTGGGGTTTATGTGGAGTTCCTACTATCAACCACAGCAATGGAGTCAGTTGTGCTACAGTATGATGATAATTATAACAGTCCCATGCAATGAAAATTCTGCTTAAAAATTTTGCTTAAAAAAAAAATGTATCCCCCCCCCCCCTATTCCATGGCTAGAGCTTCAAGGTTTACCTGTGGTGAGATTTGGCTTGTTGTGCGATTATTTTCCCACCATTTAGGTAGACGCATTCTGATTTTGGAAGTATTCGTATTTGTTGTCTTTCTGTTATCTTTTTCTTGTTACACATTTCTCTCTGATCAGTGTTTGCCTTATCATTGTGCAAGTAAGCAAGCCTGACAAAACCTGTTTCTGTCATTTGTGTGTGTATGCGTGCGTGCGTGTGCATGTGCGTGTGTGTGTGTGTGTGTGCGTGCACGCGTGTGTGTGTGTGTGTGTGTGTGTGTGTGTGTGTGTGTGTGTGTGTGTGTGTGTGTGTGTGTGTGTGTGTGTGCGCGCGCGCGCGCGTGCGTATGTGTGTGCGTGTGTGCGTGTAGTGTGTGGTGTGTGTGTGTGTGTGTGCGTGTGTGTGTGTGTGTGCGTGCGTGTGTGTGTGTGTTGTGCATGTGTGCATGCATGTGTGTGCGTGTGCTTGTGTGTGGTAGTACTTGGGGGAGGGGGGGGGGGGATTGTGTGTGTGTGTGTGTGTGTTGTGTGTGTGTGAGGGTTCGCGATAACCGGTAATTGTCGGTATTTTACCGATTGTAAACAGGGAATACCGGAAATTTTCGAAGCAGCCGGTACCGCGTACCGGTTCTGTTTGCCTGTGACCGATTAGATTTCCGTCTCAAAAAAAAAAGTCTGAAGTGACGTTTTCTGACAGTCTGTCATGGGCCTGTACTGTGCTTACCGCACCTACCCCTTCCCACCCCTTCCGACGAACATCTTTAGCGCCAGCCTCATTATTAGCCTAGCACGCAGAACAGCAAGCTTTACTGTGAAAGAATAGAGCTTCGCGCTCTTCTCGGCATGACAGCGGCTTCCATTCACATTGAGTAAATGGGGCCTAGATTTATTTATTCTGTATTCTTTTAATCTTTTATATCGAGGATAATGGAATAAGCACTCCTGTGCTTTTTCACATCCAGTCCCCGTGTGTATGCAGTTTTGTAAATGTAATCCGTTCCCACGGGCACACGATGGCCTACTCTTACGAAAAGCGAGCGAGGGTCTATGACTATGAATTTGCGCGTTGCTTTGAGAGAGAAGAGTCGAAAACCACATCTAAATTGAACAAAGATCTAGATGAGCGCTAAGCATAGAAACAAGAAAGAAGAATATAAGTCACACGAATGATGCCATGCAAAACAACAGACTGACACGGACAGTGGCACAGGCGCTAGAAAAAAATTCCTATTTCCTTCGTGGCTTCATGCCCAAGAAGCGAGTGGCAGCAAGCAGCAGCACGGCAGTCAAAGTCTGAGAGATTCGCTTTCAATTTAGATTTTGTTTTGCTGCCCAACAATCCCCCACTCCCCCACCCCCTCACTGAATAGTTTCATTTTGTTCACAGTACGTACCGGATTTTATTTTCTGGGGACCGATTTTGGGGGAGTTGGTCAAGATGTCTCTGAAATGGCAACTCGCAGTACCGGTTTTAAAAAATCCTAGCGCGAACCCTGTGTGTGTGTGTGTGTGTGTGTGTGTGTGTGTGTGTGTGTGTGACATGGGAGATTGTAAAAATCCCCATCCCTAATTCATCAGACGTTGCTGCCAAGGTTTGAACAATCATTTGGCTATAACACCTGCCTATTTTTTTATATAAAAATTTTTTGTGTGTGTCTGTTTTTCTGCCAAAGTGGGCTGATTTGGGAAGGTACAACATTTTCCCAGGAACGTGGCTATTGTCACTGTGAGTGAGCACTTGCATGAATGCTGAATGTATGTTGCACTTGGAACCTTGGTGTAGTTTAAAAGGTGTTTATTTAGAAAAGAGAATTTTTTTGCACAGTGCGCATCATATGATAAAGAGTGACAAGCAAAAAACCCACAGCTTACATGCAGAAGCTTCAAAAAAAAGGCACAACATCACTCCTTTTTCTTTTTGGACAGCTGTTACACCTATCAGCAGACAAGGTAGTGCTTTTCACGTACCGGTTTTAATCTGCGGTTTGTCGTCTCATTTGGAAGACTTGCACTCAGACCACCACTCAACTCATGGTCTTGAAGATTTGGGCAGTTTCGGGGGGAGGGGAGATGGAGGAGGGGAGGTTGGAGGGGAAGAAAAAAAAAAAAAGAAGAAAATCTGCCGTCAATTTTTGGTTGTGACATGGTGGATTTGTTTGTACCTGTGTGCTGCAGGTCGTAACGATGTGGTGGAGTACCTGATAGAACAGAAGTGTGACCCGAACAGGTACAACATGCACCGGTCCAGCCCTCTTCAGGCAGCTGTCAGGGGGGGGAACATGGACGCCGTCAAACTCCTCATCCAAGGTATGTATGGGAAGGAGAGGAGGGGGGGGGGGGGGGGGGGGAGAGGAGGGGGGAAGTGTGAGAAAAAGGGGTTGGTGTGTATATATTATATATATATATACATCTGTGTGACATGTGTTGTGGGTGGGGGGAGGGGGAGGAAGTAGGGATTGAGATGGGGGAAAAGTAGGAGGGGAAGGGGGTGAGAGGGGTATGATGTGTGTGAAAATCAACGCATTTTTCTCCTTTTTTTTTGGGGGGGGGGGGGGGGGGGATTGAGGGAAAGGAATATTTTAAATTGTCAGTTTTCCCCCACTTTCAGCTACTCCCAGCTGCTATCCATTTCATTCCATTCCATTCCAGCCCAGCCCACCCCAGCCAGCCCAGCCAGTGCTAATTTTAGCAGAAACTGACAGCGCTTGGACTTGGGGGAAAAGGAAGGTGATGATTTTAGCTCTGTACCGGGACCCTTGACCCTGTTACAATGGATTCATGTGCTGTGATAATAGCTCCCCCCCCCCCCCCTCCAGCCCATGCAAAGAAATAATTGAATAATATCAAACTCTAAATCATGCTGAAGTTGGATGCACTGGGCTTAATGGCCGCGCAACAAATTTTCTCTCCTGTGACTGACAACAATATTTATTGTTTGAGCATTCGACGACGAAGAAGAAACAGGTCATCAATGGCATCAATGACGAATCATGCAATAAGGAGAAAAGCCAAAAACAACATATATGCAAGATGTCAGGGTGGAATGCTATGCAACCGAAGTCTTTTTCTCTCTCTCTGTCTCTCTATCTCTGTCTGTCTGTCTCTTGATTTGCTTGCTTGTTTGTTTGTTTGTTTATTTCTTTTTCCCTCTCTCCACATGGCCTGGTGTAAAGAAGCCTCTGGTTTATTCAAATACCCTCAATAAAGCATTGAACTTCGAGTTTGAGTTTGAGTTTTCTCTCTCTCTCTCTCCAAAACAGTGTGATATAGTATACACTACATCGCAGTACAACACAATGCCCAGCATGCATCAGGTGCTTGTCCAGCATGGTATACAAAATTATACAACATTATGCTGTTAATTAATCTCACCGTGGGTTTTTTTGGAGGCATGCTGTAGCATCCACAGACTGATGTTCACGTGGTGATGCCATTTTGAAAATCTGAAACTGAAACAAAATTTTTTATCATAATGATAAAAAAAAAAAAGTTCAAAAGGACTTTGTGTAATCCAAAGTCAGGTATTTTTTATTGTGTATTTTTTGTCATGTTCTTTTGTCATGCATTTTGTGATGCCTATCCAAACCATCTTGTTTATAGCCCCACCGACCACAGAGGCCATATCAGGTGCTTTCTCCTCTTAAAATTTTTAACCTTTGAATAAAACTGTGCAACTATAAGGGTATGAAATCAATCCATTTGACAGCTTTGTCTTTAGTGATCGACTATGACTCTCTGACTAGGAGGCTTGACTTGCACAGTCCTTTTATGCCTCTGCCCAGGGGACTAGTTGGCCTTTGGAGAACATTTCTTACGCCGTCTGTCTGTATGCCGTTATGGCTGAGAGAGTGGGGATGTGGTGTGGGCAAAGGATCTCCACTGTAATCAAATTTCTGCCCAGTTTTCGGAACAGCAGCTGCCTCCTCTGCTGTTTTGGAGGTCATCGTCGAACAGAACATACAAACATATATATAATTTTTAAAAAGAAGAAATTGACCCAACTTTTTTGGTCAAGATTTTTGCCATTTTTTTAATTGTGTATTTATGTCATGTGTTTTGATAATGTTTAAAAAAAAAAGTCATGTGTTTTTATCATATATTGTTTTGTCATGAACTTTAGTCATCTATTTTTATCATGCACTTTTGCTATGTATTTCTAACCATGCATTCTTGCTGTGTATTTTTAATCATGTATTTTTGTCATGTGGGTTAGGATAGCTCTGGTTGGAGCACTCGCTTTCCCCTACCAGTTGTACCAAGGTTAAGTAGCATCGAGCCTGGCCACCAGTTGGATGGGTGACCAATTGTGTGCCTTGGCTTAAGTACAGTCCCCAAGTTCACCCAGCTGTAAATGGGTTCCTGCCCTCTTCAGGGTCAGGGAAGGTAAAGCAGCGAGGGAGAGGAGATGGGCGCCGCCCTCAATATGCTGGCCCCTAGAGAAGCTGAGGTCTCTTGACACCTGACTCTCCTACAACCACATAGGTTATGGGACTCCTTTACCTTTTACCTTAATTTTTGTCATGTGTTTTTGTCTCATTTTTTGTTTTGTTTTTGGTATAATGTTGGTTTTTTTTTTTTATAATTATCATACATTTCTTGTTGTGAAGTATTCTTTCTCCCAAGTATTTTTGTCATGTGTTTTTGTGTGTGTGTGTGTACATCTTTATCGTGTCCTTTTTTTCCCCCCATGTATTATTATTATTATTATTATTATTATTTTTTGTCGTGCTGGCAGCGGGAGCGTGTGTGAAGTGGCGCAATGAGCTGGGCAAGTGTGCCGTGCAAATAGCGATGGAAGAGGGGAAGCATGATATCTTGGAATTCTTTCTGGCCAGTGGTACAGATGTCTCCAAAAGACCCAACCTCGCCTTTATTGGATTTGGGTGAGAGAGAGAGAGAAGAGAGAAGAGAGAGAGAGAGAGAGAGAGAGAGAAGAGAGAGAGAGAGAGAGAGAGAGAGAGAGAGAAGAGAGAGAGAGAGAGCTAGGGCTGTAAATTGAAAAAAATGTGTGTGTGTGTATGTGTGTTTTATTTTATTTATTTTTATTTCATTTTATTCTTTTATTTCAAGGATAATGAGATAAGCACTCGTGTGCTTTTTTACATCCTGTCCCCATGCAGTGTTCTGACCACTATGCTATCCCATCCCCCCTGTCCCCTTCAGTGAGTGAGTGTGTGTGTGCGAGCGTGCGTGTGTTGTTGTTGTTGTTGTTGTCAATGTTGTTTCTTTGATTTTAGGTCTGTTTAAGTGATAGCAGACGAGGGGGAGGGGAGTTTAATTAATGTATGTGTGCAATAAAATATGTATTTCCTACTAGTAGCTTATACAGGTGTATATATGTGTGTGTGTGCATGTGTGTGGATGTGTGTGCATGCATGCGTGCGTGTTGTGTGTGTGCGAGTGTGTGTGTGTGTGTACGTGCGTGTGCACATGTGTGTGGTGTGTGTGTATGTATGCATGCACGCGCGGGCGGTTGTGTGCATGTGTGTGTGTGCATTGTTATGTATTGTATTATGTATGCGTCAATGTGTGTTTTGATGTGATGTGTGCAGGGGCATGTCCCCCCTGAGAGCCGTGTTTGAGAAATCGGTGGTGCATCCCCACACCATTCTGCTGTTGCTGAGAGCTTGTCCTCGCCTTGATCTCTGCATGCTGGACAACATCGGTGCCTTTGGGTGGGTGCCCCATGAATGAACTCTGACCAGGGAACTCTGCCCTCTCTCTCTTCTGTCTGTCTGTCTGTCTCTGTGTCTCTGTCTGTCTGTCTGTCTGACTCTCTCTTTCTCTCTCTCTGTCTGTCTGTCTGTCTGTCTCTTTCTTTCTCTCTCTCTGGCTCTGTATCTTTCTCTGTCTGTCTGTCTATCTCTCTCTCTCTCTCAGCCTCTCTGTCTGCCTGTCTTTTTCTCTCTGCCCATCTGTCTGTTTATGCACCTGTCTGCCAATCTGTTTGTCTGTCTGTCTCGCTTTCCATCTGTACACCTATCTGTGTCTGCCTGTCTGTCTGTCTGTCTGTCTTTCTGCTCATCTGTCTGTCTGTCTGCCGTTGGTCTGTCTGTCTACCCATTTGTTTGACTTTCTGCCCATCTGTCTCTGTCTCTGCCGATCTGATTGTCTGTTTCTCTGCCCATCTGTCTGTCTGTGCATCTATCTGTCTGCCTGTCTGTCTGCCCATCTGTTTGTCTTTGGGCCTATCTGTCTGCCTGTCTGTCTGCCTGCCTGTGTGTCTGTCTGCCTGTCTGTCGGCCTATCTGTCTGTGCACCTATCTGCTGATTTGGCCTCCTGCCCTCCCTCTCTTTCACACTCCTCTCTTTCTTTTTCTTTGACTTTCTCTGTCTGTCATCTCTTTCTCTCTCTCTTTGTCCCAGTTGCTGTCATTCTCTCTCTCTCTCTTTCTCTCTCTTTCTCTCTCTCTCTCTCTCTCTCTCTCTCTCTCTCTCTCTCTCTCCCCCCCTCCCTCCCTCTCCCTCTCTCTCTCTCCCTCTCTCTCTCAGTCTTACTCTATCGCTGTGGATGAACCAAAAAAGTGTGTGTGTGTGTGTGTGCATGCATACGTGCGTGCGTGTGCGTGCACACACACAAAAAGACAGCCATGTAGACGTATGCTGCGAAAATATTCTTTCCTGGCACTCACAGCACACCACCAACCATCCAGATTTTGCAAGGAAATTTTTGTTTGTTTGTTTTTTTTTTGGTTGTTTGGTTGTTTGTAATAAATCCACATTTTTGTCGGCTTTACCTGCAGAACGCAGCCAATCCTGCTGGAGCTAGCCTTCGCCTCGGGACTGTCCAAGCCTCCGCACCGACTGCTGACGGACCCCAACGTGCAGAAGCTGTCTCCGCAGTGCCAGGACTGGCTGCAGCAACACCGCAGACAGCCCCTGAGCCTGATGAAGCTGTCACGCTGCCGCATCCGCAGCTGTCTGGGCAACACGCTGTTTCAGACGGCCTCCCAGCTGGAGCTACCTGTACCCCTGCCCGACTTTCTCATGTTTACCGAAGCTGCGATACAGGATGTGTAGAGAGGTTGGGGTGTGTGGGGGGTGGTGAGGTGGGTGGGGGTGTAAGGTGGTGGTTGTGGGTGGATGGGGGTGTGTGTGTGGAGGGAGGTGGTGGTGGTTGTGGGGGGGGGTGTGGGTTAGGGGGTGGTGGTGGTGGAGTGGGGTTGGTGGCTGATTTCAGACTGCCTTCCAGCTGCCTCTGCCTGTGCCTCTGACCAACTTTGTCCTGTTCACAAAGCTGCGATACAGGATGTGTAGAGAGGGCGGGTGGTGGGATGTGGGGTGTAGGTGGTGAGGGTGGGTGGATGTGTGTGTGTGTGTGGGGGGGGGGGGGGGAGGGGTGGGTGGCTGTTCCACACAGCCTCCCAGCTGCCTCTGCCTGTACTGCCTCTGCCTGTACCCCTGACAGGGTTAGTAAGGTCCTTCAATTTTGGACCACCTTTACCAAGGCCTTGAAAGTCCTTGAAAATCAGGCATATGCCTCCAGGTGCTTGAAAAGTCCTTGAATTTTACTTTTACCAAAGACTAAGAAGGATAAAGAGAAAGAGAGAGAGATTGGCATGGTAAGATCAGGATGGTACTGACTGCAAATTCGCAGAATTTTTATAAAATTAAGAAAAGAGAAGAAGAAAAAATAGGAGAAAAAAAATATCTACGAAAGCAGGTCAAGGGAATTAACTCTTCCATGCCAGTTAGTAATTACTCCCCTTCTCTGCTTTATGTCACAAGGCAATTCAATCCTAGGTAGGCCTAACAAGACAACTTTTTCTGTTGAAAGACGATGTATACCAACAATGGGTGTCAAGTTTCATGATAGGGATGGACTAGCAGCTCTAATATAAGACAGAAAGGGAGGGGGGGGGGCTTTCACTGGCTGTTCCACTTGGGGTCAGAGAGCAATGGTTATATTAAATTAAATACAACAGTCAGCAGGCCACCAGCCTCCCCTTTTTCATGGAGAGTTTACCCCCCCCCCCCTCTCTCTCTCTCACTCTCTCTCTCTCTCTCTCTCTCACTCTCTCTCTCTCACTCTCTCTCTCTCTCTCTCTCTCTCTCTCTCTCTCTCTCTCTCTCTCTCTCTCTCTCCTCTCTCTCACACACACACACACACACACACACACACACACACACACACACACACACACACACACACACACACACACGGAAGTAAAAGACTGACTTACACAGGCGCGCGCGCGCGCACACACACAACACACACACACACACACACACACACACACACACACACACACACACACACACACACACACACACACACACAACTTCTCTCTCTCTGTCTGTCTCTATCTCTGTCTCTCTCTCATTTTCTCCACCTCTCCCTGTCTCTTACACACACAGACACACACACACCTCTCCCCCCCCCCCCCTTTATCTCTTTCTCTCTCTGTTTCTCTGTCTATGTGTGTCTGTCCTTTCTTTCTCTTTCTTCCTCTATCTGCATTAGTGCACATTTGTCTAGAAATATACTCATTTTTGTTATGTGATTACTTGGGAATAGAACCTCCTTTAGATTGAAGAAATGACAGAAAAAGTCATACTTGGAGAGCTTATTTCAGGGCAGAAATTGCTTAGTATCAAGAACTGAAATTAGTTCAAGGAGAGGCCGTTAAACAGGCTAGAATTGTTGAAAAACCTTCAGCTTCAGGGGGCGTTGCCTCCTGACCCCCACAAGGGGCTCTGCCCCTTCACCCCGCCAGGGGGCAATGCCCCCTGGACCCCCCCACCTTTCACAGTTTTTGGAGTCTGTCAATTCCTATCCCTGCAACACTGAAACTTGATGGGGCATCAGAGACACACACAGGAATGTGCATACAGTTATATAAGGGTGGAATTGTACTTAAATTGCTTCAGGATTGACATTTTTTTTTCAGGATTTGGAATGTCCAGAGGACAAAAAAAATTTGGGTTTCAGGATTGAGAGATTTTTTCACTTTCACCCATGTCAATGTGTTGTGATGTGAAAATCTGTCCACAGCAATACCATCAGCTATTCCCCCTCTCCAGCCCTTCCCCCCTCCCTTCCAACCTGTTATCCAGGAGGATGAATGTTTACTATTGTAAACTATTAGTCTCCTGGTAAAGTAACTCACAGGGAGCTTTACACATATTTAGACTTTGAGAACCAGTATGCAGAGAAATTATGAATGAACAGATGGGGTGATCACTTAGATTGAAATTGTTTTAAGCTAAGTGCACACTTTAGGCCAACGATTGTTTTTGATTTAGCCCAGTTAACTGCAGTAGAAATATTGATTCTTGTTATGAGGAAACTTTGGACCAAATGGCTATAGATATTTTCTTTTCAACTGTAAAGTGTGTAGACATTGTTAAAAAGCAAGCACTATTTGTCGATGGAGGTCCTTGAAAATTGAGTGTGAGGTCCTTGAAAGTCCTTGAAAAGTCCTTGAATTTTCTTCCCAAAGATCTGTATGAACCCTGCCTGACCAACTTTGTCCTGTTCACTGAAGCTGCGATACAGGATGTGTAGAGAGGTTGGGGTTGGTGTAGGTGGTGAGGGGTGGGTGGATGGGTGTGTGTGTGGGGGGGGGAAGAGGTTGGTGGCTGTTTCAGACTGCCTCCCAGCTGCCTCTGCCTGTGCCGCTGACCAACTTTGTCCTGTTCTCTGAAGCTGCGATACAGGATGTGTAGAGAGGTTGGGGGTGGGGGTGGTGAGGATGGGTGGATAGGGTGTGTGTGTGTGTGTGTGGAGGAGGTTGTTGTTGTAGTGGTGGGGGTGGGTGGGTGGGTGGGTGAGTTTGTGTGGGAGGTTTTTTTTTTGGTCTTTAATTTCGAGGATGATGGGATAAGCACTTATGTGCTTTTTTTTATGCCCAGTGCCTGGTGTGTGTGTGTAGGTGTGTGTGTGTGTGTGTGTGTGTGTGTGTGTGTGTGTTGTGTGTGTGTGTGTGTGTGAATATATTTAGATATATTTGTGTGTGTGTTGGGGGGGGGGGGGGTGTTAGTGAGTGTGTATGCATGAGTGAGTGTGTTTGTTCTGTTTTTTATTATCTCTCAAACCCAGTCTTTTGGATGAGATGATAAACTGAGGTCTCATGTGCATTACACATTCAGCACATGTAAAAGAACCCACGACAATAACGAGAGTGAATTTTGTGTACCCAAAAAAGCCTCTCGTAGGGAAAACAACAGCACTAGCCAACAGGAAAAGAAAAAAAAAATGATGGGTTATGCTGCCCATGTGGTGACAAGGTCTTTTCAGGGACAGCAGCTCAAATTTTAATCTAGAGAAATCTGTTGAGACTTGAAATGGTATTCAATACAGTTAAGTTCATTTAGATCAATTGAACAGTTTATTTCAACTCACAGCCACTGATGCTGCAACACTTTCAGCACAGTAACATTGCAAGGTAGGAGGACATGAAGTGGGCTTACAAAGGCAGAACCCCCACACGCCACATCACACAAACAGAACATCTTGCACGCATGTTAAATCCTGTTCCGCCTTTCGTAAGAGTAGGCCATTGTGTGCTGGTTGGAACAGATGACAATATTTACAAAACTGCATACACACAGGGACTGGATGAAAAAAAAGCACATGATTGCTTATTCCATTATCCTCAATATAAAAGAATAAATAAATAAACAAACACAGGGTTGCTGTCTTACTGTCAGGACAATTGCTAAAAGAGAAACATCCTGAACACTACTGATCAAGTTTTTGACATTTGCATTCCGGTTTCCACCACATTTACATATTTGGAAGCTTTTTTTTTTCTGTGTGTTTTAGTTTCCACCATGTTTTCGTATGGAAGCCATTTTTTTTTCTCTCTGGAATCATGGATGAATGTGTGATTTGTAGAGGGCATTAAAAATCTCCATGGGTGTACTCCACAGAACAGCTTTTCACCGAACAGCAATGTCTTTCAACGGATTGTTCATCAGTCTTTTGATTTGTGTTGTGTGCTTGGGGTTTTTTTTGTTTGTTTTTTTTTCAGGGGGGGGGGGGGGTTGACCAGGTGGTGGTGTTGGTTTGACCAGTGTTTGTGTGGAGGCTTTTTATGTATGAAAATGCTGTGTATGCTGTGGAAGATACTACTTTTTTTGGTTGTGGTGGCTGCTATTTTCTGTAGAGCCTGAAAAAGAAATGGAGAATAGCCCACCCAAATACGTACGAGTGTGTACACACACACACACACACACACACACACACACACACACACACACACACACACACACACACACACACACACACACATTTATGTATCTATATCGGTATTCATATATATCTATCTACCTCCATATTTATCTATCTTTTTATTTGTGTTTGAGGGAGAGGAGATGGGTGCCGCCCTCAATATGCTGGCCCTAGAGAAGCTGATGTCTCTAACACCTTTCTCCCCTACCACATAGGTTATGGGACTCCTTTATCCTTTTTTAAAATTTATGTATATCTATATCAATATCTCTGTATCAATTTATCTATCTATATATTCATACATATATACATTTCTTTGCATTATTGGTTATTGAATGTATACAAGAAATTAATACCAACAGGCAATAATCAAAATGGTGGTTTTTGTGAGTTTGTGAAAATATAAATGGCTAGGAAGCAAACAGTCTGTGGTTCAAAATCCTTTCTGAAAGCAGACTTCCCTATCTCCCCCCTCCCCTTTCCTGGTGATTTGGGTGCTTGTCTTTCAGACTAAGGTAATAGGTGTGCTGAAGATGTGGCTTCTGACATCAAAGTGATCTGACAGTGTGCTGAAGATGTGGCTTCTGACACCATAGGGAGCTGACTGTGTGCAGAAGTGTGTCTGTGATGCGTAAATGCACGTCTGTAAATCTGATGTTTAGCCTGTGTATGAATGGGGCTCAGTTAGCTCAGTGATCAGAGCACTCACTTTCCCCAAGCTAAGGTTAAGCAGCCTTGAGTGTCGTTACCAAGTGGATGGGTGACCGTTTGCATTCCTTGGCTTCAATATTGTCCCCTGCTGTTCACCCAGCTGTAGATGGGTACCTGCCCTCTTTCAGGTCAGGGAAGGTAAAGCAGTGTGGATGAGGAGAGTGGCACTGCCCTCAACATGCTGGCCCCTAGAGAAGCTGAGGTCTTTGATGCCGTGCTCCTCAATGACCACATAGGTTATGGGACGCCTTTACCTTATGAACAAACGGGTATCTTTGAATATGACAATGTATGAACGTGTAGATGTATATGTTACGGTAATTATAGAATATGTATGAAGATGTGTCTGTGAAGAATCTATAATATGAATATGTATGAATGCATAGCTGTAGATGTTGAGATCTGACTATTGTATGTGCTAGTCTGTAGATGGCCAGTACCTGTGTAAGGAATTCTGATTATCTCGTATATTTTGTGTTATAGTTTATGTGAAAGTTTTTTTCTCTTTGAGAAGGGTTTTTGTTGTTGTTGTTGTTGTTGTTGCTTTTAAACTCGTTCAATGTTTGTGACCAAATTTTTCTCTGCAGTCACCCAATAAAAATGTTTAAAAATCCTCTTTATTTTGCATAGGAAAATTTGCATTCAAGCGTCTTGACAAGTGTGTGTCCCAAATCGGATGAAATTTACCACCTCCAAATCTTGATGTTCTTGAAACTTTTGCCACTCATTATTCTTGATGTTGTCTGAAAAAGTGTCTTTAAATACTGCATACTGCAGGGGATAAAACATTGTCCTGTTCACTTTGAAAAGGAGGCTGATGAAAAGAAAGGAATTATTGATATTAACCAGGGGCAAATGGTTATGATATAGTGTAGTGTTGTTTTTGCTGTCTGTCATTCCATTTTGTCAGCATAACTATTCATAGTATAGTAATGTTCTACTTTGTGTATGTGTGGGGTGTGTGTGGGTGTGTGGTGTGTGGAAGGTGTGTGGTGTTGTGTGTGTGGTGAATCTTTGATGAATCTTGTTTGTTTGTTATTTTTTGGAATTGTGTTAATGTCAGGATGTACATTTTTTTATATTATTTCTTGGTTATGAGAAGTGGTACCTTAATCAAACTTGAGCCATTTTAACTAATTTAGCAAACAAATAATTTACGCATTCTCCCCCTCCTTACTCCACCTGAGAAGGCAAAGTGACTTCAGTCTTGACTTCAAGTGTAATCGCAAAGACACATACATACATGTGTGCTCTCTCCTCGCTCTATATCTGTATCTCATGTACTCTCTTTCTCTCTCTCTCTCAGACACAATGCACACCACACACACACAACATCACACGCACTTACACATCATCACACACAACACACAACACATAACAAACACACACACAAGCAGTATATGCCAGACAATCATGGCATTAGCACACATGCATGAAAATGCCAACAATTTACACTGCAACTCATTGATATGCAGTCTGCACCTATCTTATGTTGCTAATCGTCTATATTAAATGCTCAGCAGTTGCTTTTCACTCCTGCTGTTATTTAAAGCAATTTACTGATGATCCAAAACAGCTTAGTAAGGTCAGGTTCCTTTCTGAGAAATCAAAGTCTTTGTCTCCTGTTCTGCTTGGGATGAAGCCTTCAGTTTGTGTCTTTGCTTTTGTCATGTCTGTTAGTTCATCCAGTTTGGAACACGATGGCTGTGTGTTTTTGGTATAAACTTATTTGGTATCCATGAATATAGAATGAACATTGATTATGTTGTTGTGTGTAAGAGAGAGAAAGAGGGGGGGGGGGGTGGGGGGGGGGTAGAAGAAGCAAAGGCACAAGAGTAGGTTAGATTTTAGGAATAGGAGAGAATTTTTGATGAATCTTTTCCTGTTTGAGTATATTTTGGTTTGAGAAGTTGTCGTTAATTGTCAGGTATTGTTAATTTTCAAAATTTTGTTTATTTTTGGTTTGAGAAGTGGTCCATAATTGTCAAGTACTTCGAGCCCTTTTGTAACTAATGTATCAAACAAAATAATTAGATTCTGTCTCTTACATCTCTACAGTTGAGTGGTAAAGATCATTTGACTTCAATCCCATAGGTCCATGAATTCATGGGTTTGAATCTTGGCCATATCTGGTGAATTAAGGGTGGGGATTTTTACCATCTCTCGGGTCAACAAGTGCAGTCTGCCAGGACCTTAAAATTCCAGTCATGTAAATACACATGCAGAAGATCATATATGCACGATAAAGATACCATAATTCATAGTAGTATTCAGTGGGTTACAGAATCATAATAATACCCAACATTCGTTCCTGAAGTTGGAATGCAGCTACCTTTGTGAGGGGCAAATACGGTCGTATATTCAAAATCTCACGTTGGTAAATCTCGGAGCCCTAGCTGAGGAATGAAAAAAACCAAACTATCATCGGCCTCATAGTCATCGTCATTATCACATTCCTTTCTATGCTAATGGTAGAATTTTTTCTGTTTCTTTTTTTTTTTTCCTCTTCACATAAACATAGCATACAAGTGGCTTTAAAAAATGGATGTAGGATTATATTTTTTGTTTGGATTTTGTTTTATTGTTGTTGTTTTTTAACTTTGTTTCCTTTTTTCCCTTGTATTTTATGTATTTGCTCTTATTGTATCCATTGTATTTCATCTATTTGCATTTATTGTATCCTTGTATTTCATGTATTTGCACTTGTTTCCTTGCATTTCATACATTTCACTTATTGTTTCTATATTTCATCTATTTGGACTTATTGTCTCCTTGAATTTGCACTTATTGTGTCCTTTTATTTCATCTATTTGCACTTAGTGTTTCCTTGTATTTTATCTTTTTGCATGTATTGTTTCCTTGTATTTTATGTATTTCCATATATCCTTGCTTGTTTGTGTGTGTGTAGTTTAGTGATTATTTTATTGTTTATTGTATTTTGGGTTTTGATTTTTTGTTCTTGTATGCTCCTACCTCAGTTGGTTTTTTTTTGTTTGTGTTTTTTTTTCTGTGTTTTTGTCCATGTGTTAGTGGTAACTGCCAAAGAAGGGGGTCAGTATTTTTTTTAGGTCAAATTACATGCAGAACTGTTAGGTCCAGTCCAGCCCATGTTTAGGCACATGTAAAAAATGGAATCTGTACCTGACAGATACCACATTTCATTAAACATTCATGAACACAGAAACATAAGAATCTGTGGAATGCCCAATTTTTTGTTATTGTTGTTGTTGGGGGGCTAAAAATATTGGCAAGGACATGAACCATCTTCATCATGTTACATGTGCTGGCACTGTAAGTGTATGGCCACGTTTGGGTTATCATCTAGCTCAGACTGACCGCTTGGCTGGATACAACCTTATGACCTCCCTTGCATCCTGTTTTGATAGAATTCTTAAAACTCAATATTTCAAACTCCTAAACCTTTTTATCTATAACAAGTATGAGTAACCTGTTTCTGCAGACATATTTTATGATCTGAATTCTTTTAAATTCACACAGGGAAATCCCATAAATCTATCCAGCAATTTTTAATTCTAAAAAAACATGATTTTGGCCACTTTTGGACCCGTGTCTCATCTTAAGATAAGGCACAAAAATTCAGCAGGTGGTTATTTTTCTTTTATATGTTATCATTTGTTGGTTTTTTTTCCCTTGTGCAAGATGTAATTATTTTGAGGATGTTCTTCTGTTCTTTTTATCATCATCTTTCAATGTCGGCTTTAATAATGCAAATGAACTTCTGAACTAGGAACAGTGTCTCACTGTAAGGTACCAAGGAGGGTAAAGCCTCAACTACTGCTGGGACCTCTGATGAAGGCTCATCCTGGAGCTGAAACTCGAGTCAGGTCAGGCGGAAGGCATGGTTCTTACTCAAAAATGCTCAAAGTGCTGTCATTGAAAGATATTACTTTTTAGCTGTTTTTCTTTTCTCATTGAATCTTTGCTGAATCACAGATAATGACCCAGATGATAACCATCTCCTTTGTCATGCATCGTATGTTGATAGTCATTCCGTATGTGTATATCCATCATTTTGTGTGCCTCCATGCCACAAAATGTAGAACCCCCCCCCCCATCCCCTGAAAGTTACTAGTCACATGGATAGGACTATTGGAAATGAAAACTAAACAAAAAATGTATTTTATGATGCTGATGAATTTTTTATACTGATTAAATATTTTCAGAATTTTAGTGTGGTGTGTGTGTATGTATGAGTGTGTGTGTGTGTGTGTGTGTGTGTGTGTGTGTGTGTGTGTGTGTGTGTGTGTGTGTTTTGCACGTGCAGTATTTTTATTTGATGCTGTCTGTTCTACACAGACATCCGTCTGGGACTTGGACTGCTTGGGTCCTTGAGTTAAGGGGCTGTGTCTGTCTGTCTGTGTATCTGCTTTCCTCACGTTTCACAGTGTTGTCTGTGGTTAGGATGCTCCTGAGTAAGGGGCTGTGTCTGTCTGTCTGTGTATCTGTCTGTTTTCCTCACATTTCACAGTGTCTGTCTGTGGGTTAGGATGCTCCTTGAGTGAAGGGGCTGTGTCTGCCTGTCTGTGTATCTGTCTGTTTTCCTCGCATCATGTTTCACAGTGTCTGTGGGTTAGGATGCTCCTTGAGTTAAGGGGCTGTGTCTGTCTGTGTGTGTATCTGTTTTCCTCCCGTTTCACAGTGTCTGTGGGTTAGGATGCTCCTTGAGTTAATAACCCTCTTAGTCCTAAACCAGGATTTGCCAGGGTTGAATAATTGCCCCCCCTGAACTGGGTCTTTACACACAGTAGATTTCCATCACGCTGTGACCATCACTAATTGCTACCACATGCCAAAGCTCTATCAGGCTATAGGTAGAAATCCTGTTGAGAGTCTGGAAGTAATTAAAGCAGCTGGTATGTACTTAGAAGGAGGAAAAGGCCAGCGAGCATGTGAGCATGTGTGCCTGACCGGATTGGATTTCGTGATGGAATGCGAAAGCTAGGGACTGTTTGTGTTTAGAGATTCCGAATGCAAGATGGTTAAGGGGCTTTATCTGCCTGTCTGTGTATCTGTTTTCCTCACATCATCATGTTTCACAGTGTCAGTGGGTGAGAATGGACCTTGAGTTAAGGGGCTTTGTCTGTCTATCTGAAACCGTCTTGGGGGACGTCAGAACATTGAGCTGGCAATTTGACGACCCGGATTCGAGTCCGGTCGACAAGATTTTTCTCCTGGAGTTAATATCAGTGCTGACTCCACTCTCCCCAAAAGTCCTTCGGATGAGACTTTAAACCGAGGCCCCCGTGTGTGAATGCACGCAGAACATCTTGCGCACTCGTTAAATCCTGTTCCGCTTTTCGTAAGAGTAGGCCATCATGTGCCGGTGGGAACAGGTGACATTTACAAGACTGCATACACACGGGGGCTGGATGAAAAAAAGCACAAGAGTGCTTATTCCATTATCCTCGATATAAAAGAATAAATAAAATAAATATCGGTTTGTTTTCCTCACATTTATCACGTTTCACAGTGTCTGTGGGCTGTGATGACCACATGAGGACCTTAAAAGACAGCTACATCCATGTTTCATGAACAGCTTTCACATCTATCTTGTCGGGTCAGTTAGAGACAAGTGCTTAAATGCATTATGAAAAAACAAGTATTTCTCATCTTTGTGTTGTGTTGTGGATAACAGTGGTCGAATGGGCGTTTGTTGTGTACGTGAACATGTATGATTTCTGCAGGTTTTTTTTTTTTTCCAGTGTGGCAACACACACACACACACACACACACACACACACACACACACACACACACACACACACACACACCACCACACACACATAGCATAATGCTTAGGGATAGCATAATGGTCAGAACATTGCGCTCGCAATTTAACGACACGAGTTCGACTCCCGTTGGAGGGGATTTTTCTCCTGGAGTTAACGTCAGTGCTGACTCCACTCTCCCCAAAAGTCTTTCGGATGAGACTGTAAACCGAGGCCCCGTGTGCGAACGCACACAGAACATCTTGCGCACACGTTAAATCCTGTTCCGCTTTTCGTAAGAGTAGGCCATTGTGTGCCGGTGGGAACAGATGACAATATTTACAAAACTGCATACACACGGGGACCGGATGAAAAAAAGCACATGATTGCTTATTCTGTTATCCTCGATATAAAAGAATAAATAAATAACATAAACACACACACACACACACACACACACACACACACACACACACACACACACACACACACACACACTTGTTACACGACAGAAAACAAAAAAGATCAACAACATTTTAATAATCTTTATTGCAGATATTTGTTTTTCACATTGAACAGCAATGCCTATTCTCACTTTGCTGGTTTTCAGAGAGTGACAGAAAAGAGGAGGGCATGTCAGGGCCAGAGATACGCTGACATCTCTGCTAATAACTTAAAGACATACTGACATCTGTTACAAAGTCAGAGAAAGCTGTTAAAAAGTCACAGAGACATTAAAAGCTGTTATGGAGTAAAAAAAACAACAACAAAAAACCCACCTTGAAAGCTGTTTCAAAGTCAGAGAGACAGTGAAAGCTGTTACAAAGTCAGAGAGACAGTGAAGAATGTTACAAAGTCACAGAGACAGTGAAAGCTGTTACAAAAGTCACAGAGACAGTGAAAGCTGTTACAAAGTCACAGAGACAGTGAAAGCTGTTACAAAGTCACAGAGACAGTGAAAGCTGTTACAAAGTCACAGAGACAGTGAAAGCGGTTACAAAGTCACAGAGACAGTGAAAGCTGTTACAAAGTCACAGAGACAGTGAAAGCTGTTACAAAGTCACAGAGACAGTGAAAGCTGTTACAAAGTCACAGAGACAGTGAAAGCTGTTACAAAGTCACAGAGACAGTGAAAGCTGTTACAAAGTCACAGAGACAGTGAAAGCTGTTACAAAGTCACAGAGACAGTAAAAGCTGTTACAAAGTCACAGAGACACTGAAGTCAGAGAGACACTGAAAGCTGTTACAAAGTCAGAGAGACACTGAAGTCAGAGAGACACTGAAAGCTGTCACAAAGTCAGAGAGACACTGAAGCCAGAGAGACACTGAAAGCAGTTTCAAAGTCAGAGAGACAGAAAAGCTTTTGCAAAGCTAGAGGGACCTTCTTTGTCAAACACTCAGACAGTACTTACTCCATTATCTTCAATATAAAAGAATGAAATAGAATAAATGAATAAAAACTGTTGTCTGTCATATGAGCAAAAATGCGTCACACTGCCGTTAAGCGCCTGACAAGTCGGGCCCAGCGCATCCAACTTTGGCAAAAGACAGAATTGTGATATTTTAAGTCTTTCTGGAAAAAAGGCAGGAGAATGGAGCAAGAAGGCAGAAAACAGATAAGGAAGTGACAGGAAGAAAAGAAATAAGGCAGAAACAAAGAGAGGAATAGAAAAGAGGAAATTTCTAGCACAGAATTTCCAGAAGGTGGAGATGCTATTTATACTGACAGGCCCCCGGCATTCCTACGGGGGATGGGAGACCTTAAAAGCCGTTTCAGAGTCAGAGAATAAAAAGCATCAAAAGGTAAAAAAAAAGAAAAAGGTAAAGGTGTTCCATAACCTCCGTAGTCATAGGGGACCGAGGTGTCAGAGACCTCAGTTTCTCTAGGGGCCAGCATATTGAGGGCGGCGCCCATCTCCTCTCCCTCGCTGCTTTACCTTCCCTGACCCTAAAAAAGGCAGGTACCCATTTACAGCTGGGTGAACTGAGGGACTGTACTGAAGCCAAGGTGCGCAAACAGTCGCCCATCCGCTTGATAACCACGCTCAATGCTGCTTAGCCGTGGCTTGGGGAAAGCAAGTGCTTGGACCACTGAGCTATCCCTTTACAGAATCAAAAAAGGCTCTGAAAGCTGTTACAAAATCGAGACATTGAAAGCTGTTGCATAGTCAAAAAGACAAAGCTATATGCAGAAAAAAGAAAGAGAAAGACTGTGAGAGCTGTTATAGAGTCATAGTCAAAAGACTAAAAGCTGCTGCAAAATCAGAGAGACACTGAAAACCGTGACAAAGTCAGAGAGACATTGAAAGCTGTTACGAAGTCAAAGAGACACTGAAAACTGTGACAAAGTCAGAGAGACATTGAAAGCTGTTACGAAGTCAGAGACACTGAAAACTGTGACAAAGTCAGAGAGACACTGAAAACTGTGACAAAGTCAGAGAGACACTGAAAACTGTTACAAAGTGAGAAAAACCCTGAAAACTGCTACAAAGTGAGAAAAACCCTGAAAACTGCTACAAAATGAGAGAGACATTGAAAGCTGTTTCAAAGTCACAGAGACATGTGGCAAGCCTCTGTAAAGTGGGAGAGAGGTGGACAGTCATGCTACAGACTAGCTGCGGACGCCGCTCTTGGCAGCAATCCAGCGTTTGTAGTAGGCCACGTTGGTGTAGATGCCAGGCGTATTGGCTTTGGCACAACCGTTACCAAATGACACCACGCCCGTCTGCACGTAACGATCCTCGTTGGTCAAGCACACTAGGGGGCCGCCAGAGTCACCCTGTCAGCAACAAACAAAGATGGCGCAATCTGCAATTTAGCAGGGTTTTTTTTTCTTGTGATTTAGTTTTAGTTTTAGGTGTGTACCCCCTCCCCTCCCCTGCCAGTAAGGTGCAAATGCTTTCAAACTGTCTTCACGTGTCCCCCCGCCGTCTGCAAGATAAAACGTACACTCTGAACAGACCTGCTGCACCTACCTGTGTCCCAGTCACAGATACACAGACACAGACAGACATAAAAGGTGTGTCAATAAACACATACCTGACAAGTGTACAGACAGGTGTGTCAACACATACCTGACAAGTGTACAGACAGGTGTGTCAATGTGTCAACACAAACCTGACAAGCATAAAGACAGGTCAATCAATCAATCAATCAATCAATACACACCTACCTGACAAGTGCACACAGACAGGTGTGTCAATCAATCAATCAATCAACACATACAACCTGACAAACGTACAGACATGACATGACATGACACGACACGGAAGAGCACATGCAGGAGTGTGTGCACACCCCTACACCTACCTACCTACCTGACAAGAATCGGTGACTCCATTGAGAAAGCCAGCACACAGCTGACTGGCGTTGTGCGTCAAATAATAGGGGTCTTGGATCTGGAACTTGAAGTTACACTGGGGGCCTGGGAAAGTCTGTAGCTTGGTCATCTTCAGGATGGGGGTGGACATCCCGCCGTCTGCAAGATAAAACGTAGGCTACACTTTGAACAGACCTGCTGCACAGACCTACTACCTGTTGTCCCAGTCACAGACACACAAGACACAGACAGTCACACAGACACAGACATCTCTGTCTCTCTGTGTGTCTGTGTGTCTGTGTGTCTGTGTGTCTCTGTCTGTCTGTCTGTCTGTCTGTCTGTCTGTCTGTCTGTCTGTCTGTCTGTCTGTCTGTCTGTCTGTCTGTCTGTCTCTCTCTCTCTCTCTCTCTCAAAAGGGCCGGATGAAAAAAAAGTATGTAATGCTTACTCTGTAACCCTTGAAAAATAAAGATTATTCATTCATTCATTCTCTCTCTCTCTCTCTCTCTCTCTCTCTCTCTCTCTCTCTCTCTCTCTCTCTCTCTCTCTCTCTCTGCCACCCGGTTAACACTAACAGGAGAGGAATGATATCAGATGGTAATGGCACACTTATAATATGAATTTCTTTGCCCCCATCCCCTACCCCCCCACCTTCGTGGGCATGTCATTATGAATAGCATTTCCACCTTCTTTTCTATCCCTTTCTTTGTTTCTGCCTTGTTCCTTTTCTTCCTGTCACCTCCTTCTTGCCTATGTTCTGCCTTCTTGGTCCATTCTCCTGCTTTTTTTTCTCTCCCCAAGATAGACTTAAAAGACAACAATCCTTTTCCATACCGACGAAGTTGGATGCACCTGCCCTGACTTGTAAGGCTCTTAACAGCAGCGCAATCATTTCCAACACACACACACACACACACACACACACACACACACACACACACACACACACACACACACACACACACACAGATAGACACGGACACACACACACACACACACACACACACACACACACACGCACGCACGCACGCACGCACACACGCACACACACACACACACACACACAGAGCCATACTGTACTTTGCCTCGTATAAAAAAGCAAAGGGATAGCCTAGATCTAAGAAAAAAATATGGAAATATCCAAAGTGTTCTGTATGAATCCGAGTCGCATGTCCTAGTATCAGTTGCAGAAAGTATTTGCCAGTCACCAGTAGTGGGACAGTTAACTGTCAATGAAATTAAAAAAAACAAACTTATCATCATCCATTACATTCTTCATCCTTTCACCTTTCCCCTCATCCCCCTTTTCCAGTACATTCTTAATATGAACGTACCATTGTCTAAATCACCTTGTAGTGAATGGACATTAAACCAATGAGAAGAAGAAGAAGAAGAACAGAGCCCTAATCACCGGTACAGATGTGAAGGAGACAGACAGACAGACAGCACCCACACGGCACAGGAGCACTGTACTGACCTGCGGTGTTGCCCCATCCCGCCACCACACACATGGCACCATTAGGGATGACGGAGGAGTCCAGACAGATAGGGGCCACACACTCGTTGAACACCAGATCTTCCTCCAGGGTCAGAATGGTGATGTCGTTCACTGCACAGCACAGCACAGCATAACACAGCACAGCATAACACAGCACAGCACAACACAGCACAGCATAACACAGCACAGCATAACACAGTACAGCATAACACAGCACAGCATAACACAGCACAGCATAACACAGCACAGCATAACACTGCACAGCATAACACAGCACAGCACAACACATCACAGCATAACACAGCACAGCATAACACAGCACAACACAGCACAGCATAACACAGCACAGCATAACACATCACAGCACAGCACAGCACAGCACAACATAGCACAGCACAGCACAGCATAACATAACACAGCACAGCATAACACATCACAGCATAACACAACAGAGCACAGCACAGCACAGCATAACATAGCACAGCACAGCACATCACAGCATAACACAACACAGCACAGCACAGCACAGCATAACATAGCACAGCACAGCACAGCATAACATAGCACATCACAGCACAGCACAACATAACACAGCACAGCATAACACATCACAGCATAACATAGCACAGCACAGCACAGCACAGCATAACACATCACAGCATAACACAGCACAGCACAGCATAACACAGCACAGTACAGCATAACACAGCACAGCATAGCACAGCACAACACTTTAACAGGATGGGGACGGGATAGCCTAGTGGTCAGAACATTGCGCTGGCAATTTGACGACCCGAGTTCGATTCCCGTTCGAGGGGATTTTTCTCTTGGAGTTACCATCAGTGCCGACTCCACTCTCCCCAAATGTCTTTCGGGTGAGACTATAAATCGAGGCCCCGTGTGCGAACAGAAGATC
>CM060325.1:49491823-49496823 GCA_030674155.1 Stramonita haemastoma | reverse complement strand
CACACACACACACACACACACACACACACACACACACACCACCACACACGCACACAGCACGCGCGCGCGCCCGCCGCGCGCGCGGGTATAAACGAAGTCACAGCACATTTTCTTACCTTTTTATACCCTCGCAAGCGTCCGAATTATCCTGAAATCCAAACATTAGTGACAGAGTGAATATCATTCACGTCAGTCAGTATTCTGACACATGACAGTTAGCCTGAAATCCACACATTATTGACAGAGGGAATGTCAATCATATCAGTCATTATTATGACACATCACAGTTAGCCTGAAATCCACACATTATTGACAGAGGGAATGTCAATCATATCAATCATTATTATGACACATCACAGTTAGCCTGAAATCCACACATTATTGACAGAGGGAATGTCAATCATATCAATCATTATTATGACACACCGCAGTTGTCCATCCCGTTGTCATACTGTCTGTCAACAAATTGGTGTAGTTATTCTCACTCATACGGCTCTATACTATAATGACTCGGAACTTATGTCAAGGGTCTGAAGAGTTCTATCAATTATTTACTACGACACTTTTGTCACTTTGTCAATGACACAGTGACGCATACAGTCTGTTAGCTATATTATCCCCTATTACACAATGACACATACTACCTGTTAGGCCTAGTTATATTATCCCTTATCACACAATGACACAGACTGCCTGTTAGTTATATTATTCCCTGTTACACAATGACACGTAGTGCCTTTAAGTTATATTATCCCCTATTACACAATGACACGTGCTGCCTGTTGGTTATATCATCCCATATTACACAATGACACGTAGTGCCTGTTAGTTATATTATCCCCTATTACACAATGGCACATACTATTATCCCCTATTACACAATGACGCACAATGTCTTTTAAGTTATATTATCCCCTATTATACAATGACATAATGCATGTTAGTTATATTATCCCCTATTACACAATGACACGTAGTGCATGTTATTATATTAACCCCTATTACGCAATGACACATACAGATTGTTAGTGGTATTATTCCATACTACACAATGACACGTACTATCTGCTAATTATGTCATCCAATATTAGACAACGACACCTAATGCCTGTTAGTTTTATCATCCCACATCAATATCTGTCGATGTAGTATCACGAATCATCTTCTTGTATATGCATCATCACACGTCAACGACTGACAATGATATAGTCACACACCCTCTCCAGTTAACAACTCAGATTCAAATTCTTTCTTTCTTTTAGGGATATGAGGATTTTACAAATAGGATATTATATCTACTAATTATATATTATATATATTCTTTTATATATAAAAATAAATATATATACCATATATATATATAATATATATATATATATATATAATATACCATATATAAAAAAAAATATATATTATATCTATATATATATATATATATCTAACTATCTATTATTATTATATTATATATATATATAAGATAACTGAACATAATAAATCTACATATGTTAGCACAGTACCATAACACACACACACACACACCACACACACACACACACACACACACACCCCCCCCCCCCCCCCCCCCCCACACACAAATCTGCTTACATACTTGGAATCCTTTGAGCATGGTTTACGTGCTATCTCCCAAAGTATCAATCATTTTAACAACATTGAGCAGAGTCTTTTTTTTTGCATTTGTTGAAGAAAATAGCTGTTCATATTTCAAAGTGTTTGGATGTTTGGCGTAATATTTTGGTAACAATTTTGTTTTCGAGTTCCATTCCACATTGGACAAATAAAACGGTGATGAAACTCGTCACCAATATCCCCACTATTACATTTTGTGCAGTATCCTTAATTTCTTTGGACTATGTACAGCGATATTAGAATAACTAACTGTATTAACAAAGACCAGGTCTGTCAATGTTTTCATCACACAGTCAGCGTTATCATCACAGCTCTTTCCGATCAAATCATTGAGCACCGTCGTCTGTCACAGACATTGGTACCAGTCAGCATGATGTCAATGATATTCATCTGTCAATCATATCCCTCTGTCAATTATCTTTATCTGTCAATCATCTTCATATGTCAGTCGTGTCCATCTATCCATCATATTCCTCTGTCAATGATATCCATCTATCCATCATATTACTCTGTCAATATGTCCATCTATCCATCATATTACTCTGTCAATGATGTCCATCTATCCATCATATTACTCTGTCAATGATGTCCATCTATCCATCATATTACTCTGTCAATGAATCCATCTATCCATCATATTGCTCTGTCAATGAATCCATAATCCATCATATACTCTGTCAATGATTCCATCTATCCATCATATTACTCTGTCAATGATTCCATCTACCCATCATATTATTCTGTCAATGATGTCCATCTATCTATCATATTACTCTGTCAATGATGTCCATCTATCCATCATATTACTCTGTCAATGATGTCCATCTATCCATCATATTACTCTGTCAATGATGTCCATCTATCCATCATATTACTCTGTCAATGATCTCCATCTATCCATCATATTACTCTGTCAATGATATCCATCTATCCATCATATTACTCTGTCAATGATATCCATCTATCCATCATATTACTCTGTCAATGATATCCATCTATCCATCATATTACTCTGTCAATGATGTCCATCTATCCATCATATTACTACTCTGTCAATTGTATCTATTAATTGAACATTGAAATCTGCCAACTATCTTCTCCTTAGACAGATGCATTTTTCATTCCAAAAATGTAGACGAATTCTAATACCTCTGGCAGACTTGACCCTCAACCAGTGACCACAGCTTTCAAACTTAAACCCCTGACAGAAAGACTCACTGAATGGCTCATATACTGTTCATCTTTATGTTCTCTCTCTCTCTCTCTCTCTCTCTCTCTCTCTCTCTCTCCTCTCTCTCTCTCTCTCTCTCTCTCTCTCTCTCTCTCTCTCTCTCTCTCTCTCTCTCTCCTCTCTCTCTCTCTCTCTTTCTCTCCCTCTCTCTCTCTGGGAATGAATTCCTTTTTGTTTTATGCTCTGTTATATAATTTAACTTAGATTTAAATAGTATTCTTCCCTTAGCACGCTCTTTGCCTGGTTGAATGAAACGTTTACCATGTTCCATTTTTCTTCGCTTTTTATTTTTATTTTATTTTTATTTTATATCAGAGTGAACACCAGCAAGAACAATGACTTATTGTTATTTGTCCATTTCCCCTCTCTCTTTTTCAAGATGACAAGATTTACAAAACTGCATACACACGGAGACTGGATGTAAAAAAGCGCATGAGTGCATATTCCATCACCCTGGATATAAAAGAAGAAATAAGATAAACTAAATTTTTCTGGTTTGACCTGTTTGTCTGTCTCTCAGCGCTTACATATTTTTTGTCTGTCTGTCTTTGCCTATAGATCTGTCTGCCTCTCTATTTGAATCTCTTTCTCTCTCTCACTGCCCCCTCCCCCCCCTCTGTGTGTGTGTGTGTGTGTGTGTGTGTGTGTGTGTGTGTGTGTGTGTGTGTGTGTGTGTGTGTGTGTGTGTGTGTGTGTGTGTGTGTGTGTGTGTGTGAGAGAGAGAGAGAGAGAGAGAGAGAGAGAGAGAGAGAGAGAGAGTGTGTGTGTGTGTGTGTGTGTGTGTGTGTGTGTGTGTGTGTGTGTGTGTGTGTGTGTGTGTGTGTGTGTGTGTGTGTGTGTGTGTGTTCTGAGGCAGGACTATGCACTGATGTGCTGACATACTGTTTCATAGGAAGAACTCACCCCGGATCTCTTCACATGGAAAGCTGAAAGAAAGAAAGAAAAGCACAGTTTATACTGTTCATCTTTATGCTCTCTCTCTCTCTCTCTCTCTCTCTCTCTCTCTCTCTCTCTCTCTCTCTCTCTCTCTCCTCTCTCTCTCTCTCTTCTCTCTCTCTCTCTCTCTCTCTGAATGAATTCCTTTTTGTTTTATGCTCTGTTATATAATTTCACTTAGATTTAAATAGTATTCTTCCCTTAGCACCAAACCTATTGAAGACATAATATGCAATGTGTGCGTGTGGTGTGTGTGTGTGTGTGTGTGTGTGTGTGTGTGTGTGTGTGTGTGTGTGTGTGTGTGTGTGTGTGTGTGTGTGTGTGTGTGAGAGAAGAGAGAGAGAGAGAGAGAGAGAGAGAGAGAGAGAGAGAGAGGAGAGAGAGAGAGAGAGAGTGTGTGTGTGTGTGTGTGTGTGTGTGTGTGTGGTGTGTGTGTGTGTGTGTGTGTGTGTGTGTGTGTGTGTGTGTGTGTGTGTGTGTGGCGCGCACCCGCGTGGGTGCCTGCGTGTGTGTGTGTGTGAATTACTATGGCAGTGTTTTCCTTTATATGTTATGCATTGATCCCTTTCTTTTGAATCTGTGAAATACGTTTTTATGTAGTTTGCAATGGGTAGTACTGCTTCTGTCTCCTTTTGATGATATTGATTATGTTTCCTTTTATTTATTTTTTTTTTTACCTGTATCAAACTTTTATGATTTACGTAATTTGTTTTGTTGGCAGGCAGTTGTAAGGTGATGTTTTCAGTTTCATGAATCATCATGTTTTCTTGTTTGATTGCTCATCTGACTTTTTTTTTTATATTTTTTTATTGATATCATCATTTGTTGTTTATTGTGTTTTAGTTCTCTTTATGTATGGTTTGTGTTCTTTTGTTATGGTTTTTCTTGCTTTTGGTTTGTTATTGTTGTTCTTATTTTTTGTGTTAGTTTTTTTGTTGCTTTGTTAAAAAAGAATTTTTGATGTTATCCGGGATAAGGGCGGGGACTGGATGTAAAAAAAAGCGCATGGGTGCTTATTGGGTACCCTCGACATGAAAGAATTTGATTTGATTTAATGTGATGTGACTTTTTTCTGCAATTGGATGTAAAACAAAAAAAGCACACCAGTGCTTATTCATCATCCTGGATATAATTCAAAATCCGCCCCCAACCTCCCTCTCTCTCTCTCTCTCCTCTCTCTCTCTCT
>CM060325.1:49474323-49481823 GCA_030674155.1 Stramonita haemastoma | reverse complement strand
TAAATTAATAGATAAAATAAACACACACACACTTTTCATTTCTAAATCCCATTCTTGCAATGTGTCATTATATCACACTGTCATACAGCATTGTTACATCTCTTTAATATAGACTTTGTTACATTCTGATCATTATACTGCTTGGTACTTTACATTGTTATGCAGTTTGTTATATCACATTGTTATACAGTTTGTTACATCACGTTGTTATACAGTTTGATATATCACATTGTTATGCAGTTTACATTTCTATTTTTCTGGCACAAAATCTTGCAATTTGTTGCACAATGACATACTATAGCACATTGTTACACTATCACACCATAGTATTACACCATATCATTGAAGCACATTGTAACATTCAAGCAGTAAACCATCTTGTACAACATGATCGCATTCAGCCATTAAAACACAAAATGACACCACAGTGTTACACAATACTGCTCCTCCAAGTCCTTACATTGACACATTAAAACTTATTGCAACACCACATTGTAACACTACAGTTTTACACCACTTGTTACATTTAAACATTGAAACACATTGTCACACCACAATGTCACACCAAGTTGCTATACCCCGACGTTATTTTGAAATATTAAAGCATATTGTCATAGTACATTGTTATATTGAATGATTATATTCCAACATTCAAATACGTGTTGCGCACACGCACGCACGAACGCACGCACACACACACACACACACACACACACACACACACACACACACACACACACACGCGACACACACACACACACACACACACACACACACACACACACACACACACACACACACTCACACACACACACACCAACACAGTCTGTGATTACAGCACATGATTACAACCACATTTCTGATTGACATCCTCACAACACATCATGATGACACCTGTCACAACACCAAGTCACAGCACATCCAGTCTTCTTACCTTCCTACACCTTGGCAACTGTCGTCATGAAGCTGAAATCCACACAGCAGTGACAGAGTGAATATCATTCATGTCAGTCAGTCTGACACATGATACTTGTCCATCATGTTTTGATACTGTCTGTAAACTAAAATCTCTTTTCCCTTTTTGTGACTTAAACTGTCTGTCTGTTTGCATGTCTGTTTGTCTATCGCTCAAGCCAAGTCAAATTATCTTTGTAGTGGGTAAAACATTAACACAAGTTTGTTTTTCATCCCACCCTCACAGAAAATATACTAAAAATGACATAATTATAAAGGCATCCAGAAGACAGTGTTAATCTCTGTTAAAAAGAATACAATGACTCAGGAAAGCGTTAAAAGCTAATCCAAACTCACAATAAGATTTAAAAGCCAACATATAACATAGCTTAATTCAGACAGAAAAATAAAAAGAAAATAAAAAAGGAAATGAATTAGATTTACAAGCAACAGACTGTAAGTAGATTAACTTAACATAAAAATGAACTCGAATTGTCTCAGAGTTTCTCAAAAGTCCTCAAACGTTGTTTGAAGGACTATTTCAAACAATCATTATTCTGAGATTCGCTGACTAACAAGGTTTACTTATAGATGTCTTACTGGACCTGGGCAAAACCAGTCTCTGAGTAGGCCTGTTTTTTATTGACAGATGAATGTGTCCACACTTTTTCTTTGGACCTTTCTCTTTGGTATATGGTACACACACAGACACTTGTTGAAATGTAGTCTGTCTTTGAGAGGAAGAATATCTAATTGTTTGAAGTTGGTGGTGGTCAGTGTATTAGGATTCGATTGGATTAGTTTGACAGCTTTTATGTAGGTGGCTTAAAATGCATTAGATTTGTTTCACTGGCACAATTCCATAAGGTAGAAAACAACTTATAAGGTAAATATGTGTGGGAAACAATAGTTTTTTTTTTTTTGGGGGTTTTTTTTTTTTTTTTTTTGGGGTTTTTAAAAAAAAAAAGGTTTTTTTTCCCCCCCTTTTTTAAAAAAAAAAAAAATTTTTTTAAACATCCCCCAAAAAAAAAAAAAAAAAAAATAAAAAAAACCCAAAAAAAAAAATTTAAATTTTTAAAAAAAAAATTTTTTTAAAATTTTTTTTTTAAAAAAAAATTCCAAAATCACAAAAAAAATTTAAAAAAAAAAAAAAAAGGTTTTTAAAAGGGGAAGGAAAAAAAAAAAAAAAAAAAAAAAAAAAAAAAAGGTTTAAAAAAAAAAATTTTTTTAAAAAAAAAAAAAACGTAATTAAATTTAAAAAAAAATTTAAAAAAAATTTTTTTTTTTTTTTTCCCAAAAATTTTTTAAAAAAAAAAAAAAAAGGGGGTTTTTTTTTGGGGTTTTTTTAAAAAAAATTTTTTTGGGTTTTCCGGGCCAAAAAGGGTTTTCCCCCCTTTTTTGGGTTTTTTAAAAACCTTTTTTTTGGGGGGTTTTTTAAAAAAAAATTTTTTTTAAAAAATTTTTTTTTGGGGGGTTTTTTTTTTTGGGGGGTTTTTTATTTTTTTTAGGTTTTTTTGGGGGAAAAAAACCCTTTTTTTTGGGGGGGGAAAAATTTTTTTTAAAAATTTTTTTTAAAAATTTTTTGGGTTTTAAAATTTTTTTTTTGGGTTTTTTTAAATAAAAAAATTTTTTTTAAAAATTTTTTTTAAAAAAAAAAATTTTTTAAAAATTTTTTAAAAAAAAATTTTGGGTTTTTTTTTTTTTAATTTAAAAAGGGTTTTTCCCCCCTTTTTTTTTTTTTTTTTTTTTTTTTCTTTTGGGTTTTTTTTTTTTTTGTTTTGGTTTTTTTTTTTTGGAATTTTAAAAAAATTTTTTTTTTTTTTTTGGGGGTTTTTTTTTTTTTTTGGGGGTTTTTTTGTGTTTTTTGTTTTTTTTTTGGGGTTTTTTTGGTTTTTGGGGGGTTTTTTAAAAGGGGGGGGTTTTTTATTAATTTTTTTTTTTTTTTTTTTTTGTTTAAATTTTTTTTTTTTTTTTTTGGGGGGGTTTTTTTGGGGGGGAAATTTTTTGGGGGGTTTTTTTTGGGGGTTTTTTGGGGGGTTTTTTTTTTTTTTAAATTTGTTGTTTTTTTGGGGTTTTTTTTGTGTGTTTTTTTTTGGTGTTTTTTTTGGGGGGGGGTTTTTGGGGTTTTGGTTTTTGTTTTTTTGGGTTTTTGTTTGGGGGGTTTTTTGGGGGGGTTTTGGGGGGGGTTTTTTTTTTTTTTGTTTTGGGGGGGCTTTAAAAACCCCCCCCAAAAACCCAAAAACGGGGGGAAATAAAAAAAAAAACCCCCCCCTTTTTTTTTTTTTTTTCCCCCCCTTTTTTTTCCCCCCCCCCTCCTTTTTTTTCCCCCCTTCCCCCCCTCTTTTCCCCCCCCTCCCTTCCCAAAAAAATTTTTAAAAAAACCCCCTTTTTTTGTTTATTTTTTTTTTTGGGTTTTTTTTTTTTCCCCCCCCCCCCTTTTTTTCCCCCAAACCCCCCCCAAAAAAAAAACCCCCCCCCCCCCCCCCCCCCCCTTTCCTTTTCCCTTTTTCCCCCCCCCTTTTTTTTCCCCCCCCCCCCTTTTTTCCCCCCTTTTTTTCCCCCCCCCTCCCTTCCCCCCCCCCCCTTTTTCTCCTTTCCCCCTTTTTTTTTTTGGAAAAAAAAAAAAAAAAAAAGTTCCCCCCCCGGGGGGGGGTTTTTTTGGGTTTTGGTTTTTTTTTTTTTTTTTTTAAAAAAAGGAAATTTTTTCCCCCCAAAAGGGGCCAAACCGGGTTTTTTTGGGGGGGGGTTTTTTTTTTTTTTTTTTTTTTTTTTTTTTTTTTTTTTTTTTTTTTTTTGGGGGGGTTTTTTTTTTTTTTTTTTTCCCCTTTTTTTTTTTTTTTTGGTTTTTTGGGGGGGTTTTTGGGGTTTTTTTTTTTTTTTTTTTTGGGGGGGGGTTTTTTTAAAAAAAATTCCCCAAAATTTAAATTTTTTTTTTCCCCTTTCCCCCCCTTTCCCTTTCCAGGAAAAAACCCCAAAGGGTTTTGGGGAAAAATTTTTTTTTTTCCCCCCCTTTAACCCGGGGCCCCAAAGGGGTTCCCCCCTTTTTTTTAAGGGCCCCCCCCCAACAAAAAAAAACCCCCCCCCCTTTTTTTTTTTTTTTTTTTTTTTTTTTTTTGGGAAATTTTTTTTTGGTTTTTTTGGGGGGTTTTTTGGGGTTTTTTTTTTGGGGGGGGTTTTTTTTTTTTTTTTTTTTTTTTTTTTTGTTTGAAAAAAAAAAAAAAAATTTTTTTTAAAAAATTTTTTTTTGGGGGTTTTTTTTTGGGGGGGGGGGTTTTGGGGGAAAAAATTTTTTTTTTTAAAAAACCCAAAAAAAAAAAGGGGGAAAAAATTTTTTTAAAAAAAAAGGGGGAAAAGGGGTTTTTGGGGGGGAAGGAAAAAGGGGGGGGGTTTTTTAAAAAAAGGGGCCCAAAAAAAAAAAAAAATTTTTTTTTTTTTTTTTTTGGGGGTTTTAAAAAAAAGGGGAAAAAAAAAAAAAAAAGGGGGGGGGGGGGGATGGGAAAAAATAAAAGGGGGGGGGAAAAAAATTTTGGGGGAAAGGGGGGGGGAATTTTTTAAAAAAAAAATTTAAAGGGGGTTTTTTTTAAAAAAAATGAGGGGGGCAAAAAAAAAAATTTTTTTTTTGGGGGGGGGTTTTTTTTTTTTTTGGGGGGGGGGGGGGGGTTTTTTTTTGGGGGGGGGGGTAAAGAAAAAGGGGAAAAAAAAGGGGGGGGGGGGGAAAAAAAAAGGGGGGGAAAAAGGGGGAAAAAAACCCCCAAAAAAAAGGGGGGAGAAAATTTTTTGGGGGGTTTTTTTTTTTTTAAAAAAATTAAAAAAATTTTTTAAAAAAAAAAAAATTTTTTTTTTTTTTTTTTTCATTTAAAAAAAAAAAAAAAAAAAAATTTAAAAAAAAAAACCCCTTTTCCGGGAAAAAAAAAAAAAAAAAAAAAAAAAAAAAAAAAAAAAAAAATTAAAAAAAAAAAAAAAAAAGAAAAAAAAAAGAAAAAAAAAAAAAAAAAAAAAAAAAAAAAAAAAAAACCCCCCCCCCCCCCCCCCCCCCCCCCCCCCCCCCCCCCCCCCCCCCCCCCCCCCCCCCCCCAAAAAAAAATAAAAAAAAATCTAAAAAACCCCCCCCCCAAACCCCCAAAAACACCCAAAACACACACCCCACCCCCCACCCCACCCAAAACACAAACAAACACACACACACAACACACCCACACACACACAACCCCCCACAAACCCCAAAAAAACCCCCCCCACCCCCCCCCCCCAATTTGGGCCCCCTTTTTTTTTAAAAAAAAAGAAAAAAAACCCCCCCCAAAAATTTTTTAAAAAAAAAAAAAAAAAAATTAAAAAAAAAACAAAAAATTTTTTTAAAAAAATTTTTTTTAAAAAAAAAAAAAAAAAAAATTTTTTAAAAAATTTTTTAAAAAAAAAAAAAAACCCCCAAAAAAAATTAAAAAAAAAAAGGGAAAAAATAAAAATTAAAAAAAAAAAAAAAAAAAAACAAAAAAAACCCCAAAAAAAAAAAAGAAAATTTTAAAAAGGGGGGGAAAAAAAAAACCAAAACCCCAAAAAAAAAAAAAAAAAAAACCAAAAAAAAAAAAAGGGTTTTCCCCCAAAAAAAAACCCAAAAAAAAAAAATTTTAAAAAAAAAAAACCCAAAAAAAAAAAAAAAATTTTTCCCCCCCAAAAAAACCCAAAAAAAAAAAAATTTTCCCCCCCCCAAAAAAAAAAAGGGGGGTTTTTTTGGGGGTTTTTTTTTTTTTTGGGGGGGTTTTTTTCCCCCAAAAAAAAATTTTTTTTTTTTTTTTTTTTTTTTGTTTGTGGGGGGTTTTTTGTTTGGTTTTTTGGTTTGGGGGGTTTTTTGGGGGGGTTTTTTTTTTTTGTTTTTTGGGGGTTTTTTTTTTAAATTTTTTTGGTTTTTTTCCCCCAAAAAATTTTAAAAGGGGGGGGGAAAAAAAAATTTTTTTCAAACACACACACACACACACACACACCCACACACACACAACTACACACGCACAACACGCACACATACACACGTGTGTGCACTCCGCCACACGAGCACATATGCACAGACGCGCGTGCCCAAATTTAGAGTTTTTAAAAATCAGAAAGTGTTTTAAACAAACAAATTATATCACTTACAATATCACTAATACCATTGTTTAAAACTTAAATAAATGTCAGTCAAACAATTTATATCAGGTTACATTATCTCCATACTTTCTATTCATATGTTTAATTTAAATGGAAGGAAAATATCAAAAGTAAAAAAAAAGAAGAAAAACACAAAAACGACAAAAATCAACAACCACAATAACGATACAATAATGATAATGTCCCATCACACAAAAAAAATCAAGCAAAACACAACACTAACAAAAAAAAGAAGGTTGTAACAGACGAGAAGGGGGAAAACACAGACAGCAAACACACTTATAACGATGATAAATGATTATACCAATAAAAAAAACCGTACACATGCCAACAACAATCAAAATCTCCAAATAAAACAGAAAGGCCTTAATCACTAACCGAAACAAGACAAATTAATTAATAGTGCTATTAATCCCATCAATAATAACAAGAAAATAAAATGAAATAAAATAAAAACCATTCATGTTGAAAACTATTGGTGTGTGTGTGTGTGTGTGTGTGTGGTGTGTGTGTGTGTGTGTGTGTGTGTGTGTGTGTGTGTGTGTGTGTGTGTGTGTGTTGTGTGTGTGTGTGTGTGTGTGTTTACTTACTGTCAAGGAATTCTTTGCATTCTTTGTAGGCATCTGTGAAGGGACTGAAACAAATACAATTTTTGCCTATGTTAACACACACACACACACGAACTGGATACACACGGGGACTGGATGTTAAAAGGTACATGAGTGCTTATTCCATTATCCTCGATGTAAAGAATAAATCAATAAATAAAATAAACACACACACACACATTTTTCATTACTAAATTCCATTCTTGCAATGTATCATTATATCACACTGTCATACAGCATTGTTACATCTCTTTAATATAGATTTTGTTACATTCTGATATTATACTGCTTGGTACTTTACATTGTTATGCAGTTTGTTATATCACATTGTTATACAGTTTGTTACATCATATTGTTATACAATTTGATATATCACATTGTTATGCAGTTTACATTTCTATTTTTCTGGCATCACAATCTTGCAACTTGTTGTACAATGACATATTATAGGATATTGTTACACTATCACACCATAGTATTACACCATATCATTAAAGCACATTGTAACATTCAAGCAGTAAAACATCTTGTACAACATTATCACATTCAGTCATTAAAACACAAAATGACAACACAGTGTTACACAATATTGCTCCTCCAAGTCCTTACATTGAAACATGAAAACACATTGCCACACCAGAGTGTAACACTATAGTTTTACACCACTTGTTACATTTAAACATTGAAACACATTGTCACACCACAGTGTAACACTACAGTTTTACACCACTTGTTACATTTAAACATTGAAACACATTGTCACAGCACAGTGTCACACCATGTTGCTATACCCTGA
>CM060325.1:49461823-49469323 GCA_030674155.1 Stramonita haemastoma | reverse complement strand
AAATGGTATACATCACCGACTGCTCTGAGAAGTTCTTCCTCAGCAGAGGGGCTTGCGTGGACCTCCGCATCATCCCCAAAGATTTCCCCAGGATCGGTGTGACAGCCACCCTCTGCGACGCCACAGTACAACATGAGACCGGCCCCCCTGAATCCAGCCCAACCAGCCCATGTGACTGCCCGCGACGTCAACACCCCCCACCTCCACCTCAACGCCCACCATTCCCTGCGACAGAGGACAACAGGGAAAAGCTGCAGCAGTACCTCCTGGACTACTACAAGTCCAGCACCTTCAACACGTGCGACCACCAGCCCTTCCTCCTCTTATGGAGGGTTCCCCCGCTTGAGCTGATGATTGACCCCACAGCCAAACCCGTGGCCCACCACACACCCATACCCGTACCACTTCATTGGCAACAAGAGGTAAAGGCAAGCCTTGACCAAGACGTCCGTCTGGGTGTCCTCGAGCCCGTACCCATCGGCGAACCTGTCACATGGTGTCACCGCATGGTGATCTGCGCAAAGAAGAATGGGAAGCCACGACGGACGGTCGACTTCCAACCCCTCAACGCCCACGCCAAAAGGGAGACACACCACACGCCCTCCCCTTTCCACCAGGCGAGATCTGTCCCACACGGCAAGAAGAAGACCGTCCTCGATGCATGGAACGGCTACCACAGCGTCCCCATTCGCGCAGAGGACCGCCACCTGACAACCTTCATTACACCTTGGGGTAGATACCGTTACAAAACGACCCCCCAAGGTTACATCGCGTCTGGCGACGGATACACCAGGCGATACGATGAAATTGTCGCCGAAATCCCCAACAAGACCAAGTGCGTTGATGATACCCTACTCTGGGCAGACACCCTGGAAGAGAGCTTCCATCAGACAGTTCAGTGGCTCGACATTTGTGGCCGCCATGGCATTACACTCAATCCAGAGAAGTTCGTCTTCGGCAGTGACACAGTAGAATTCGCTGGGTTTGAAATCACATCCGACAGGGTCCTGCCCAGCAAGAAACACTCCCAAGCCATCCGCGACTTCCCAACCCCAACCAACATCACCGACATCCGATCATGGTTCGGACTCGTCAACCAAGTAGCCTTCGCATTCAGCATGGCCGACAAAATGCTGCCATTCCGCGAGCTACTGAAACCAGGCACGCCCTTCAAATGGGACGACCACATGAACTCCGTTTTTGAAGAATCAAAGAACATCATCATCACAGAAATAGAGAAAGGCGTCCAGATCTTTGACGCACGACGACCAACATGCCTTGCAACTGACTGGTCCCAAACAGGCATCGGATTCTGGCTGCTCCAAAAACACTGCACCTGCCCCACAAAAGACCCATTCTGCTGCCACACGGGATGGAAAGTCACCCTCGTCGGAAGCCGCTTCACTCATGCAGCAGAGTCCCGCTACGCACCTGTGGAGGGAGAAGCATTAGCTGTCGCAGATGCCCTCAACAAAGCCAGGTACTTTGTCCTTGGCTGTCAGGACCTGACGATCGCCGTCGACCACAAGCCTCTCCTCAAACTATTTGGAGACCGGTCGCTCGAAGACATCCCTAACCCACGACTACGGAACCTGAAAGAAAAAACCCTGCAATACAGGTTCCGCATGGTCCACATCCCTGGCATAAAACATCGTGCAGCTGACACCATCTCCCGGCACCCAACCGGAGACCCTGTGAAACTGCCCCTCAAGGATGATGTGGCCTCACTCCAATCTCCCTCATGCCTATTCCCAGACTCCCTTGAAGGCATACGATCCCCAGCCCCACCCATGGAATCGGTTGATGATCACTCATTTTCAGCCTTCATACTGCACTCCACCCCCATCCAAGCTGTCACCTGGGACCGCGTGCGACTTGCCACATCCAGCGATGAGAACATGTTCCTGCTGTTGTCCATCATTGACGATGGCTTCCCAGACAGCCGTCGAGACCTCCCCCCATCCCTGCAGGAATTTTTCCAATTCCGCGATGACCTATTCACACTCGATGGTGTCATACTCTACAAAGACCGAGTGGTCATCCCACCATCGCTTCGCCCTGAAGTCCTCTCTGCGCTCCATGCTGCACATCAAGGGGTCACCTCCATGAACCTGAGGCCGAAGCATCGGTATTCTGGCCGGGAATCACGCCTGACATCACCGCCACCAGAACTAACTGCACCCACTGCAACCGCATCGCGCCCTCCAACCCCAGTGCCCCCCCCCACACCACTATCAACCCCAGAGTATCCCTTCCAATACATCTGCGCTGACTTCTTCCACTACAAGGGAGCCAACTATGTGGTCCTTGTCGACCGATACTCCAACTGGCCCATCGTCGAAAGATCACATGCCGGCGGAACTGGGCTCATGACATGCCTACGCCAAGCATTCGTGACTTACGGAATCCCTGAGGAGCTGGCATCGGATGGCGGGCCAGAGTTCACCTCTAACCAAGCTCGACAATTCCTCCAAGACTGGGGCGTACACCATCGCCTGTCGTCAGTTGCCTTCCCGCATAGCAACTGTCGAGCGGAGGTGGGCGTCAAAACCGTCAAGCGACTCATCATGGACAACACCGCCCCCAATGGCGACCTTGACACAGACGCTTTTCAGAGGGCCATGCTGCAGTACAGAAACACTCCTGACCGCGACACCAAATTGTCCCCCGCCATGTGTATCTTCGGCCACCCAATCAGGGATTTCATCTCCATCCTTCCAGGACGTTACCAGCCACACCGCACATGGCGCGAAACACTAGCTGCACGGGAGTCTGCCCTCCGCAATCGTCACATGCAAAACTGGGAGCGATGGTCCCTCCGGACAAAACGACTACCACCCCTCAGAGTGGGAGACTACGTCCGCATCCAGAATCAAGTCGGACCCCACCCACTGAAATGGGACAAGACTGGGACGGTGATCGAAGTTCGCCAATTCGACCAGTATGTGGTGAAAGTGGATGGCTCAGGAAGAGTCACCCTGCGCAACCGCAAATTTCTCAGGCAATACTCTCCTGTCATCGTTCCCCCTCCCACGAAAACCATCACAATGGACATGCCCACGTCCAATGTGCCCACTCAATCCACTGCCCCCAGTCTTGCCACCCCACCACCAACGAACCATGGGACCCCAGGTAACGCGACTCCCCCTCTAACACCCATGGGTCCCACCCACCTTTCCCAACCACCCATCCGTGCAGGCCCTAACCCACCCACCACAGACGCCACGAGCCCATCACCTGCCACACCCCGGCCACCACCCAAGACTGAAGTGCGCCAAAGCATCCCAGCCACGCCCACACCAGCAATCCTGAGTCCCAGTGGACAACGCATCACTACGCCACGGATCAAAGGGCAGCACAAGGGTATTTCAGCAGCACGACAGACTGGAGGACGGAGTGTCGCCACCCCCACCACCCCATCAGGAGCCCAGCCAGAGAGTCCTACTGAGGAACCCAGACGCTCCAACCGCCCTGTTTGTGCACCAAAGTGGCTCAAGGACTATATTACTACCTAAAGCCATCTCATTACTGATCATTTTCATCCTCATTTTCAGTCTTTAGTGGAATCGACAAAAGACTTGGGGGGAGATAACGGATTACGACTTATTCTTGTAAATAGACAGCTCTAGTCAAGGGACATTACTCTGCCAAACTCTGAATCCACAACGGCTGCCTAAATGTATACGTGGTCATTTCATCTCATTTATCTGTAAGTTTTACTTCATGTAACCTACTATTTCATAACCCTTAATGGTAGTGTTAGTCAGGTGTAATCCCAAGCCTCTTTTGATGCTTGTACCTTTATTCTTTTATGTTTGACTTGATATTTGAATGTCAACTCTGTTCCGTGTTGCCAAATGCTGCTAGTCAACAGTTTCTCTTTTCTTTTCTTTGGTTACAGAACCGTGGTCATGGTTTGAATAAAGTTTATTTGAACAAAGAGACAGCGTTCTTATCGATAGTTAAGAGTAAAGTTGCATGACATTAATTAAAAGATTGATTATATTTTTCTTTCTATGAAATTCTGTGTATGAACTATTCTATTAATGCAAATTATATATGTAACAGTTGATTTTGCTTGAAATCCTCCATGCCCCAAGAGGGGTCAAAGGCGAATTAAATCTTGAATCTTGAATCTTGTATGTGTGTGTGTGTGTGTGTGTGTGTGTGTGTGTGTGTGTGTGTGTGTGTGTGTGTGTGTGTGTGTGTGTGTGTGTGTGTGTGTGTGTGTGTGTGTTTGAAAGTGAAAGTCAAATTTTTATTTTCAGATGGCACGTTGAGTAAGCATTGGTTTGGTTTTTTTTCATCAAGCCATCTATCTAGGGAAAAAATGAAACATTTCACCGATATTGTTTAACTAACAGGATTCAACAGCCTCAAAATTAAGATATATCTACAGATGAAAACAAATAAAAAAGGAAGAAATTAAAAAAAGAGACCCCCCAGAACCCCCCCCCCCTAAACAAATGCACTAAAAAGTCACACACACTTGCGCGCTCGCACACACACACACACACACACACACACACACACACACACACACACACACACACACGCGCGCGCGCGCGCGCGCGCACACACACACACATGCACACGTGTGTGCACTCGCCACACGAGCACATATGCACAGACGCGCGTGCACACATTTAGAGTTAAAAAATCAGAAAGTGTTTAAACAAACAAATTATATCATTTACAATATCACTAATACAATTATTTAAAACTTAAATAAATGTCAGACAAACAATTTATATCAGGTTACATTATCTCCATACTTTCTATTCATAGTTTACATTTAAAAGGAAGGAAAATATCAAAAGTAAAAAACAGAAAAAACACAAAAACGACAAAAATCAACAACCACAATAACGATACAATAATGATAATGTCCATCACCACGAAAAAAAATCAAGCAAAACACAACACTAACAAAAAAAAGAAGGTTGTAACAGACGAGAAGGGGGAAAACACAGACAGCAAACACACTTATAACGATGATAAATGATTATACCAATAAAAAAAACCCGTACACATATCAACAACAACAAAAATCCAAATAAAACAGAAAGGCCTTAATCACTAACCGAAACAAGACAAATTAATAGTGTTATTAATCCCATCAATAATAACAAGAAAATAAAATGAAATAAAACAAAAACCATTCATGTTGAAACCTATTGATGTGTGTGTGTGTGTGTGTGTGTGTGTGTGTGTGTGTGTGTGTGTGTGTGTGTGTGTGTGTGTGTGTGTGTGTGTGTGTGTGTGTGTGTGTGTGTGTGTGTGTGTGTGTGTGCGTGTGTGTGTGTGTGTGCGCGTGTGTGTTTACTTACTGTCAAGGAATTCTTTGCATTCTTTGTAGGCATCTGTGTAGGGACTGAAACAAATACAATTTTTGCCTATGTTAAACACACACACGCACACGAACTGCATACACACGGGTACTGTATGTAAAAAGGTACATGAGTGCTTATTCCATTATCCTCAATGTAAAGAATAAATTAATAGATAAAATAAACACACACACACATTTTTCATTACTAAATTCCATTCTTGCAATGTATCATTATATCACACTGTCATACAGCATTGTTACATCTCTTTAATATAGATTTTGTTACATTCTGATTATTATACTGCTTGGTACTTTACATTGTTATGCAGTTTGTTATATCACATTGTTATACAGTTTGTTACATCATATTGTTATACAATTTGATATATCACATTGTTATGCAGTTTACATTTCTATTTTTCTGGCATCACAATCTTGCAACTTGTTGTACAATGACATACTATAGGATATTGTTACACTATCACACCTTAGTATTACACCATATCATTAAAGCACATTGTAACATTCAAGCAGTAAAACATCTTGTACAACATTATCACATTCAGTCATTAAAACTTAAAATGACACCACAGTGTTACACAATATTGCTCCTCCAAGTCCTTACATTGACACATTAAAACAGATTGCCACACCACAGTGTAACACTACAGTTTTATGCCACTTGTTACATTTAAACATTGAAACACATTGTCACACCACAGTGTCACACCATGTTGATATACCCCGACGTTATTTTGAAATATTAAAGCATATTGTCATAGTACATTGTTATATTGAATGATTATATTCCAACATTCAAATATGTGTTGCGCACACACACACACACACACACACACACACACACACACACACACACACACACACACACACACACACACACACACACACACACACCACACACACACACGTCATTCATGCAAGCTGTGATTACAGCACATGATTACAACCACACTGCTGATTGACATCCTCACAACACATCATGATGACACCTGTCACAACACCAAGTCACAGCACATCCAGTCTTCTTACCTTCCTACACCTTGGCAACTGTCGTCATGAAGCTGAAATCCACACATCAGTGACAGAGTGAATATCATCCATGTCAGTCAGTCTGACACATGATACTTGTCCATCATGTTTTGATACTGTCTGTCAATAAAATCTCTTTTCCCTTTTTGTGACTTAAACTGTCTGTCTGTTTGCATGTGTGTTTGTCTATCGCTCAAGCCCTGTCAAATTATCTTTGTAGTGGGTAAAACATTAACACAAGTTTGTTTTTCATCCCACCCTCACAGAACATATACTAAAAATGACATAATTATAAAGGCATCCAGAAGACAGTGTTAATCTCTGTTAAAAGGAATACAATGACTCAGGAAAGCGTTTAAAAGCAATCCAAACCTCACAATTTAAGATAACAACCAAGACAGTATAACATAGCTTAATTCAGACAGAAAAATAATGGAAAAAAGCCAACCAAATCAGAAACAATGAGGTTAAGAATAACAATTTACAAAGCAACCAGATGTAAGGTAGATTAATTTCAAGCATAAAAAATAAACTCAGAATTTGTCCATCAAATGTTTCTTCAAAAGTTCCTTAAAGCCTTGTTTTGAAGGAGCTTATTTTCCAAAGGTATGCAGTTTATTCCCTGAGATTCTGCCTGACTAAGCAAGTCTTGACTTATAGTGTCTTACTCTCACTCACTCACTCAGTCCCATGTCCCAAAGGACGTAGGGGGGACATGAGAGAAGACGCAACAGAGATCTTTTTCCATGCTTCACGATCCTGTGTGGCTAGTAGGAGGTGTTGTAGGGGTTGGGCGGTCCAGTCTTTGATGTTGTCAACCCATGATTTCTTTTGGCGGCCTCTTCTTCTCTTGCCCTCGACTGTTCCTTGCAGGATGGTTTTTGCTAGGGTGTTGTGTCTTGTGGTGTGACCAAATCACATCAGCTTTCTCCTCTTCATGGTGGAGAGCAAAGGCTCTTGGGGGCCCACACGCTTTTTGATTTCTTCTTTCACATAGTTATTGGTCTTGTGTTCTTTGTATGATATTTTGAGGAGTCTTCTGTGGCACTTGTTCTCGAATGCTTGGATTCTCCTCTGTAACTCTGCTGTCAGAGTCCATGATTCACAGCCATATAGGA
>CM060325.1:49439323-49451823 GCA_030674155.1 Stramonita haemastoma | reverse complement strand
ATAACAATTTACAAAGCAACCAGATGTAACGTAGATTAATTTCAAGCATAAAAAAATAAACTCAGAATTTGTCCATCAAATGTTTCTTCAAAAGTTCCTTAAACCCTTGTTTTGAAGGAGCTTATTTTTCCAAACGTATGCTGTTTATTCCCTGAGATTCTGCCTGACTAAGCAAGGCTTGACTTATAGAGTGTCTTACTGGACCTGGGCAAAACCAGTCTCTGAGTAGGCCTGTTTTTATTGACAGATGAATGTGTCACACTTTTCTTTGGACCTTTTCTCTTTGGTATACTACACACACAGACACTTGTTGACATGTAGTCTGTCTTTGAGAGGAAGAATATCTAATTGTTTGTAGTTGGTGGTGGTCAGTGTATTAGAAATCGATTAGATTAGTGTAACAGCTTTTATGTAGGTGGCTTATAATGATTTATATTTGTTTGATTGGCACAATTCCATAAGGTAGAAAACAACTTATAAGAGGTAGAACACGTGTGTGAGACAACAGTTTTTGTGACACCATATTTAGAAAAGTCTTGGTTTTTCTAAATTGGTATAATCTTACTGAAATGGTTTACCTACTAAGCTTATGTGTTTTGAGCAAAAGAAATCATTGTCAATTACTGCACTTAGCACTTTATTAGAAAGTAGTTGGATTATTTTCTTTGGGATTTAAAAAAATAATAAATGTGTGTGTGTGGTGTGTGTGTGTGTGTGTGTGTGTGTGTGTGTGTGTGTGTGTGTGTGTGTGTGTGTGTGTGTGTGTTTGTGTGGCAGATGGACTATGCACTGATGTGCTGACATACTGTTTCATAGGAAGAACTCACCTCGGATCTCTTCATATGGAAAGCTGAAAGAAAGAAAGAAAAGCACAGTTTATACTGTTCCTTTGTCTGTCTGTCTGTCTGTCTGTCTGTCTGTCTGTCTGTCTGTCTGTCTGTCTGTCTCTTGCTTTTGGATTGTTATGTTGTTCTTAGTTTTTGTGTTGGTTTTTTTGCTTTGCTAAAAAAGAATTTTTGATATTATCCTTGATAAGGGCACGAATCTCTGGGATTGGATGTAAAAAAAAAGCACACAAGTGCATATTCATTATCACGGAAATAATTCAAAATCCTGCTCTCCTTCTCTCTCTCTCTCTCTCTCTCTCTCTCTCTCTCTCTCTCTCTCTCCTCTCTCTCTCTCTCTCTCTCTCCTCTCCTCTCTCCCTCTCTTTCCCTTGGAACAGATGACATTTAGAAAAGTGCATACACACGTGGACTGGATGTAAAAAAGCACAAGAGTGCTTATCCCACTATCCTCGATATAAAAGAATAAATCAAATCAAAAATCAAATCTCTCTCTCACTCTCTCTCATCCTCCTCTCTCTCCTCTCTCTCTCTCTCTCTCTCTCTCTCTCTCTCTCTCTCTCTCTCTCTCTCTCCTCCTCTCCTCTCTCCCTCTCTCTCTCTCTCTCTCTCTCTCCTCTCTCTCTCTCTCTCCTCTCTCTCTCTCTCTCTCTCTCTCTCTCTCTCTCTCTCTCTCCCTACCTGGTACTTCACACGACTTGATGTCAAAGAGGTGAATCGCAGCTGAGGCACGTGGAGGGATGTCGCTGAAAAACTCCTGGTACAGCTGTGGACACTGAACATTACCTGCACACACGTTGGCAGTTGCACCACACCTTAGCCTACAAACAGCTCTACACCATCAGTGTGTGTGTGTGTGTGTGTGTGTGTGTGTGTGTGTGTGTGTGTGTGTGTGTGTGTGTGTGTGTGTGTGTGTGTGTGTGTGTGTGTGTGTGTGTGTGTGTGGAAAGTCAAAGTCAAAGTCAAAGTCAAAGTCAAAGTTTATTTTCAGATGGCACGTTGAATAAGCATTGATTGGCCTTTTTTTCATCAAGCCAGCTATCTAGGGAAAAAATTAAACATTTCACCAATATTGTTTAAATAACATGATTCAACAACTCAAAATTAAGTTATATCAATAGATCAAAAAAAAAAAAAGGAAGAAATAAAAAAGAGACCCCCCCCAAGAAAACCGCAAACAAATGCACTGAAAAGTCACACACACTTGGGCGCTCGCGCCGCACACACAACACAACACAAACACAACACACACACACACACACACACACACACACACACACACACACACACACACACCACACACACACACACACATGCACACATGAGCGCGCTTGCCACACGAGCACATATGTACAGACGCGTGTATATCACTAATACCATTATTTACAACTAGGAAAAATGTCAATCAAACAATTTATATCAGGTTACACTATCTCCATACTTTCAATTCATAGTTTATATATAAAAGGAAGGAAAATATCAAAAATCAAACCAGAAATAAAAGACAAAAACGAAAAAAATCAACAACCATAATAACGATACAATAATGATAATGTCCATCACCACAAAAAACATCAAACAAAACACAACACTAACAAAAAAAAGAAGGTTGTAACAGATGAGAAGGGGGAAAACACAGACAGCAAACACACTTATAACGATGATAAATGATTATACCAATAAAAAAAAACACCTGTACACATATCAACAACAATCAAAATCTCCAAATAAAACAGAAAGGCCTTAATCCACTAACCGAAACAAGACAAATTAGTAGTGCTATTAATCCCATCAATAATAACAAGAAAATAAAATGAAATAAAACAAAAACTATTCATGGTGAAACCTATTGATGTGTGTGTGTGTGTGTGTGTGTGTGTGTGTGTGTGTGTGTGTGTGTGTGTGTGTGTGTGTGTGTGTGTGTGTGTGTGTGTGTGTGTGTGTGTGTGTTTACTTACCGTCAAGGAATTTTTTGCATTCTTTGTAGACCTCTGTGTGGGGACTGAAACAAATACAATTTTTGCCTATGTTAAACACACACACGCACACGAACTGGATACACACGGGTACTGGATGTAAAAAAGTACATGAGTGCTTATTCCATTATTCTTGATATAAAGAAGAAATCAATAAATAAAATAAACACACACACACACACACTTTTCAGTTCTAAATCCCATTCTTGTAATGTGTCAGTACATCACACTGTCATACAGCATCGTTACATCTCTTTAATATAGATTTTGTTACATTCTGATTATTATACTGCTTGGTACTTTACATTGTTATGCAGTTTGTTATATCACATTGTTATACAGTTTGTTACATCACGTTGTTATACAGTTTGATATATCACATTGTTATGCAGTTTACATTTCTATTTTTCTGACATCACAATCTTGCAACTTGTTGCACAATGACATACTATAGCACATTGTTACACTATCACACCATAGTATTACACCATATCATTAAAGCACATTGTAACATTCAAGCAGTAAACCATCTTGTACAACATGATCACATTCAGCCATTAAAACACATAATGACACCACAGTGTTACACAATATTGCTCCTCCAAGTCCTTACATTGACAACATAAAACACATTGCCACACCACAGTGTAACACTACAGTTTTACACCACTTGTTACATTTAAACATTGAAACACATTTTCACACCACAGTGTCACACCATGTTGCTATACCCGACGTTATTTTGAAATATTAAAGCATATTGTCATAGTACATTGTTATATTGAATGATTATATTCCAACATTCAAATACGTGTTGCGCGCACACGCACGCACGCACGCACGCACGCACGCACGCACGCACGCACGCACGCACGCACGACCACCACACACACACACACACACACACACACTTCCTTCACGCAAGCCGTGATTACAGCACATGAATACAACCACATTGCTGATTGACATCCTCACAACACATCATGATGACACCTGTCACAACACCAAGTCACAGCACATCCAGTCTTCTTACCTTCCTACACCTTGGCAACTGTCGTCATGAAGCTGAAATCCACACATCAGTGACACAGTGAATATCATTCATAGCAGTCAGTCTAACTCGTCTCCAGCTGAAACCTACAACTAAGAGTGCTCTCAAGATAAGCATCACTTGCCGCCATCACCTGTTAATTGTCTAGCTACTGGCCATAGCTACAGCAGGAGAGTGCCTTCTCTGTTTTATGTCCTGTGCATTACGTTTAGATTTTGAGGGCACAATATTCTTCCTTTTTTTGGGGGGGTGGGGGTGTGTGGGGGGGTGGGGGGGGGGGGGGCGGAGGGGGGCATATGTGGAGTTTTATGTGTTCAACCTTCCGTTCAGTGGTCAAGGTTTTTGGAATTTTTGTGGTGTAGGCTGTGTGAAATATCTATCTATCTGTCTATCTATCTATCTATCTATCTATCTATCTATCTATCTATCTATCTATCTATCTATCTATCTATCTATCTATCTATCTATCTATCTATCTATCTATCTATCTATTAACCTAAGTGGGAAATTTGAAAGCCATATGTATGTAATAACCACAGTAAGTGATAGCAGTCACCCTTTTCCTCCCATACCTGAAGAAGAAGTTTTTCTGCTGAACTGAACAGATACTTCCTCAGCAAGTTTAAGCCCATTGTGTGCCCCAAGTCAGTAATGTTAGAGAAGAAATTCAGGCCACAAATCAATAATTCTGAAACTGGGAAAAAAACCAAAAAAAACCAACTCAACAACCTCGAACTGATTTGGAATCTGAAGTTGAGAGGATGTAATAAATGCCACATCCCATTTCTAAATTGAATTGGAGGAAAATTCAGGTGGGGAGTAAAAAAAAAACAGAACAAGAGGGAAAATGCTCATCTCTTGACCTATTGCCCCACTTTCTGCTGTACTGCCAGCCACTGAAGGGAAGCTCCCCCCCCCCAACCCCATCCCCACCCTTGTCAGATAAAGAGGGCTGACTTTCTAAAACGCATGTTAAAAGCTAGAGGCTGAAGGCTACACAGGCCAAGTATGGCCTTGGACAAATCTACCCAACTACTTTGGGAGTGCCACACACTAAGCAGGGAATCAGGCCAGCACTTATGCCTAGGGTAAAAAAAAACACAACAGCTGGAAAATACAGAATGAAGCATGGCTTATTCTGCAAGGGTGCAGGGGCACTGCAGTGAACTTATTGTGCAGGGCAGGTCAGCGAGGCCGAAAAGAAACCTGAGCAGCTAAGGACACCCTGGGAGATGACCTTGCCCTTGCAGGCCATGCAAGTGACCAGGTGGATCGGTGGTCTAGAGGTTACGTAACGCGCCTGTCTAGAAAGAGAAAAGTCCGGGTCGGAGTGTGCGGTGGTTTGAATCCCGTTTGGGCCCCAAACTTTTCCCCCATCTATTAGATCATGAGTGGTGGTCTGGGTGCTAGTTTTTTTTATTTTTAATTTTTTTTTTAATAGATGAGACGATAAATCGAGGTCCCGTGTGTTACACATCATTATTCAGCGCACGTAAAAGAACCCACAGCAACAAGAGGGTTGTTCCTGGCAAAATTTTGTAGAAAAACCCCCCACTCTGATAGGGAAACAAATACAGTTGCAGGTAGTAAAAAGAAAAAAAAATGGGTAGGCGCTGCACTTGTGGCGACGCAATCTCCCCGGGAAGAGCAGCCCGAATTTCACGCAGAGAAACTACTGTGACATAAAGTGGTATAAATAAATAACCATTGACCTTCACCCAGTAGAGAGAAACATACCATGCCACTCCATAAACAGTGCAGGCCTCAGGACTTGAGTGTAAGTTGTACTGGTATTGCTGCGTCAGAAAATAGCCAGCAGACAAACTGTCCATTTCCTATTCATATTGAATGGGAATTAGACCCAAGCCTTCTACAGGAGGCACTAGCCTTACTGGGATTCTCACGTGGATGGGACTTGTTTGCTGCTCCTCGCATAAACTAACCACCAGTTCAAGAAATAATTATGTGTCTTTTTGACCTGACTCGCATGCTTATCAATGCAGTTGATGCCTGCAGTATCAGCTTAATTTCTCGCACTTTCCATTGTTTCCGCCCCCTCTCTCTCCCTCTTTATATTTTCCTCAAAGATGCTGTAAAAGAATGCCAGACAATGCAGAAAGAATAACAGTGTTGTGTCCTCTGCGGTCAAACGTAGATTATTTTACCCCGTGCTGTCAAAAGGGGAGATAAACAGACCACTGCTTCTGTCCAAGGGAGACTGCTGTCTGTATCAACCCACGATCCCTGCCACAAACACCACGTGAGGAAGGAACTCAAGTTACCAATATGCAAAATATCTGACAAAGATGGTGGTCTTTCTCAAGATACCGTCAACATTATCATGCTTTCCTAGCGCGTATCCACGTGTCTAATTTACAATAATTATGCCAAAACAAGTGGCAGCGGTAAACTTATGGCGGGGACATGGATCAGGTTTCACCACTTGTACTCTGCCTAGGCCAAAAGCTGTGTCAGTTATTGATGTCAGCTTATTGCCAAGGCCTACACTAAAATGTTGTGATGTTGTAAATGTGTTGAGATTGCCTTCAGCCATGACAAGTTCTTGACAGAACAACCTGCACTCTCCTTCAAAGGAGAAAAAAATCATCTGAAGTCGGAGTATGGCGGCCTATATGGCGAGGTCCTTGAAAATAGTCATACACGCAAACTTCTCATTCATTGTGTAATTTCAATCTCACAGTGATTCCCAGGTGGGATGAGTGAGTCAGAGAACACATTCTGGGTGACCCCCAGGTGCTAAGCTGGGGAACAACAACAACAACCACTTTTACTTAATGGCGTCAATTTTCTAGCCATTCTGAAAAGGATGAGAAAGCCTGACTATCTGTACTGCCCAGTCTGCACTCAGCTGCTATCTCAACAAAGTCGATGGTGCTTCGTTTGGCGACACAGACCTAGTGTAAAGATTTACCACAGGGGCATTTGAAGTTTGACACAGTGGTGCCCAAACAAAAAGAAAAAGAAACATGGGACGTCAATGTAGAGATAGATCTGCTAAAAAGTAAGTTGAGGATGAAAGAACTTTTTCAAATGTTTTTTTTTCATGCTTCTAATTCCCCTCACTGGACAACGTTGTCAAACCCTGCATGCACTGGACTTAGCAGGCATGTCACTGAGGGACAACAAAATGCACTTTTTATTTTGTAAGTAGTGTCAGGAAGCAAACTTGACAAGGGGATCATCAGGATCCTATAGCATTGAATGAAGCACTGTCTGCATAGAGCTATGATACGCTGATAGAATGATTGTGAAGAACAACTTCTCTGAGAAAAGAAAATTGTATATACCTTTTCATTGCCATACAGAAGCCTAGTGTTAATAGAGGCACTATGACTATTGCTGACCAGGAGCCATAGACTCTAGCTGATGCAGGCTAAGATACTGATGTTTATACAGCAGGCAGTAGGCCTACTAAGGGGGAAGTGCTCCTGCCCCAGGCTGCAGGCGCCTATCAGTGTTGTTACGACAGCTGCTGGCTGGACTAGGGAGTCCCTTTTCACCTGCTTTTATTGCAAAAATGATTAACTGTGGCAAACCACACCTTGGACAGGTCATTATGGAATGCTATCTTGTAAAAAAAAAAATTAAGAGCCATCTGTTCGTTTTGCAACTCTTAAATCCTGTTGCTCTAAATATCTCAAGGACACTCAGTGCAGGTTTTAGTGGAAGATGAGTTAGAATTATATAAAACAAGACGACACTTACTTGGTCAGTTGAATCTTGTTGACAACTCTGACGAATTTCTCTCGATGAAAGCCCAACCGAGTGCACTTGCCCTCCTTTTATTTCCGTTACCCATCCATAGTGAATCAGTAGCTCTGTAGCCTGTGTGTTGTATCTTCACTGACTCAGTGTTTATTGTTGCACTCTCAATGACTGACGCTGGTAAGTGACCAACCACACTTTGGAAGGTCATTATGGAATGCTATCTTGTCAAAATCATGAAGAGCCATCTGTTCTTTTGGCAACTCTTAAACCCTGTTGCTTTAAATATCTCAAGGACTCTCTCACAGGTGCACTCTCTTCGGTAGCTAGAGAAATTCGTCAGGATTGTCAGCAAGACTCAACTTACCAGGTAAGTGTCGCCATGTTTTATATATTTATAACACATAACAGTTTGTCTGAAATCCACACATCAAAGACTAAGGGAATATCATTCATACCAGTTATCATAACACAACGTATTTGTCTATCATGTTTTCATACTGTATATCAACAAAATGTTGCAGTTAATGTGACTCCTATCTCTTTTCCAATTTCTGGCTTTGCCTGTCTGTTTGTCTGCCTGTTTGTTTATCTGTGTTTGCTTAGCCAATCTATCTATCTGCCCCTGTATATGTTTGAATCTCTCTCTCTCTCTCCTCTCTCTCTCTCTCTCTCTCCTCTCTCTCTCTCTCTCTCTCTCTCTCTCTCTCTCTCTCTCTCTCTCCCCTCCTCCTTGCCTTGCCTTGCCTTGCCTTGTCTCTCTTTCTAGCCTAGTTGTCAGAACATTGCGCAGGTAATTTGACGACCCGGGTTCGAGTCCGGTCGAGGGATTTTTCTCCTGGAGTTAACATCAGTGCTGACTCCACTCTCCCCCAAAAGTCCTTCAGATGAGACTTTAAACCGAGGCCCCGTGTGCGAAAGCACGCAGAACACCTTGCGCACACGTTAAATCCCGTTCCGCTTTTTGTAAGAGTAGGCCATCGTGTGCCAGTGGGAACAGATGACATTTACAAAACTGAATACACACGGGGACTGGATGCAAAAAAGCAGAAGAGTGCTAATTCCATTATCCTCGATATAAAAGAATAAATCAAATCAAATCAAATCAAATCAAATCTTCATCATCTCTCTCTCTCTCTCTCTCTCTCTCTCTCTCTCTCTCTCTCTCTCTCTCTCTCTCTCTCTCTCTCTCTCTCTCTCTCTCTCTCTCTCTCTCGTGTGTGTGTGTGTGTGTGTGTGTGTGTGTGTGTGTGTGTGTGTGTGTGGGTGGGTGGGTGGGTGGGTGGGTGTTTGTGTGGGTGTGTACGACCGTGCGTGCGTTTGTGAGCGCGCGCACGCGCGCGCGTGTGTGTGTGTCTATGTCTTTATGCATGTGTATGTGCATGCATGGGGTGTGTATGCATCTGTGTGTGTGTATGTGCGTGCGTGCGTGCGTGTGAGCGAGCGTGCGTGCGTGCGTGCGTGCATGTGTGTGTGTGTGTGTGTGTGTGTGTGTGTTTGTGTGTGTGTGTGTGTGTGTGTGTTCTGAGGCATAAGGACTAAGCACTGAAATACTGTTTCATAGGAAGAACTCACATCGGATCTCTGCCTATGTGTACCTGAAAGAAAGAAGAGAGAAAAATTATTGTTCATCTTCCTGCACATCTCTGTGTGTCTGTCTGTGTGTCTGTCTGTTTGTCTGTGTGTATGTGTGTGTTTGTGTGTGTGTGTGTGTGTGTGTGTGTGTGTGTGTGTGTGTGTGTGTGTGTGTGTGTGTGTGTGTGTGTGTGTTTGATTTGTATGTGCATGTGCGTGCGTGCGTGCATACGTGAGCGAGTTGCGTATATGTATGTATGTATGTATGTATGTATGTATGAGTATGTATGTATGTATGTATGTATGTATGTATGTATGTATGTAGATGTATGTATGTATGTATGTATGTATGTATGTATGTATGTATGTATGTATGTATGTATGTATGTATGTATGTGTATGTGTAGTGTGTATATGTATGTGTGTGTGTGTGTGTGTGTGTGTGTGTGGTGTGTGTGTGTGTGGTGTGTGTGTGTGTGTGTGTGTGTGTGTAACCTACGTGAAGGAGTGAGTTTTACAGTGTATTATTATCATACTATTATCACTATTGTTGATATTATTCTTTAGTTATCATTATAATCATTGTATTATCTTTAGTTCCTTTTGAGTTCATTTTGTTGTTATGAGTTGTAACAATGTTGTAGCTAAATATTTTTAGGTGGACTTTTCTTGGTTGTTAAGTTGTTTATTTCTTTATGTTCCTTTGTTTGCTCTTCATCTATTAACGCTTTTCTTTTTCTTCAATAATCAAAATCATTTTATTGTGACTTCTGATTTTCGTCTTCTGAATCAGTGCATTTTTATTACCTTATTATATATAGTGTCCTTATTCCTTTATGTTGTTTGGTACTGCGTATAGTTTTACTGTTTAGTATCTTTTTATCTTGATGTTATCCCTGAAAAGGGCGGGGACTGGGTGTAAAAAAGCACATGAGTGCTTATCTATTATCCTCGAATAAAAGAATTTTGCCTTGCCTTTGCCTTGCCTTGCCTTGCCTTGCCTTCTCTCTCTCTCTCTCTCTCTCTCTCTCTCTCTCTCCTCTCTCTCTCTCTCTCTCCTCTCTCTCTCTCTCTCTCTCTCTCTCTCTCTCTCTCTCTCTCTCTCTCTCTCTCTCTCTCTCTCTCTCTCTCTCTCTCTCTCTCATGACACTGAAAATCATCTCCCGCACTCAAGACTGTGTGAACAGAGCTTTTCTGTAGCGGAATCTGGTCCCTCATGAGGTGAAATTGAAACGTTGATGGTCATCAAAGATCGTTACTATTACTGTACACCGAAGCGAAATCAGGTGTCAGTGGCGGGGATGAGCGTTAATGTTCTAATTGTTTTTCAATTTTCAATTCTTGCGCACACGTTAAATCCTGTTCCGCTTTTCGTAAGAGTAGGCCATCGTGTGCCGGTGGGAACAGATGACATTTACAAAAATGCATACACACGGGGACTGCATGTAAAAAAGCACAAGAGTACTTATTCCATTATCCTCGATGTAAAAGAATAAATCAATCAATCAATCCTTAACTGGAGTTCTTCAGGGGGAAAACTTGTCACCATTACTCTTTGTTTTGTACTTGAATGACATGCAGTCCTAAGTTATAGAAAGAAAAGAATGATTTACCACCAATGACAAAGGAAGCCAGGGAATTTCTGTAGGGGAGAGAAAAGGAAAAGACTTTGCTGAACATATTTTCTTTAGTGTATGCAGAGGATACGCGGCAATTTGTGCCGAATCAAAAGAGGACTTACAGGAAACTAAATGTGCTATGTACCATTATTGCAATATACGGTAATTTAATACGAATGCAGAAAAGAATTTTTTTTTCAAGAGCTGATATAAATGCAGAAAAAACAAAGTTCGTTTTTTTTTTCTTCAAGAGATCAAATCAAGAAGGTTCCTTCGTTTACCTGTGGTAGTAAAGAAGTTTAAGTAGTTTTTCATTCAAGTATCTTGGACTAAAACTTAATAATAGCATCAAATTTTATTCGGAACAAAAACATTTTCTATGACCAAACATGTCGCAGCATGTTCTCTTTGTTAAAAAAAAAAGTCACGACTTTTGATTCCAGCTGATATTCAGATTCAATCGTTCAACTGGGTAGTCGTCCCAATTTTGCTTTACGCATGTAAAATCGGAACACCATCCATCATCCATGATTGTATTAGCTTCTAAATTTCTATGTCAGTCCTTTAAAAATAAATCTTAAACTTGGAAAATTTACTCCAAGTAAAACGATTTAGGGGGAACTGGGACGAACAGCAGAAGTAAGGAGGATCCATCCTGATCAATTTCCCAGGGATTCCATACTGGCGCATGATGATCCAAAGACTGTTTCTGTGTATGGAGTCGAAGGCCTTTTCAAAATCTACAAAGTGGATGTACATTGTTGCGTTCCATTCGTTGACTTGTTCTAAGGTGTTCCTGATGATGAATATCTGTTCCGTGGTTCTTCTCCCTTTCCTAAAGCCGGCTTGTTCCTTTCTTAGTGATGGATCCACTCCTATTGACCAGGATCCTGCTCAGCACCTTGCTGGCCAGTGGCAGTAGTGTGACTCCTCTCCAGTTTCCACAGTCCTGGAGATTGCCTTTCTTTGGTATCTTGCAGATAAGTCCTTTTGTCCATTGCGTGGGAACTGTTAAGGAGGCTTTACTGTTGGTTTAAGCTTGTTGATGCAGGACAGGAGTCCAAATGGTAAAATATGGTTTATAGGCTGCTCCTTAGTCAGTTACAGTAGAACCTACACTAAATTACACTGGACAGAAAGGTTTTGGCAGAATTCCTTTTAAACTCCAGCAGTAGTAGTAGTAGTAGTAGTAGTAGTAGTAGTAGTAGTTTGTAGTAGTAGTAGTAGTAGTAGTAGAAGTAGTAGTAGTAGTAGCGGTAGTAGTAGTAGCAGCAGCAGCACCAGCAGTATTAGCAGTAGCAGCAGCAGCAGTAATAGTTGTATTAGTATTATTATTAGTAGTAGTAGTAGCACTACTACTACTACTACTACTACTACTACTACTACTACTACTACTACTACTACTACTACTACTACTACTACTACTACTACTACTAGCAGTAGCAGCAGCAGTAGTAGAAGTAGCAGAAGCAGCAGTAGTAGTAGCAGCATAGCAGTAGCAGCAGTAGTAGTAGTAGTAGCAGCAGTAGCAGCAGTAGTAGTAGTAGTAGCAGCAGCAGCAGCAGTAGTAGAAGTAGTAGAAGTAGCAGTAGTAGCAGTAGTATAGTAGTAGTAGCAGCAGCAGCAGCAGTAGTACAAGTAGTAGTAGTAGCAGTAGCAGTAGTAGCAGAGGCAGAATTAGTAGTAGTAGCAGTAGCAGCAGCAGCAG
>CM060325.1:49419323-49436823 GCA_030674155.1 Stramonita haemastoma | reverse complement strand
TCCACTTGACTTCTCTTGACTACTTGGGAAGTCATTAGTACACTTGGCATTGAGACACTCAGACACTGTGTCATGCGAAGTTATTCGCACATAGCACTGACACATTCAGACACTGTGCCATGTGAAGTCATTGGCGCATGGCACTGACACATTCAGACACTGTGTCATGTGAGTCATTGGTGCATGGCACTGACACATTCAGACACTGTGTCATGTGAAGTTATTGCGCATGCACTGACACATTCAGCACTGTGCATGTGAAGTCATTGGCACATGGCACTGACACATCAGACACTGTGTCAGTCGAAGTCAAAAGCACACGGTACTGACACATTCAGACACTGTGTCATGTGCAGTCACGGGCAGTGGTGATTACACAGAGATGAGTGGTGTGAGCATCACAAAAAAAGGAGGAACAAAGGAAGTAAAAAAAATCAAAAAACAAGAAGAAAAAGAACTCAAGAAACAAACAAATAAACAAGAACAAAAAGACACAAAGCAACAGCAAGAAACAAAGCACAAACAAACAAACAAGGAGAACAAAGAAGCGGAGGTCACCATAAAAAAACAACAACCCAGAAACAAAATGTTCTAGTCAGTTAATACCATAAAAATGTTCAAAGCAACAACTTAAACATTTTGACAGAACAACGCCCTTAACAAACATCCGACTGAACTCTGCCCTTGGTCATCTGTATTGAACTCTTTAAATTTTTACAGCTCATCAAATCCACGTAGTGCTAGAACAAGACTGAGCACGCGCGCGTGCGCCACACACACACACCACACACACACACACACACACACACACACACACACACACACACACACACACACACACAGAGGGGGGACAGGATAGCTAGTGGTTAGAGCCTTGCACATTGCGCTCTCGATCTACTGACCCGGGTTCAAATCCCGTTCAAGGGGATTATTTTTTTTGCCCTGGAGTTAACATCAGTACCAACTCCAGCCCCCCCCCCCCCCCCCCGCCCCCAAATCCTTCAGATGAGACTACAAACCGTGATCCCGTGTGAGCACGCACGCAGAACATCTTGTGCACACGTTTAGCCTGTTCTGCTTTTCGTAAGAGTAGGCCACTATGTGCCGGTGGGAACAGATGAATTTTTTTTTTATTTACAAAATTGCAAATACACGGGGACTGGATGTAAAGAAACCCCACATGAGTGCTTATTCCATTATCCTAGAAATAAAAGAATAAAATGAATTAAAACACACACACACACGCACACACACATACACACGCACGCACGCACGCACACACACACACACACACGCACACACACATGCATGCATGCATATATACATAGCCCCCCTCCTCCCCCAACGCCACACACATGCGTGCATGCATGCATATCATACATATCCCCCCCCTTAACCCGCGCGCGCGCACACACAACACACACACACACACACACACACACACACACACACACACACACACACACACACACCACACACACACACACACACGCTCTCTCTCCTCTCCTCTCTCTCTCTCTCTCCCCACCCCCCCCCCACCTCTCTAGTCCTCCAGCCCTCTCTCTCTTCCTCCACCCCCTCTCTCTCTCAACCACCCCCCAACACCCACACACACACACCCACACACCCTCTCTCCACACACACACACACACACACACACACACACACACACACACACACACACACACCACACACACACACACACACACACACACACACACACACACACAACACACAGAGTGTCCAAACATTACACATTCGGTCATCCCAGATGTCTAGGCGTGAAGATGACAATGTAAAAAGACAAGAAAATATTGACCGTGTACAGCAAGACTTCTGTCTATCAATATGGGAAGGAGCTTGACATCAATTACACCGCCACAAAACATCCCTGCATGGAAAAGGAATAAACTAAGAAAGAGAAGAAAAAGAAGAGAAAGAATTAGGAGGAGGAACAGGAAGAGGAGGAGGAGGAGGAGGAGATAAGAAGAAGAAGAAGAAGAAGAAGAAGAAGAAGAAGAAGAAGAAGAAGAAGAAGAAGAAGAAGAAGAAAGAAGAAGAAACGGAATAAACAATGGCTTTCAAGAGCTGAGAAAACTAGGCCTCTTCTGATGTGGACACAGCTAGATTTTTCAGTTTACATTTATCTAGTCATTATTAGTATTATTATCATTATAAGTTTTATTGCCGCAAAAAAAAAAATGCCCACAGGGCCACATCTACAATGACGGTAAAAACGGGAAACGAGGACAAGAGTGAGAGGTAGGTATAGAGCTCTTTTCACTCCAAAATTCAGTTTCCTTCTTCTTCTTCTTGTTTCTTATTCTTCTTGTTCTTCTTGTTCTTATTCTTCTTGTTCTTGTTCTTCTTCTTGTTCTTGTTCTTCTTGTTCTTATTCTTCTTGTTCTTGTTCTTCTTGTTCTTCTTGTTCTTCTTGTTCCTCTTGTTCTGTTCCTCTTGTTCTTGTTCTTCTTGTTCTTCTTGTTCTTATTCTTCTTGTCTTCTTTCTCTTCTTCTGTTCTTGTTTCTTCTTGTTCTTGTTCTTCTTGTTCTTGTTCTTCTTCTTGTTTTTCTTGTTCTTCTTGTTTCTTGTTCTTATTCTTCTTGTTCTTCTTGTTCTTCTTGTTCTTGTTCTTCTTGTTCTTCTTGTTCTCTTGTTCTTCTTGTTCTTCTTGTTCTTCTTGTTCTTGTTCTTGTTCTTCTTGTTCTTTTGTTCTTGTTCTTCTTGTTCTTGTTCTTCTTTTCTGTCTTTTTGTTCTTCTTCTTCTTGTTCTTGTTCTTGTTTTTTCTTGTTCTTGTTCTTCTTCTTCTTTTTCGTCATCGTCGTTGTCGTCCTCGTTGTGATCCTCTTCTATTGTTCTTTGTCATAAATTATGAGTAAAAATGTGTTGCATTGCCGTTAACTGCTTGACAAATCAAGCCCAACACATCCGAAAATTCTGCGTGGGAGAAAATTGATATCTTTTAAGTCTTTTGGGGGAAAAAAGGCAGGATAATGGCCCAAGAAAGGCAGAAAATAGGCAAGAAGGAGGTGACAGGAAGAAAAGGAACAAAGAAGAAACAAAGAGCGGGATAGAACTTCCTGAAGATGGGGATGCTTTTTATACTGACAGGCCCTCAGCGTCCTTACAGGGGACAAAATTTACAAATAATTGACAGGGGAGTTTTTCCAAGGGGGTGCTATCAAAGGTGAAAGGACGTATAATGCTTTGCATCTGTGATAATAAAAAAAAATGATGATGATGATGATGTTAATGATGATGATGATGATGATGATAATAAATGGAATTTGTATAGCGCTATTTCTTGCAAAAAACAAATTAAAACGCTTGCATTCGATCTCTTCTTACGCAAGCCACTAATAACAAGAAAAGTTATAACGAGTTTGAATGCGCACGCGCGCACGCACGCACGACACAACACACGCACACACACACAGATTATACACTTTAGCAGGGTGATGGGGATTTCAGCTATTGAAGGCAGGGACGGATATGAAAAAAAAAACAGGAGGGGAAAATCTGAGGTTTGAAATAAATATGTCCTCGGGTTGGTAATAAAGTGGGCAAAATGATGCTGGATCCACTGCCTACACTAGTTGAAGAACTATCTTATTTTAATACAGAAGAAAGTATGGATGTTGTGACAGTATTAGCCAATATTACCAATGATATTGGAAGGAAGGATGGGAATGGATGGGTGAGGGTGGGGTAAGGTGGGGGGTGAGGAGGTGTTGAAATTCGTTTCAAATTGAACATGGTATAGGTGAAATATAGCCTCGTCCCATGACCATGATAAACACATGACCTACTCCCCAATCTGTCTCCATAATTCTGTGTGTATGTCCTTGGCCCAGATACTGTAAACTCTGTTGTGTGTGTGTGTGTGGGGTGTGTGTGTGTGTGTGTGTGTGTTGTGTGTGTGTGTGTGTGTGTTGTGTGTGTGTGTGTTGTGTGTGTGTGTGTGTGTGTGTGTGTGTGTGTGTGTGTGTGTGCGTGTGTGTGCGTGTGTGTGCGTGTGTGTGTGTGCTTTATTATTTCTCAGCACGTGTAGATCTACAAACACCTGCACATAACATGTTTGTAGGGAAAAAGTGGGTAAGTTGGCAAACAGAGCATAAAGACGTCACCTGGTCTGATCAATGCAGCTTGTCTCTTCTTGCTTTGCAGTGAAGTGATGTTGTTTTTCTCAGCTGTTTTTTTAAAAAAAATTTTGTTTGGTTTTGTTATGTCGTTTTATTTTGTTTTTGTCTTATTTGGATCTGCCACGTGGCTCCCAGGCTGTGACACACAACACATACTGCAGATGACTCGAGCTGCCAAGGCGCAGTGGTTAGAATATTGAATTCCAGGCTAGGAGGTCATGGGATTCGAGCCCCTTAAGTGTCACGAGTTGTAATTTTTAGTTTTGACTTCATAGTGCTTCCCCCATCTCTTGGCTCTTATCCAGGTTGAGTTTGTTATGGGTTCATTGGGAGGTCTGGGACCACACTGTTGTGCTTTGTCCACTTACAGAGGCAGACTTTAAAAAAAATGTTGCAGGTGTCTGAATCTCTGGGGCCCGATTGACGCTGGGATATATCAGGAAAGAAAGGGTTGAGTACAGCCATGTCAAGTAGTCTTTGTTTGCTTATTCATACTTTTTTTTCTATTAGGATTGTGTTCTTCATGTAGGTGATCAGTGACTGTAGACCAGGGCTTTAGGATGAAGATGACAACTATCATGTCCACCGTACCTCATACTCTTGATGTCTTTTGGACAAGATATAATAAGAATTAAGCTTTTTTTATGGTAAGAATTAAGCTTATTGTTTGCATACTGCTATTTTTTGTTCACATATAATTCATGTTTTATGCTCTGTTCAATAAAATCTGCTTAAACTAAGACGTTTCAAAACAGGTGCCCTCACCTCACCTTCACCTTATCTATCCCGTAGTCTAGTAGGCCGTTTGGGGCACCACTGAAGATTTTGCACCAGCTTCCTCCACTCCTCGCGGTTTTCAACTTTCTGGAGCAAGTCCTTCCACTCAAAGCCAGTGAACTCTCTGATGTTTTCTTCATATCATTTTCTTTGACTGCATCTTCGTCTTCCTCTTTGTAATGTTCCCTATGTGGTTTTCAGAAAACTGCGAAAATGTTTCCCCAGGAAAAATGTTACATTTGCGTTTAAAAATATTGCATTTGTAGAAAGCTGTGGGTGTGGATGGCAGTGGTGGACGATTGTTGAAGGCCTGTGCTGAGCAGTTGTGTCATTTGTTTGTTTTTAATTTTTTATATTCTAGTCTCTTTAGTTATTTTTTAAAGCGTGAAGTGTAAACAGTATCTGGAAGTGGGCAATGTTTGACCTGCCCCGCCCCCCTCACGCACCCCCCACCCCCCCGAAAAAAAGCCCCCCCCAAAAAAAACAACAACAACAACAACAACAAAACCCAACCACCCAAAAGCTCTGTTGATGACTTCAGACCTGTCGCTCTCACCCCTATTATTTGTGAAATGATTTGAACGTAATGAGCGTTATTTTTTAAAATTATTTTAAAAATCTATTTATTCTTTTATATCGAGGATACTGGAATAAGCACTCATGTGCTTTTTTTCATCCAGTCCCCGTGTGTATGCAGTTTTGTCAATCTTGTCATCTGTTCCCACCGGCACACGATGGCCTAGTCTTACGAAAAGCGGAGCAAAATTTAACGTGTGCGCAGGATGTTCTGCGTGCGGTCGCACACGGGGCCTCGGTTTATAGTCTCACCCGAAAGACTTTTGAGGAGAGTGGAGTCAGCACTGATGTTAACTCCAGTGTTAACATAAATAAGTTCTTTGTTGAATTCAGTCCATAAGGTTGCGACAGGGAAAGCCTAGTTATAAGTGGAGTGAACAGATTGAAATGAGCAGCATAGGAAGCACAGGACAGTAACGTTAAGAAAAGATTGATTTATTTATTCTCTTATTTCGAGGATAATGTAATAAGCACTCGTGCACTTTTTTTTTTACATCCAATCCCCGTGTGCATGTACTTTTGTAAATGTTGTCGTCCATTCCCACCGGCACACAATGGCCTACTCTTCCAAAAACAGATGAACAGATGACATTTACAAAACTGCATACATACGGGGACTGGATGTAAAAAAACCATATGAATGCTTAGGCTATTCCATTATCATCGAAATAAAACAATAAATAAAATAAAATAAATAAATAACGTGTATACAAGATGTTCTGCGTGCGTTTGCACACGGGACCTCGGTTTATAGTCTCATCCGAAGGACTTTGGGGGGGGGGGGGGGGGGGGGGGGGGGGGGGGGTCGGCACTGATGTTAACTCCAGATTAAAAAATCTTCTTGAACGAGATTTTAACCAGGATCAGCAGATCACCAGCGCATCACTCTGACCACCTCTTGAGCAGCACATGTGTGTGTGTGTGTGTATTTATGTGTGTGTGTGTGTGTGTTGTGTGTGTGTGTGTGTGTGTGTGTGTGTGTGTGTGTGTGTGTGTGTGTGTGTGTGTGTGTGTGTGTGTGTTGTTCTTTCTTTTATTCTTTTCTTTATTCTTTTATATCGAGGATAATGGAATAAGCACTCATGTGCTTTTTTATATCTAGTCCCCGTGTGCATGCAGTTTTGTAAATCTTGTCATCTGTTCCCACCGGCACACAATGGCCTACTCTTACGAAAAGCGGAACAGGATTTAATGTGTGCGCAAGATGTTCTGCGTGCGTTCGCACACGGTGCCTGGGTTTATAGTCTCATTGGAGGACTTTTGGTGGGGGAGAGAGAAGTGAGAGAGAGAGAGAGGAGAGAGAGAGAGAGAGGAGAGAGAGAGAGAGAGAGAGAGAGAGAGAGAGAGAGAGAGAGTGTGTGTGTGTGTGCGCTGCGTGTTGTTGTGCTGTGCGTGTGCGTGTGCGTGTGTGTGTGTATGTGTGTGTGCACACGCGTGCGTGTGGGGTGTGTGTATATGTGACAAATCATTTTGCAACTGGTATAGGAAAAGGTGTCTCTTTCAAATGGTGCTAAAAAGACAGTCACACAGACAGACAGATCACGACACAACCGACAGACAGACAGAAAAGACAATCTGTGGAGTAACACAGACTCAGAAAAAGGCACAAAGAAAAGTAATGTGTTGCAGGAAAAAACCCTCAGAGTAACAAATATGAAAAGAATGCAACACTGACAAAAAATGAAGAAAGAAAGCAAGCCACAAACCCCCCACAAAGAAACATACACAGACAGAAACATACAAAAAGAAAGAGACGGTGAACGTGAATAAAAGAGAACAAAAAATAAATAAAAGAAAGACAAAGTCACGTGAAATAGAACACTTTGAAATGTATAGAATTAGGCCACAGATAGAAATGATAACTATCCGTCACACACACACACAACACACACACACACACCCACACACCACACACACACGCGCGCGCGCGCCGCACGCACGCGCGCCGCACCACGACACCACACAAGCATGCAGCGCAGCACGCCACACACACACACACACACACACACACACACACACACACACACACACACACACACACACACTCTCTCTCTCTCTTATTACTTCCCTTCTTTCTTTTTCTTTCTTCTTTCTTTCTTTTTTTTTTTTTTTTTTTAGCAATGTGTCCCCCCACCCTCCCTCTTCCCCTCTCCTGTCCATTTTGGATCTTCTTTTTTTTTGTAATATTGTTTCTTTAAGATTTACTTTTGTTGACTATAAAAAATGTTTGTTAGTTGTTGCTGTGTTTTGTTTTAAATAAAAACCTTGAAGAAATATTATTTAACGGTTTGTTTTTGATCGGATATGTATGTTTTGTAAATTGATTTTTGTGGGTTGTTTATTTTAATACTTACGCAGATGATAGGTAATTTCTGCACGTTGTAAATGTGAGAATATATTGTTTTGAGTGAGACAGTTGTATATTTTCTTCTGTTGTCTCTTCTGCTGTGTGTCTGTCTTCTTTTTCTGTCTGTCTGTCTGTCTGTCGTTTTTTTCTCTCTCTCTCTCTTTCTCTCTCTTCTCTCTGTTGTCTCTCTGTCTCTAAGTATGTCTTTATCTCTTTCTCTCTCTTTTTCTTCTCCTCCCTCCCTCCCTCTCCTCCTTCTCTCTCTCTCTCTCTCTCTCTCTCTCTCTCTCTCTCTCCTCTCTCTCTCTCTCTCTCTCTCTCTCTTCTCTCTCTCTCTTCTCTCTCTCTCTCTCTCTCTCTCTCTCTCTCTCTCTGGTTGCTGTGAACAGATGTGCTTAGTATGTTCAGTCCAAAATCTTCAATCACTTTCAAGCGATGAAACAATGTTGTTGGCAAGTGGCTTTGCGAAGGTAAAGCTTACAGCTAATTTGACATTGTTGATTGGATTCTTTGAGCATTAGCCCGTGAATTAGGATTGACTTATCAATACTTAACAGACGGACCCTATAGCCGACTGGTTAAGACCAGTTCAACTTCAATCCCATGGATCCAAAGAAGTCGAGGGTTCGGATCTCAACGGCGTTTGGTAAATTAAGGATGGGAACTTTTACGATCTAAAGGTGGGAACTGTTACGATCTCCCAGGTCAGCTTCATCTGCAGACCTGCCAGTGCCTTCATTCCATTCGTGTATGCAAAAGATCCCGTAATTCATTTCAGCATTTGGTGGGTGACAGAAACACGAATGTGACCCAACATGCATCCCCGGAGTCGGAATGCGGCTACCTCATGGTGAGTAAAAACCGTCTCATAGGCAAAATAATTATCTTTGGTGAACCTCGGAGCTCCAGCCGAGGAATAGAAAAGAATCATTACTTGATGATTAAAAGAAATGATGTTTAATATCCATTCCATTGCCCAGAATAAATGTTTATCAGCATTTTTGTGATCTAACTGCGCGTGAAAAATTAAATGGAGTTGAAAACTGCATGTGAAAAATTATAACCTGTTTTGGGATCTACAGCAGAGCAATACTGGTCACCCACCCTTTCCTGCCTGTAGTTATGTCGTCACTTTGCACCTGCAAAAATCAGCATGCTTCATAATATACAGTATTTAGCGCACGTAAAAGAACCCACGGCAACAAGGGGGTTGACCCTGGCAAAATTTCTGTAGAATAAAGCCACTCTACTAGGGGAACAAATACAGCTGCAGACAGGAAAAAGAAAAAAAAATGGTAGGCGCTGCACTTGTGGCGACGCGCTCTTCCTGGGAGAGCAATAATTGATATCAGTTTTGTCTTTACTTAAGCCTATTATAACAATTTGGTTTATGTCATAAAAAAATTAATGTGTGCGAATGTTTCCTCTGTGTGTGTGTGTGTGTGTGTGTGTGTGTGTGTGTGTGTGTGTGTGTGTGTGTGTGTGTGTTGTGTGTGTGTGTGTGTGTGTGGTGTGTGATTTTACTTAGGCAAAATGACTGGCTGACATATTGCTGATTAAATTTGTGGGTGCTTTTTATATTGTGATGGGTGTGTTCTGATAGTCGGCTACTGTGTTGTGGGTTTTCTCCCTGTGATATTAATGTTTACATGTTCCCTGTTTCAATGTATGACTTGTACCCGCTTGAATTTCTCTATGAGATAATAAAGTTGTTTTTTTTTAATTGAATTGAATCGAATTGGATGCTGCCGTCATGACAGCAGGCCATCAGTCTCCTGATGCACAGGCAACACCCCCTCCTTATATGGGTAAAGGTTTCCCATTACCTAGGCAGTCTTAGGGGAGCGAGGCATCAGAGACTCAGCTTCTCTAGGGGCCAGCATATTAAGGGCGGTGCCCATCTTCTCTCCTTCGCACTTTACAGTTGGGTGAACTGGGGGGACTGTACTGAAGCCAAGGCGCGCAAACGGTCACCCATCCAACTGGTAACCACGCTCGACGCTGCTTAACTTGACTGGGGGAAAGCAAGCCTTTGACCACTTAGCTATCCCGCTCCTTATGTGGCAGTTTGAAATTAGCTGGAGGGTCAAGCGCTGCTGCTACGTTTGTTTGGTTGGTTGTTTGGTTGGTTGGTTGTTTGGCTGGTTTGTTGTGTGGTTGGTTGGTTCAATTGTTCTTTGGCTGGTTGTTTTATTGGTTTCTTGTTTGGTTGCTTTGTTGCTTTGTTGATTGGTTGGTTGGTTGATTGGTTAGTTGGCAGGTTGTTTTTTTCCCTTTCCTCAGCTAGAGCTCTGAGGTTCACCAATGGTGAGATTTTGCGTAAGCGACCGTTTTTACCTACAATGAAAGCAGCTGCAATCCCACTTCGGGGATGTCTGCTGGGTGTGTTCGTGTTTCCGTAACCCACCAAACGCTGAAATGAAATATGGGATCTTTAACGTGAATATTTGATCTTCTGCATGTATACATATGCGAAGGGAATTCAGGCACTGGCAGGTCGGCACTTGAAGTTGACCTGGGAGATTGTAAAAAACACAACAAAAAACAACCAAACCCACCCCTAATTCATCCAATGCCTCCGAGATTCGAACCCACGACTTCATGAATCCATAGGATTGAAGTAGATTAGTCTTATCCACTAAGCTTTGGCGTCCGTCCGTTTACAAAAAAAAAGTAACAAACCTATGGCTGAGAAGACATAAGAGAAGTAGCTAAAGAACCCGTTAATTCCAAAGTTGCTTTCTTCTTTAAATTTTTTTTATATTTCATTAGTTGTTTGTTTGTTTGTTTGTTTTTTTTTTTTTTTTTTTTTTTTTTTACAAAGGCCAGAATACAGTGTCCATTCCCTTGATTGAGATATGGTGTGACAGACTGTGACCCCTCTGACCCTCGATGCCCCTAGGATCATGTCTGCGTCATTGGATGCTGGGGCTGACACCGTACTTGGTGACAGGGACAGGTGAGGACAGGTGAGGACAGGTGAGGCCTCTGGTTTACCTTAACATTTTGAAGTAACGCATCTTTTTAGTTTCTGTAATGATATGAATATTTTTGTTATGATAATCTGATTTGTTTTAGCAAATGATGTTAATGGTTGATTGTTATGTCTCTTGATGTTGCGGCAAAGTTTTGTATATCTTGAAGAGAGTGGATGGATGGATGGATGGATGGATGGATGGATGGATGGATGGATGATGCTGGCAGGTCAACCAAAAGAGAACTACAGTAGTCTAGACATGAAATAATGAGAGATGGGACAAGCTTGATTGCTGCATCAGTGGATAAGTACTTTTGGATTGCACTAATAATTATGCCACAATTGATATTTGCAGGATTGGCAGGTCTGGGTGATGATTTTTTGCATAGAGAGTGTGTTGTCAATAACAATGCCTAGATACTTCACTGAGGTCGACAAAGGAACACACTCATTACCGAATTCTTTTGAAGTTGTTGTGATGGAAGAGAGTTTGTGTTTGGTCTCTACAAGCGTGGCTTCTTTTTTTCTCTGCATTTAGCTGTAACTGGTTCTGAGTCTGCTGTTATAGTCCATGTTTGAAAGAAGAATACAGGCAATGGAAGTGAAATGCCTTCGCAAAGTCTTTGGCATTTCATACAGAGACCACATTTCTAATGAAGAAGTGAAAGCTAGAATAAAGAATGCAATCGGTCCACACGTACAGCTCCTAACCACAGTGAAAAAACGCAATCTTAAGTGGTACGGGCACGTCACACGATCATCTGGACTGCCAAGACTGTCTTACAGGGAACTGTAAGGGGATGGGGAGTCAGAAGAGGCAGAGCAGAGGAAACGATGGGAGAGACAACAATCGAAGTGGACAGGTCTTTGGTGGAGCGATTACTACGGAGGCTAGTTTGGACCGTGGGAAAGTGGAGGAAGCTGGTTGCAAAATCTTCAGAGGTGCGCCCCCACGGTCCACGGGTACGAGAAGTGTGAAGGTAAAGGGAATGTTCTGAGTCATCCAGTTTCGAATGTGTCTGGGAGGCAGTACGATATGTTTGTCAAGACAGAAGGCAGATTTTTAGGAGTGTCACTGTTTTGAAATTGAATATCATCGGCATAAAAAGATGTTTGATTTGATGAGGGCTTATTATATTTTTATGACATGGAGCAGTGTAGAGAATGAAGAGAACGGGGCCCAGAACTGATCCCTGGGAACTCCACATTTTAGTTTGGCAGGTATTGATTGAATTTGTTCACAGTAACTGTACGGAGTAGGTCTGTAAGGTATGAACTAAACCAGGTGAGGGCTCGCCATTAATATAAACGGATTTTTGTTGAAGATGGGAGAGGAGAATTGAGTTGTCGATGAATTGTCTCCCTTTTTTGTTCGTTTTATTTTTTGTTCCTTGGCTAGAGCTCTGAGGTTCACAAATGGTGAGTTTTTTTTTTTAGCATGTCACCGTTTTAACTTACCATTAACGTAGCCGCATTCCGAATTCAGGGATTTCCCCTTTTTGAAGTTATCAAAATCTTCTCTCTCGTCTCCCCTCCCCCCTCTCTCTCTCTCTCTTTCGCGCGCCACATCACCACACACTCACTCACACTACACACACACACCCACACTACCTTATATTATTAATAACACACACAGAGACACACATACACATGGACACACACACAGACAGACAGAGACACACACATACACACGCAACGCACCACGACACAACACTCACACACACACACACACACACACACACACCACACACCACACACCACGACACCACCACCACCACACACACACACACACACCAAAAAAAGCACAACAAACCAAAGACAACAGAAAATATTAATTATTTTTCAGTTATCATTTATTGTAGATTATTTCTTCTTTTTTTGGCCTTATCAAACAGCAATGCCCCGTCTCACGTCACCATTTTTTTCAGAGAGTGACAGAAAAGAAAGAGCAGAGCACACAGAATGACAACGCATTTGCAATAATGTTAGAGACATGAAGGCTGTTACAAAGTCAGAGAGACATGAAAGGCTGTATACAAAGTCAGAGAGACATTGAAAGCTGTTACAAAGTCACAGAGAGACATTGAAAGCTGTTACAAAGTCAGAGAGACATGAAAGCTGTACAAAGTCAGAGAGACACTGAAAGCTGTTACAAAGTCAGAGAGACATGAAACTGTTACAAAGTCATCAGAGAGACATTGAAGGCTGTTACAAAGTCAGAGAGACATTGAAAGCTGTTAACAAAGTCACGAGAGACTTGAAAGCTATTACAAAGTCAGAGAGACATGAAAGCTGCTTAAAAGTCAGAGAGACATTGAAAGCTGTTACAAAGTCAGAGAGACATTGAAAGCTGTTACAAAGTCAGAGAGACATTGAAAGCTGTTACAAAGTCAGAAGAAACTGAAAGCTGTACAAACACTAAAGGTTACAAGTCAGAGAGACATTGAAAGCTGTTACAAAGGACACTGAAACTGTAAAAGTCAGGATGAACTGAAAGTGTCACAAAAAGACACTGAAAGCTGTTACAAAGTCACAAAGAGAGACTTGAAAGCTGTTACAAAGTCGAGACATTTAAACTGTTACAAAAGTAGAGAGACATTGAAAGCTGTTACAAAGTCAGAGAGACATTGAAAGCTGTTACAAAGTCAAGAGACATTGAAAGCTGTACAAAGTCAGAGACATTGAAGCTGTTACAAAGTCAAAGAGAACATTGAAAGCTGTTACAAAGTAACAATTGCATAAAGCTGTTCCCAAAGTCAGACATCAAAACGGTTACAAGTCAGAGAGACACTGAAACTGTTACAAGTAAAACATTGAAACTGTCCAAATCAAGAGACATTGAAAGCTGCTTACTCAGTAGAGACACTGAAAGCTGTTACAAAGTTAAAGACATTGAAACTGTTCAAAGTCAAGAGACCTAAAGCTGTTACAAGTCAGAGAGACAGTTAAAAGCTGTTACAAAGTCAGACTTGAAAACTGTTACAAAGCAGACATTCAAAACTGTTACAAATAAGACACTTAAAACTGTTACAAAGTCAAAGACGCTGAAAGCTGTTACAAAGTCAGAGAGACATTAAAAGCTGCCGGGGATACTCTTGGGGAAAGGGTGACATGACTGACATCTCGGGGACTAGCCTCCGATCTTGCGCCTGATCCAGTCGAAGTAAGCGGGGACGTTGGTGTAGACGGTGGGCCAGTTGGCTCGGCCACAGCCCTCGGCGAAAGACACCACACCTGCCTGCACGTAGCGGCTATTGCTCCAGCACACCAGGGGGCCGCCAGAGTCACCCTGATGGTACATACAACACACACATCCTCGTGTCGGCTACAGCTTTTTATCAAGTGAGTTGCAGTTTGAGTTACAGTGTTATTGAAGTATGGGTGTGCAACAACATCAGAGGCTATCCCGTCCCCAGACACAAGTCTCCCTAAAAGTCTTTCGGATGAGACTGTAAACCGAGGCCCTGTGTACGACAGCACGCAGAACATCTTGCGCACACGTTAAATCCTGTTCCGCTTTTCGTAAGAGTAGGCCATCGCGTGCCGGTGGGAACAGATGACAAGATTTACAAAGCTGCACACACACGGGGACTTGATGAAAAAAAGCACATGAATGCTTATTCCATTATCCTCGATATAAAAGAATAAATCAAATCAAATCAGAGTGCTATGCTATCCTGTCCCCAGACACAAAGTCTCCTACCTGACAGGTGCCGGTGCCTCCAAGGACGTTGCCAGCACAGATTTGCAGAGCGGTGTTTTTCAGGTAGTCGTGCTCCCTGATGCCGAACGTGGACCTGCAGTCGGCCCCTTTGAAGGCCTGGACCTTGGTCATCTTCAGTATGTTGGAGTTCCTGCCTCGGACTGTGCCCCCATCCAACACACACCTTTGATTAGCTAGACACACTCTGCATCCGCCGCGTAGGTGAAAACAGACACTCTTGCGTGCATACACACACGCAGGCACGCATGTACAGTGCAGTACAGTACAGTATAGTTTACAACACAACACTCACTCACATAGAGAGAGAGGGAGGGAGAGAGAGAGAGAGACAGAGAGACAGAGACAGAGAGACAGACAGACAGACACACAACAACACAACACAACACAATACAACACAACTCACACACACACACACACACACACACACACACACACACACACACACACACACACACACACGCACGCACGCACGCACACACGCACCACACACACACACACACACACACACACACACACACACACACACACACAACTAAAAGAAATAAAAGATAAATCAATCAACAAATAGTTAAATGGATAAAACACACACACATACACACACACACATACACATACACAGATACAGACAGACACACACACACACACATACACACATACACCTGCGCGTACAGGCACACACTCACTCTCGCACGCATGCAGAGCGCGCGCGCGCACACACCACACACACACACACACACACACACACACACACACACACACACACACACACACACACACACACATACACACACTCACTCACTCACTCACTCACTCACTCACTCACTCACTCACTCACTCACTCACTCACTCACATAGAGAGAGAGAGGGAAGGAGATAGAAAGAGACAGAGACAGAGAGACAGAGACAGACAGACAGACAGAACACAACACAACACAACACAACACAACTCACACACACACACACACACACACACACACACACACACACACACACACACACACACACACACACACACACACACACACACACACACACACACAGAAGAAAACATACATACAAGGCATACAGACAGCTGCATATAGAAACATATCACACAACAACAACAACAACAAAAACAACACCAACAACCCCCCCCCCCTTACTCACAGCTAGTGTCGCCCCATCCAGCCACGATACAGTCATTGCCCCTAGGGCTAGGGGTGAAGGTCGAATCAAGACAGATAGGGGCCACACACTCGTTATAAACCAGAGACTCTTTCAGGGTCAGTATAGCGATGTCATGTTCTGCACAGCACAACACCACACAGTACAGCAGTTAACATTAACATCAGTGCTGACTCCACTCTCCCCAAAAGTCTTTCGGATGAGATATGTAAACCGAGGCCCCCGTGTGCGAACGCACGCAGAACATCTTGCGCACACGTTAAATCCTGTTCCCCTTTTCGTAAGAGTAGGCCATTGTGTGCCGGTGGGAACAGGTGACGATATTTACACAACTGCATACACACAGGGACTGGATGGGAAAAAAGCATATGAGTGCTTATCCCATTATCCTCGATATAAAAGAATAAAATAAAATAAATAAATGAAAAATTAAAAAAATAAAAACAGCACAATCAGCAACACTGGGAGTCAGCAGAAACCATACCACAATATTTCATTCCATTACTTTTGTTTTTGGCTGCCTTAGTTACTGGGACGCGGCTGCTCCCACGCCGCTCACTCTGGTCTCATCACTCCTGCATCATCATCATCATCCCTTACACCCAGTGGTGTGTAGGGCAGCAACAAAGTCTTTCCACCCCTGCCTATCCTGGGCCAGCCTGGCCAATGAACACCAAGAGTGCTGCATGGCTTCCATCTCACATTCCACTGTCCTCCTCCATGTTGTTCTTGGTCTTCCTCTCTTTCTCTTGCCGTCTGGGGTCCAGTGCAGTGCTGTTCTTGCGACAGATTGTGTGTTTCTCCAGGGTACACGCCCAATCCATCTCCATCTTCGTTTGATAATGATGGTCCCCATGTCAGTTTGGTTGCATTCCTAGTAGATCTTCATTGGAAATCTTTTCTGGCCAAAAGATTCGGAGGATTCTCTGGAGGCAATCACTCCTGCATGCCATACACACAACTTTCCATATCACGCTGCCTTGAAAGGCCGGGGATTTTTTTTAACAGGGAGCTCATCAAAGTTCGGCTTCAATGATGCTACTGACGAAAATGGCACTGCACTGCTGCTGGGTCACTCCTGTGTGTTCAGTGGTGTCTGGTGTGTTCAATGGTGTCCAGTGTGTTCAGTGGTGTCTGGTGTGTTCAATGGTGTCCGGTGTGTTCAATGGTGTCTGGTGTGTTCAATGGTGTTTAGTGTGTTCAATGGTGTCCGGTGTGTTCAATGGTGTTTGGTGTGTTCAGTGGTGTCCGGTGTGTTCAGTGGTGTCCGGTGTGTTCAGTGGTGTCCGGTGTGTTCAATGGTGTCCGGTGTGTTCAGTGGTGTCCGGTGTGTTCAATGGTGTCCGGTGTGTTCAGTGGTGTCCGGTGTGTTCAATGGTGTCGGGTGTGTTCAGTGGTGTCCGGTGTGTTCAATGGTGTCCGGTGTGTTCAATGGTGTCCGGTGTGTTCAATGGTGTCCGGTGTGTTCAGTGGTGTCCGGTGTTCTGTGGTGTCCGGTGTGTGTTCAGTGATGTCCGGTGTTCGGTGTGGTCAATGGTGTCCGGTGTGTTCAATGGTGTCCGGTGTGTTCAATGGTGTCGGGTGTGTTCAATGGTGTTTGGTGTGTTCAGTGGTGTCCGGTGTGTTCAGTGGTGTCCGGGGTGTTCAGTGGTGTCCGGTGTGTTCAGTGGTGTCCGGGGTGTTCAGTGGTGTCCGGTGTGTGCAGTGGTGTCCGGTGTGTTCAATGGTGTCGGGTGTGTTCAATGGTGTCCGGTGTGTTCAGTGGTGTCCCGTGTGTGCAGTGGTGTCCGG
>CM060325.1:49411823-49416823 GCA_030674155.1 Stramonita haemastoma | reverse complement strand
ACAGAAAGCACTGTACTGACCGACCATAGTCTAAATATCACCAAGTGTGAATAGACTTTAAATTAAACTACAAAAACATCAACAACTGACCGACCTGATCTTTCTCAGACAGTGGGCAGCGGTCAGCACGTGCCTCTTTGACACGATGGACCCTCCGCACAGCCATTTGCCCACCCTCAGCTGCACCTGCCAGGGTACCACGGAACAGTCCGCGGTTTCTTCACCCCCCACAATACGGCCCATGGCTCTCCTCCCTCCCAGCAAGGCCTCTCTCTGCATCAGGGCTCGGCTTTGTCCGCAACTAGAACCTTAGTCAAGGGAGAGAGAGATTTGATTTGATTTGATTTGATTTGATATCGAGGATAACGGAATACCCCGATATGGCCTGTGTGGTCGGCGGGGCTGTAAGCAACATCATTGGATTGGATTGGATTGGATTGGATTGGAGAGAGAGGAGAGAGAGAGGAGAGAGAGAGAGAGAGAGAGAGAGAGAGAGAGAGAGAGAGAGAGAGAGAGGAGAGAGAGAGAGAGAGAGAGAGAGGAGAGAGAGAGAGAGAGAGAGGAGAGAGAGAGGAGAGAAGAGAATGGGGGGGGGGGGGGAGATGGAACAAGCTGTTAATTTTTCTTCTTTCGTAAGCATTTTGGGCAACCTCTGTGTACACTTTCTTCGTATTATTACAGATCTCTTCTGGCGAAGCTTCATTCTTATTATTCCATGCTTTCAGATGATATGATGGAGGAGAGTTGATATTTGGTCCTTACATGCATAACTTCCGTTTTATTTGCGTTTATCTGCAAATTGTACTATTTTACCCAGTTTGGGAAATCTTGTAGACAGTAAAGCCATATTTGTTAAGAGAGAAGAACAGATTTTTTAGGAGTGTTACTGATTTGAAGATGAGAATCAACGGCATAGCAATGATGGTAAATCTAATGACGGTTTATTACGAATGAAAGTGAAGCAGTGTAGAGACGAAGAGAACAGGGACCAGAATTGATCCCTGTGGAACTCCACATTCCAGTCTGGCGAATCGTCTGTAAGATGTGAGCTAAACTAAGTGAGGGCTGTGCTAATAATATCAAACGGTTGTTTTGTTTTGTTTTGTTTTGTTGTTGCTGTTGTTGTTGTTGGGTTTTTTTTGTTTTTTTTTTTTTTTTTGGGGGGGGAGTCGAAAGCTGCAGATAAGTCGAGATGAGTGAGAAGGTAGATTTTCTGTGAGTCAGAAGGGAGTAGAAGCGTATTGAAGGTGTGGACAACTGGAATGACGGTGGTTGTTGAGTTATCTCAGAACAACCCTTTCAAAGATTTTAGAGATACAAGGTAGGCTAGGAAAAGGTCTATAGCTCTTCAGAATATTAGGGATGAGGTCACTCATTTTAAGTATAACTTTTGCAGTTTTGAAAAAGCTGATGGAAAAATTATGAAAAAGAGATGAGTTTACTACTGTCGTGATAGTGGGTATAAGCTGTGGAAGGCACTGTGTGAAAAGAAAAGCAGGTACGCGATCAAGATTGCATAATTTTATTGTAATTAATTAATTAATTCTGTAATTAATTATTTTTTTCAGAATCGCCTTCATTACTTTCTCACTTGCTGGATGAAAGAAAAGGAGAGAAGTTCCAGTGGATCTGACAGGACAATCATAAGTTTACTTGATGTTCTGTCAAAAGTTTGCTTGCATTTTTGTGATACTTTTCTTGAATAAAGTCTGTTTAAACCATCACTTGGGAATGAGAAAATTCTGGTTGGCAAGGAGTCCTATCCTGTCATAAACAATGTTCTATGTAGTTCTTGGGGAAGATAAACTTCCAAAAGACAGTTTCTGGAATTGAGAATACGCAGAACTGATCAAGTCGACTTGATTTTATCTGGTGATAGCTATAGACTAGTTGTATACAATTCGTTATGGAGACAGGATAGCTCAGTGGTCAGAGCACTTGGTCTCCCCGAGCAAAGGTTGCAGCGTTGAGTGTGGTTGCCAAGTGGATGGGTGACCATTCATGCGTCTTGGATTTTGTACAGCCCCGAGTTCATTCTGCTATAATTAATGGGTACCCGCTCTCTTTAGGAACAGGGAAGGTAAAGTAGCGAGGGAAATAAGGTGGATGCCGCCTCAAGATGCTGGCCCCTAGAGAAGCTGAGGTCTCCGACACACGGTCCCCAACGATCGAAGAGGTCATGGGACACCTTTGCCTTTACCTTACACAGTTCCTTAATGTTCAAATTTTCCGAAGCTACCTTGTTCAGCAAGAGAGTAGTTGTAGTATGTGTAGAAGCAGCAGTAGTACAAGTCGTAGTAGTGGTAATGGTAGTAGTATTTATGATAGTAGGAGCCTATAGTAGTAGTAGTAGTAGTAGTAGTAGTAGTAGTAGAGCAGCAGCAGCAGCAGCAGCAGCAGTAGCAGCAGCAGTAGCAGCAGCAGCAGCAGCAGCAGCAGCAGCAGCAGTAGTAGTAGTTAGTAGTAGTAGTAGTAGTAGTAGTAGTAGTAGTTAGTAGTAGTAGTAGTATAGTTCTTGATTAAACCATTGCTGATGGGGGCAACAACAAAGTGAGAGGCTGTATGATCAGTGGCTTTCCCACTCATGGAATTCCACTTTACAGCTTAGTCTTTAGTGATCGACTATGACTCTCTGACTAGAAGGCTTGACTTGCACAGTCCTTATGAGCTGCAGCCCTGGAGGACTAGTCGGCCTTCGGAAAGCATCTCCAAAGCTGACTGTCCGTATGCATTCTTGGCTGAGAGAGTGGGGATGTACTGCGGGCAAGGCATCTCTCCTATACTCAAATTTCTGCCCAATTTCTGAAACAGCAGCTGCCTCCTCTGCTGTTTTGGAGGTCCTCGTCGAACGCGGTGGACAAACATGAAGTAGTAATAGTAGTAGTATGGAAAGCAGCACTAGTGAGAACTTACCAGCCCTAAACCGGCATTCCACCAGTGTGGCCAAGAGAAGCAGACAGCCGACAGCAATCTTCATGGTGTCGGTTGTGACGTCAAATTCTCCTCAGGTCTCCTTCCTGTGCCCTGTATTCTGATGAACAGATGACAGCTGTGTTTTGTACAGGAAATGGTTGTCTGCTGGATGTGTTGAGGTATTCATAGGTTTTTTTTGTTTGTGCAGCACGCGCGCGCGCGGTGAGTATGTATGCATAGATATGTGTGTGTGTGTGTGTGTGTGTGTGTGTGTGTTTGTGTGTTTACCTCTGTGTGTGTGTGTGTGTGTGTGTGTGTGTGTGTGTGTGTGTGTGTGTGTGTGTGTGTGTGTTTGTGTGTGTGTGTGTGTGTGTGTGTGTGTGTGTTTGTGTGTTTACCTGTGTGTGTGTGTGTGTGTGTGTGTGTGTGTGTGTGTGTGTTGGCTTGTGAGTGTGTGTGTGTGTGTGTGTGTGTGTGTGTGTGTGTGTGTGTGTGTGTGTGTGTGTGTGTGTGTGTGTGTGTGTGTGTGTGCAAAGAGCCGCATGTTTACAGACAGAAACAGGCACACATGCACACGTATGTGCAAGCGCAAGCGCGTACACACACACACACACACACACACATACACACACACACGCGCGCGCACACACACAAACACACACATACATGCACGAGCACGCGTGCGCGCGCGCACGCGCACACACACACACACACACACACACACACACACACACACACACACACACACACACACACACACACACACACACAGAGTGTCTAAACAGTAATACGGGTTTGTACACGTCCAGGTATGGAGACGTGAATATGACAATAAAAAACGGACGAGACAGTATTGGCCATCGCTAACAAGCCGCCTGTCTATCAATACTGGAGACGTCTCAGTATTTACTGATCCACAGAAACTATCGGGAAAAGAGGGGGAAAAGAGGACAGGAAGAAGAAGGAAGAGGAGGAGGAGGAAGAGGAGGAGGGGGATGAGGAGGAGGAAGAGGAGGAGGAGGAAGAGGAGGAGGAGGAGGGGGAGGGGGAGGAGGAAGAAGACATGCGAAAAGAAACATGTATGTGACTGCTTTCAGGAATTTTTACAACTGAGCATAAACTGGCGTGGACACAGCAACATTGTTCAGATTCAAGACAAAACTGTTCATATTGCTATTGCAGTCAGAACACTGCGCTCGCAATTTGACGACCCGGGTTCGAATCCTGGTCGAGGGGATTTTTCCCCTGGAGCTAACATCAGTGCTGACTCCACCCTCCCCACAAGTCCTTCGGATGAGACTATAAACCGAGACCTCGTGCGCTAACGCACGCAGATTATCTTGCGCACATGTTAAATCCTGTTTCGCTTTTCGTAAGAGTAGGTCGTCGTGTGTTGGTGGGAACATATGACAAGATTGACAAAACTGCATACACACGGGGATTGGATGTAAAAAAAAATCACACGAGTGCTTATTCCATTATCCTCGATATAAAAGAATTTTAAAAAGTATGTTCCATAGCTACAGTCTCATCTTCTTCACCTTGACCTTGTCTAGTAGACCGTTGGGTCACCACTGAAGATTTTGAATACAGCTTCCTCCACTTCTCGCGGTTTTCAGCTTTCCGTAGCAAATCGTTCCACTCAAGGCCCGTCCACTCTCTGATGTTGTCTTCCTATCGTTTTCTCTGTCTGCATCTTCGTCTCCTTCCTTGCATTGTTCCTTGATGGCCAGTCTTTGGCCAGACTAGATGTTCGTGTGACATGCCCGTGCCACTTCAGTTTGTGTTTTTTTCACTGAAGTCAGGAACTCTTTACATGGCCTGATGGCACTTTCAGTTCTGATTTTCACCTCCTCGTTAATTATGTGATCTTTGTATGAGACACCAAGAGTGTGTGAAAGTATCTCACCTCCATTGCCTGCATCCTTCTTTCAATGTCTGCTGCTATGGTTCACGTTTCCTATGCGGAAAAACATAGGGACATGACCAGGGAACGCACCAGTCTGATCTTGAAGCTGATGGCGATGTTCTTGTCACTCCAGAGGACTTTTGTTAGTGTGGTCATTGCAGCTGAGGTCTGGCCTATC
>CM060325.1:49366823-49406823 GCA_030674155.1 Stramonita haemastoma | reverse complement strand
GAATGTATTTGCTTGTTCAATACACCATCTGGAAATGAGAGTTGCCTGGATTTTGACACTATAGTTCACACATAGAATGTATAACAGTCAAAACGATATCATTATGAGTATATTCAGCAACATTTAGCTGTCCCTAGCTAAAAAAAAAAAAAAAAGTAAGCTATCAAATGATAAATTAAATTAAAAAAAACACAGCCGTCATGGTGCAGTGGTTAGCGCCTTGGATTCTGGACTGGAAGGTCGTGGGTTCGATTCGCATAAGTCATAGGGATTTTTCGGACTCTGGTTGGCTCCTACCCAGATTGGGTGTGTGTGGACTCAATGGGAAGACTGGGACCACACAGTTGAGCTTCATCCACTTTACGGATGCGAATTTGAGAGTGTTACTCAAATTACCTGACCAACACTGCAGGTGTCTGTATCTCTCGGCCCCGGTTGACGCCGGGATATATTATGACAGTAAGCGTCGAGTACAACCCTGTCAAGGTCTGATATCTAGTTGAGGCGTTGCTGAGGACAGCGTCAATGAAATATCAGATAGAGGAGGGAGGTAGATGGGGAGACGTTCTTTCATTTATTTTGAGGATAATGGAGAAAGCACTCCTGTGCTTTTTTTAATTTTTATTTTATTTTATTTTTTAACATCCAGTGTCCGTGCGCATGTGGTTTTAAAAAAGTTTGTCATTTATTCCCACTCGGCACTGGCACAACAAGAGGAGATGGAGAGAGAGAGAGAGAGAGAGAGAGAGAGGAGAGGAGAAGAGAGAGAGAGAGAGAGAGAGAGAAAAGAGAGAGAGAGAGAGAGAGAGAGAGAGAGAGAGAGAGAGAGAGAGAGAGAGAGAGAGAGAGAGAGAGCAGTGCCACCTATTTTATAAAAAAGATTTCCTGTCTGTAGATGTATTATTTCACAATCAGAGTGGCTTTTTTCTACAGAATTTTGCCAGGGACAACTCTCTTGTTGCCATGGGTTCTTTTGTGCACACTGAATATATATATACAAGTTGTACTCAGGACCTTTGTTTATACTCACATCTGAAAGGCTAGCATCCAGACCACCACTCAAGGTCTAGTGGACATGGGAAAAGTTTCAGGCACAAACAGGGATCAAACCTGCACTTGTGGCTGTCTAGGCCAGTGTGTTATGTCTAGACCATCAATATACTGGTGCGATGTGTAAGCATATTAGAGCATACGTTACAGTGTAAATGTAGGAGCTTGAGGTGAAAAAGTTGTCTGAACATGCATGACAGGGTAAGTGCAGGAGTTTGATGTGGTGTACCTTATAAAACCCGTTTTTTTTATATCAAGTAAAAAAACAAACAAACAAAAACCCCCAAAAGAAAGGGTATTTTCTTGAACAAAAGTAATTTAGAGTTTGCTGACTTGAAAAGTGGGTGACCAAATAAACAAAATATATTTTCCAAAAACAAAATAATTAAAAACTGCATGAATGGAATTATGAACACATGTGGGGCAGCAAAAAAGAGATGTTAGGGTGTAAAATGAGTTTTACATATCAAGCTGATTCGCGTCTGTGACACCTCTAACCAACACACCATCTTTTGGCCAACATGCATTTTAATCTTCAGCTCCTTCTGTCTGGAACTCTTTGCCTCAGCATCTCCCTCTTTCTTCTTCTCTTTCTTTTTTCAAAGGTAGACTAAAGACTCGTCTCTTCAAAACTTCCTCTCTTGAATTACTATCTTTACCATAATGAAAAATCTTATAACTACATACAGACACATACACACCAACACACATGCATATGAGTTAGAGGCAACACCCAATGTGAATGTTTCCAAATATATTTACACTGACAGAGCATATTTCATGAATAAGGCATTCCATAAAACACTGTGCATCAATTCAGTTAATGATTAAAAGCTTTTTCTTTGAAAAAAAAAAAGACAACAAAAACATCAATACAAGCACAATGTACAGTACACATAATGGAGCCTCAACTAAAACGGAAGGTGGCAGGACGGTTGAGAAGTTCATCTGCTAAGCAAGTAAACCATGAGGTTCTTAGTTCGGTTTCCAGCTTTGCCATTTCTTCTCAGTTTGATGGAAAATTCAAACTGAAAGTGGAGTCTTTCGGAAGAGACTCTGAAAATAAAAACCAGGTTAAACCCTTTTTTTTCTTTTTCTTTTCTTTTATTCTTTTATATCTTTTATACCCTTGTGCTTACAGACTTCTGCCCATCAAAAGAGATAACGACATTTGAAAATCAGAGAAGAGCACAAACTCTTGACTGTCCTGGCAAAATTGGTAGGTTCAATTCCCAACTGTAAGCCCGAAGTTGGAATGTGGCTACCTTAATGATGGGAGCAAATGGTTGCATAAACATACTTTCTCACCACCGGTGAACCTCTGAGCTCTAACCAAGGAACAAAAAAAAAAGAAAAAGGAAAAAAGAAGTAGCCTTAACAAAGATCGAAAAGATCTTCAGCACTGAGCCACTTTCTTCGGACTGATATACAACAGTCACTAATCATTTCAACTTCTCTCCTGTCTTCCCAGACAGCTCCAGCTGTCACCCCTGAACTGAACCCCCCTCTCTCCGGTCTCCCCAGGAAGTGGCAGGGGCTCAGCCCTGAATTAGTTCGCCAGGCAGTGTGTCAAGGGCAGTGTGAGCCTGCACAGCCCATCCCCTCTCCCTCCGGGCAGAGTTGTTGACTCTAGCACAGTGCACAAATGCAACATCACTCAGTACGGCCTAGTCAAGAGTGCTAAATTTAGGGCGCTCCTTCCTTTTACTTAGTCCAAGTGTGGTCAGCTCTTACTATATTAAATAGCACCAGCTGGGGTGAGATGGGATGGGATAATTAGCAGCTGAGAGGAGCTGAAAGTGGGGGAAATTGACAGCTGTGATGGATCTCCTCTGCATGACTGTAGACATCTATGCAGACTTGGCACAGTAAAGCCCATCTCTATCCTGGCAGAGCTTGTCTATCTCTACATGACTGTCCACATCAGATTTGTCTGTGTGTTTCTTTTTTGCATGGCGGTGAAGATGACGAAGACAGTTCCCCAAGATAAGGTTTGAGGGCAAAAGGAAAGGAGGCAGACTACTTAAATCCTACACTGCCAACATCACTGAGGTCAGAGGTCTGGGAGGGCTACAGAAGATCGTAAAACTCAGCAGAGACAGAGAGAGATGATGAACCCTGGTGGCTTTGCGTGGAGCTCCTACTGACAACAGCGGCGATGGAAACAGTTGAGTTATATGACTATCAACACCACCTATAGACTTTTCCCACGCTTGTGTGGCAGCAACTGTTTAATTCTTGCAGGAAGCGTCTCAGCATGCACAAGTTAACTACTTCAGTTGACTCTATTGAGAGGCATGAGGGTTTGTTTTCACCTCAAGTACACTGCAGTGGGTCACAATAACAGTCTGTGCAGGCTTCCTCTCAACACAACAGTCAAAAATCCATGAAAGTTGACAGAGGTCTGAAGGTACATTCCCCCTGAAAAAAAACAACAACTCTGTATTCAAAATGCTGCAACCTGACCCTGATCTGGGCGTGTCTATTCATTTACACTTCTTCACTGCTGTTGCTGAAGCTCCGATTCATGCATAATGATCTCTTTTTACCTTGACACCTCCCCCCCCCCAACCCCCCCCCCCCCCACCCCCCCCCCCCCCCCCCCTCAAAAAAAACCCATGGCTATTTTCATCAACTTGCTGCATTAATTTTACATCATGTACCAAACCTGCTCCACCTCACTTCAGCCTTTGACGCCCGAGATATAACTCACCACAGTACCAGATGTCTGCAGGAAAAGCAGATTTCCAAGCCTACCCCCCAGTGCACAAAAACCAACCTAATGTGGAGATCTGACCACTTTTGGGTCACACCACACCACATCACACAACCGGCACAGCCAGACTGCATGGCCTTTGTTCACTTCTGTCACTTCTGCAGTGCCTTGCTGTCAGGGAGGTCAAATGCTGTCGTTCAGTTCAGCATACACGTCTGTGCCTCCACACACACACATACAGAGGCAAACACAACGGGAAACAAGCGCTCCATAACACAAACAGAGCAACCCTAAACCACCTCCTCATTTTATCCCACTCTTCTCCATCTACCATTTCTGCTCTTTGCGGTAATTTTTTTTCACATGCTTTTGTTCTAGCAGTTTTTATTTTAGTCCGTATGTATCCCCTTTCCAGGCTGCCCCAGGACCCCCAAACAGGCAGGCAGAATGTGGGAGCCCTGTCCATGCCACAAACAGACCAAACCAAACTCCTTCCTTTTTTTATCCCACTCTTCTCCATCTACCATTTCTGCTCTTTGCGATAGTTTTTTTTGCACGTTTTTTTTCTTCTAATTAATAGTTTTTATTTTTGTCCACTTTTGTCCATATATATATATATATATCCCCTTTCCACCCGGAAGACAGGCAGGCAGGATGTGGGAGCCCTGTCCATGCCACAAACAGAGCAACCCAAACAACCTCCTTTTTTTTATCCCACTCTTCTCCATCTACCACTTCTGCTCTTTGCGGTAATTTTTTTTTCACATTTTTTTCCTTCTAATTAACAGTTTTTATTTTAGTCCACTTTTGTCCATATACATCCCCTTTCCACCCGGAAGGCAGAATGTGGAAGCCCTGTGCGTCCACAGAGCCGCAGTCTCTGGGGACCCAGGCTGCCTGCCTGTCCTCAGCTCTCCCCCCCCCCATCCATGCTGGTCTCCATCTGGGGAGGGGGGCTGGGGAAGAACTCGCTGAGGTCGGCGGGATCCTGAGACACGCCCTCCTCCTCCGCCAGGGATCCCTCCAACAGCTCCCCGGGATCCTCGCTCAGCATGCTGCTCTCCCCCACCCCCCCCACCTCTTCCTCCTCCTCCTCGTCATCCTCCTCGTCGTCATCGTCCTCCTCCTCTGTGGCGTGGGAGGCAGCCACGCTGCCGAAGCCGTGCCTGCAGAGGGCAGGTTCTCCAGAGGCTCCAAGGCCTCGTCCACCTGGATCACCTCGCTGGTGTCGCCGTCTGGGGGCAGGGGCTGGGGGTCAGGGACAGCAGAGGTGGTGGGGGGGTGGGGGTCATAGGGCTGGGACACTGGGGGAGGGGGGGGCTGGGTGGCGATGCCCATGGCGCCACGCACACTGTTGATGTCCACCAGGTCTCCAGGGGCCGAGGACCGCGAGAGGCTGACCAGGCCTTCCGTCACCTTGGATGCTGTGTGACATATGGATAGAGAAAGGTTTTTATACATGGTGCATCTGGAGACTGGGATTTATACATGGTGCGTCTGGAAATGGGATTTATACATGGTGCATCTGGAAATGGGATTTATACATGGTGCGTCTGGAAATGGGATTTATACACAGTGCGTCTGGAAATGGGATTTATACATGGTGCGTCTGGAAATGGGATTTATTAAATGGTGCGTCTGAAATGGATTTATACATGGTGCGTCTGAAAAGGGATTTATACATGGTCTCTGGAAATGGGATTTATACATGGTACATCTGAGATTGGGATTTACACATGGTCCGGAAAATGGGTTTTATACATGGTACATATGGAGATTGGGATTTATACATGGTACATTTGGAGAAGGGATTTTATACATGGTACATCTGGAAATTTTTGGGGACGGGATAGCTCAGTGGTCAGAGCACTCGCTTCCCCCAGTTAAGCAGCATTGAGCATGGTTACCAGTTGGATGGGTGACCATTTGCGTGCCTTGGCTTCAGTACAGTTCCCCCAGTTCCCCCAGCTGTAAATGGGTACCTGCCCTCTTTAGGGTCAGGGAAGGTAAAGCAGCGAGGGAGAGGAGATGGGCGCCACCTTCAATATGCTGGCCCCTAGAGAAGCTGAGGTCTCTGACAACCTCGCTCCCTTGTGACCACATAGGTTATGGGACTCCCTAACCTCTTTTTTTTTTTTTTTTACAACTGCAAAAAGGGATTTATACATGTTACACCTACAAAAAGGGATTTACACATGGTATACCCGCAAAAAGGGATTTACACATGGTACATCTGCAAAAAGGGATTTATACATGTTACACCTACAAAAAGGGATTTACACATGGTACACCTGCAAAAAGGGATTTACACATGGTACACCTGCAAAAAGGGATTTACACATGGTACACCTGCAAAAAAAAGGATTTACACATGTCACACCTGCAAATAGGGATTTCATGAACCCCGCACCACCTCCCCCAGTTACCCATTTACCCATCCACTCACCCACCACAGCTGTCAGTTTCCCCCACTTTCAGCTCTTCTCAGTTGCTGCTATCCATTCCATCCCAGCTGATGCTAAATCATAGCAGAAACTGATCACACACCTGAACTAGGTAAAAGGAAGGGGCATGCTAATCTTAGCACTGGGCCCTGCACCCTTGACTGAGTTATGCTGGATTTGCACACTATGGGAGTCCACAGGCACTGTACACAGCGAAAGTAATGACAGAAGACTCACCTAGGTCCAGTTCTCGGTCGGAGGGCCCCGGGAGGTGGGCGAGGTGTGTGGGGGGTTCTGCCCCAGCCTGGCATGTTGCACCTGCTGCAGATCTCCGATCATCTCCGCTGTCCTCCTCAGCTGCCTCTGGATGGGGTCTGCCTCTCCCCCCTCCCTGCAACACCCACCACCATCACCATCACCACCACCACCATCACCACCACCATCACCATCACCACCATCACCATCACCACCACCATATTACCATCACCACCACCATCACCATCACCACCACTTCAAAAACTTCGAAACTTCAAAAACACTTTATTATCTCACAGACACAGAAATTCAAGCAGGTACATGCCATACATTAAAAAGGTAAACATAAAAAAAAAAAGGTCCCACAACACAGTAGCCATATATCAGAAGGCAATCATTCATATAAATAAATTCGTAACTGCCTTAACTTCTCCTTTAACTCCTTGAGGAGTCAGAGCCCCCCCCCCAACCGACTCCCTACCCCCAAGTTATCAAGAATAAAAAAAATGAATAAAAACAGAGTTACCATACCTGTAGTTTGTACATCGCCCTGTGGAGATGATATGCCCTGAAACAACAAACATATCGCACTGTCAATAAATTTGTATACATATCACTTTATTTGAGAGAGGGGGGGGGGGGGGTAGTTCAGTAAATCTACGACGAAAAGTACCTTAACCTCAAAACAATTGCAAGAGTTTGTTTTTCTTCACAGATATGTAATACTATGGTAGACAAACAACATTGCAAAAATCGAAGTGAATCTAACGAGAATTATGCAATTTATATGGGTTTTTATTATGTAATGTATATTCATATGCTATGCATATGCATGTAACCTTAACCTTAACCTTAATTCTCTCCGTGCCAGAAGGCGCATAAGGCTTGGACATCATTTCTCCACTGGTTTCGATCTGTAGCTGCGCTGCGTGCTGCGCTCCAAGAGCTCCATCCAGCAGCATTCCGCTCCACCTCCACCATTCTTCGCCAGGTTGTCTTTGGGCGGCCTCTCTTCCTTCTTCCCTCTGGTGTCCATCCGAGGGCCACAGCACAGTCATTCTTCTGATCTTTTCTTAGGACATGGCCAATCCAATTCCATCTCTTTCTTCTTATTTCTGTACTTATCTTCCCTGCCCCTGCCATCTGAAGGGTTGCCTTGTTGGAGATGTGCTGTTGCCATCTAATCTTAAGAATCTTCCGTAGGCATTTGGTTTGGAAGGTGTCCAGTTTTTCTTCTTCTCCTTTTGTGAGCTTCCAGGTTTCACATCCATACAGAAGTACTGAGAGTACCAAGCTCTTGAAGAGGGAGGTTTTGGTTTTGCTGCCGATGTCTCCAGCTTTCCAGATGTTAGACAGGCGTTTGAACTGGGTGTTCGCCAAGGCTATCCTTCTTTTGACATCTGCTGTTCCTCCTCCATCCTTTGTCACGTTGGCCCCTAGATAGGTGAAGCTGTCCACCTCTTCGACATCGTTCCCCCTGACTTTCAGCTTCTCCTTGCTCTTGCTGTTGGCTTTTATCGCTTTGCATTTCTTGTCGTTCATCCTCAGGCCTACTTTAGCAGCATTGTCCTCGAGCTTGGCTGTTTTCTGCTGTAGATGGTTCATGGCCGATGATAAAAGGGCTAGGTCATCTGCAAAGTCGAGGTCTTCTAGCATTGTAGTGAAATTCCACCTGATCCCTGTTCTTTCGCCCTCTGTCGTCTTCTTCATGACCCAGTCAATCACCAACAGGAAAAGGAATCCAGACATGCAGCACCCCTGTTTCACTCCAGTAATCACCGGAAACCAGTCTGTTGTTTCATTTTCATCTATGACAGCGCACTGAAAGTCCTCATAGAGGGACTTAACCATCCTGATCAATTTCCCAGGGATTCCATACTGGCGCATGATGATCCAAAGACTGTTTCTGTGTATGGAGTCGAAGGCCTTTTCAAAATCTACAAAGTGGATGTACATTGTTGCATTCCATTCGTTGACTTGTTCTAAGATGTTCCTGATGATGAATATCTGTTCTGTGGTTCTTCTCCCTTTCCTAAAGCCGGCTTGTTCCTTTCTTAGTGATGGATCCACTCCTGCTTGTATCCTGCTGACCAGGATCCTGCTCAGCACCTTGCTGGCCAGTGGCAGTAGTGTGACTCCCCTCCAGTTTCCACAGTCTTGGAGATTGCCTTTCTTTGGTATCTTGCAGATGAGTCCTTTTGTCCATTGCGTGGGAACAGTTTCTTTCTCCCATATGACGTCAAATATTCTTTTCAGTTCTTTGCTGGTATTCTCTGGGTCCGCTTTCAGCATCTCTGCTGTAACTTGGTCTATTCCCGGTGCTTTTTCCATTGTTGAGGGTGCATAGTGCATTTCTTATCTCTTGCAGTGTAGGGGTTTCTATTGAAATATCTAGTTCTTCTCTCTCCTCGTCGTCTTCTTGTGGTGGGTCATCTGGTGTATCCCTGTTGAGTACCTCCTGAAAGTGTTCCTTCCACCTTTCTAGTCTGGCCTCCTTACTCTTCAGCAGGTCTCCATTCTTGTTCTTCACTGCTGCCGCTTGTCTTGTACCTTGTCCTGTCAGCTGTTTCACTATGTTGTAAACTTCTTTCTGTTGTCCATTCTCCGCCGCAGCCTGTGCTCTCTGTGCTTTCTCTGCTATCCATTTTCTCTTGTCTTCTCTTGCGCTCCTTTTCACTTCCTTGTCCTTTTCTTTGTACCTTTCCTTCATCCTGCTCCGAATCCTTTCTGACCGGACGCTATTTATCTTGGTCTTGATTTCCTTCCTCTCGTCTATCATCTTCCATGTGTTGTCACTGATCCATGGTTTGCTTTTTCCTTTTCTGAATCCAAGTACTTCCTCTGCAGCATTGACATAAGCACTGCTCTGCTGCTCCCATATCGTCTCTATGTCTTCACTCTCTGTCCTGTTTTCCTCCAGCTTGTTCTTCACTGCCTCACAGTATCTTTTCTTTGCTTCTTCGTCCTTCAGTCTATCCACGTTTATCTTTGGTTTCACCCTGTTCTTGTTCCTGTGTGTGCTGAGCCGTAGTTTGAAGCTGGTCCTCACCAGGTAGTGGTCGCTGTTGGCATCTGCTCCCCTCTGTACTCTCGAGTCTATTACAGATGATCTCCATTGTCCGCTAATCAGCAGGTGATCTATCTGGTTCCTACTCATCCCGTCAGGTGAGACCCATGTGGCTTTGTGTATGTCCTTGTGTGGAAACAGTGTACCTGTTATGACGAGGCCATTCATCTGACTGAACTCACACAGCCTCTCTCCATTGTCGTTCTGCTCTCCAAGGCCATGCACCCCCATCGTCCTTTCATATCCAGTGTTGTCGCTTCCTACTTTGGCATTGAAGTCACCCATGATGATGATGATGTCGTTTTTGTTGCATCCATCTACCGTTTCTTGCAGTTCTTGATAAAACTGTTCCTTTTCCGTGGCTTCCTTTCCGTTGTGGGGGGCATATACTTGTATGACTGTTGCTCTCCTGAATCTTGAATAGAATCTGGCAGTTAATATCCTTTGGTTGACAGGCGTCCACTCCATTAGTGACTTTGCTGCTGCTTGGCTGATCATGAGCGCAACCCCTCTCTCATGTATTTCATCCTCCCCGCTGTAGATTACAGTCTGCCCTGATGCTAGTTTTACTTTGCCAGCTCCCGTCCATCTACTTTCGCTAATCCCTAATATATCTAGTTTATAGTCCTCCATTTCTCTTGCAATTTGAGCTGCTGTTCCTATGCTATACATTGTTCTGACATTCCAGTGTCCGATGTTAAGTTTAGTGGTGGGGCTTGCGAAGGACCTCGTCGGACGCTGGGCTTCCCGGAGGCTTTCACCCATCGTCGTCATGTTGCCAGAGTTGGCGATCCCTGCTCCCCCCTGGTTTCTTTGTAAATTTATGTCCATAGTTTCTGTAACTTGGTTTTTTTTACGGGAGGAGGTAGTTGGCCTTCTGCCCAACCCCCAGACTTGGAGGACCAGGGTTTTTTGTCAGGGTGTCCTTCCCTTAGACTGCTTTGGTTCACGTGTGCAATCCCCCATCCACCACCCGGGGGCCGCGCCCCAACGCCGTGCAGTCCCAGCGCGAGGGCATATGCATGTAGTTGAAACAAAAAGCATTTTGCTTACCTTCTCTGCAGTTTTGTTATTCAGTTTAGTCCAAGTGTTTATAAAAATCAATGGCGCGTATGTCCGAACTTATGAAGGTCAAGGTCACACCAAGGTCAAGGTCACATGGACCTAACAGTGTTTTTTTCTGGGCCGAAACACTGATCTTTTAATGTCATTCACCTTAAGATATGTCAGTTTTTGTAAGAATCAATTATGTCCTAAACCTTTTAGTCAAAGTCATGTCAAGGTCAAGGTCACCACACAGTTTTTTCCCTTTGGTAGCCCGTAACAATCACCACAAGCAGGGGAGCAGTCAAGTCCATGCTTCCTGCATGTGCACCTCCTTGTATCACAGACAGCTTTACAGTTACAGCAGATGACTCGGAGAAGCTTTATGGGGGCAGGTGGCAAGTTTGTGGTGATGGGGACAAGTTGGTTGTCTATGCTCTTCCAACCCCAGTCTTCAGGCCGCAGGTTATCATTTCCAATCCACTGCTGAACCTGCAAATACACTCGCTGACTGTGATACCTGGCAGCAGCAGAAGTTGGCGGTAGGGCATGAACTTGAAGAAACGTTGTTCCCACTGCCACTTTCGAGCAAAAGCATTGGTATCTGAGACTGTCAAGAGTAGACCCAGACTTTCCATCGTAGAGACACATCAGAATCTGTTGACCAGCATCAGCAACTTCATGTTCTTCTTTGTCTTCCATGAACACCTCGGCCAGCTTGCACAAATGTTCTGAATTCTGAAATTTCCACAGGCCTGTTCGTTTCCCAATACCAAAAGCATGAGAGGTTGTGTCACATCCTGTCACTGCATGGATGACTGGCAGAATGTGGCACAATTTGCCAAGAGACAGTTGCATATGCTTGATGTTCCAGTATTTGCTGGGTTTTTCTCTGACCTTTTTACTTTGTTGCAGAAATATATCCTTAGCATCTCTACTGGCATGGTGAATCAAGAGAATCAAGAGATCAGTGTCATCTCCAACAACAACAGTGACCTTGCTTTTTGCGCATTCCAAGGCTTCAGCAACTATCATGCAATCAGCATCACCTTCAAAACATGTGGCCATGCACATATTGTTCTGCAGTTCACAGCTGAGCAGATCAATAAAGCGTTGCTTGTTTCGGGATTGGCAAGAAACAAGTCTTTCATAATCTGAAGAGTCATGTCAGGTGTAAAATGGATGTCAGTGGATGATTTCCCTTTTGATCTTCGCAGATGTGTGACATCTTTGGTTGAGGGTCCAGAAGAATATCCATCGAACACTACAGTTGGATTCCCATATCTCTGTTTTACGTGTCGGACGTACGTTTCGATGATGGATGGTATGTGGACCCACGTGACCAAGGTATCTTTTGTAAAAGTGCTCCACCATCCAGGACAATATGCACCTCGTCAGTAGGCATCAGCTCTGGCATATTTTCCAATGTCAATTTCCATAGTTCATCTGCAAGGATTGCTTTGTTCCCTTGCCAAAGAAAAGTGGGTGACTCAAAGAGAGATGATGGGTAGCTTGACAGCTCATATTTGAAGACTTCACTTTTCTCTTCATACATGTTGCCTGCTGCAGAAACAAGTCGTTGGAACAACAGCTGGGGATCCACACTGACCACGTCATCATCAATCTTGACCATATTTTTGGATGCCATTGCAATAACTTGATCTGATCTTTTGAAACTGTACTCTGTCACTTTCTGACCTTCCATCTTTTCCAAGATGGTGCTCCCAATCTCCTGTGCTCTGCGTGCATCTACAGATGGATCAGCAATGGCACCTGTGCAGATATTTTTCAGATCAGGTCCTTCAGCAAATGGGTCCCTTTCTTGCAAAAATGTGAGCATAGTCATCAAATCTTGCTCATCTTTCTTCTTTCTGGCAGTAGTCGTATCTTTGTGTTGTTCACTTGTCACGAATGACACACCAGTGAAAGTCTGCATAGCTTCATTCATGTCAGCACATGCTGGCATTGATAGTAGCCATGACAAGCGCTGGATTCAGAAGATTTGCATCTCTCTCTCTCTCTCTCTCTCTCTCTTGGCTGCCTGCCTACCTGTCTGCCTCCCCCACACCCACTCCCTTGCTTCTCTCTCTCCCTCTCTCTTTTTTTTCTTTCTTCTTTTTCTTTGTATTTATTTACTTTTTTGTTTTGTTTTTATTCTTCTCTTTCTCCATACCCAATACAAATTCTCCTTCAATTTTTCTCTCTGATTTTTTTTCTTTTCATATGTGCTCATTTCCTTCATATTTTTTTAATACAAGATCTCCATTTTGACATGCATTTCTATAATGTTACAACTATTGTTCATGTTATTTTTCTGGGTTTTTTTGTATGTGTTTTCATAAATTTGTTGTTAATTTGTTTTCATTGCTATAAATTTCTTTGATTGAGGGCTGGATGTAAAAAAGCCATTATGGGTGCTTATTCTTTTCCCTTAAGCAAAGTTTCAAAGTTTCAAGTTTCTCTCTCTCTCTCTCTCTCTCTCTCTCTGGACGGATAGCCTAGTGGTTAGAACATTGCGCTGGCAATTTGACGACCCAGGTTCGAGTCCGGTCGAGGAGATTTTTCTCCTGGAGTTAACATCAGTGCTGATTCCACTCTTCCCAAAAGTCCTTCGGATGACACTTTAAACCGAGGCCCCGTATGCGAATGCACGCAGAACATCTTACGCACACGTTAAATCCTGTTCCGCTTTTCGTAAGAGTAGGCCATTGTGTGCCAGTGAGAACAGATGACATTTACAAACTGCATACACACGGGGACTTGATGTAAAAAAGCATAAGAGTGCTTATTCCATTATCCTCAATATAAAAGAATAAATCAATAAATCTCTCTCTCTCTCTCTCTCTCTCTCTGAAGACCAACAAAGCAATCTTTTTTTCTATTTGTCACTATTAGCCAACAGCAATATCAGAAGATAAATTTGAATTAAACTCGCCTTTCACCCCTTTATCAGTTTAAGTGAAGAATGCAGTATCAGCATTGCATTGTTGTTTGCAAATCACACACAAGTGTATGTCGCTCTCCATTGCAATCCTTTTGGAAAGCCTGCAAAATGGTTAGATTTTCTGTAAACTTTTGGAACCCTTGTTTTGACTCAAACAGGCTGCCATAGTTTCCCCTACACACACGGAATATAGTGTTGGTGGAACCTGTCTCTAATAACATCATGGATGCATCTTCTACTTTGTAAATCTTGTCTGTCAGTATTGGTATTATTGTTTCGCATTCTTTCATATCATTAAACTACACTTTCTGATTACTTTTCATATCATTAAACTACACTTTCTGATTACTTATGTCAACAAAAACAATGATTACTTATGTTAACAAGCGCTTTGATTTGTTTTTGCAAGATATAGCGCTATATAAGTTCCATTTATTATTATTAACAAAGGGTCGTTCTTAAGAAATACACTTTAAAATCCACCCTGCTAACACAGAACGAACGTGTACACATCTGTGAAAGCACTGTACTGAAACAACGTGTAGCCTAGTGTGAGAGTATAGCAGAGTAAGCAGGCGAGTGCAACAGGTTCCACTCTGTTCTGGAACTAGAGGAGGGGCCAGCTGTTTAATTGTTTATTCCAGGCGATGATAGCCGCCGGGCAGAGCGGTATGCGGCAAGGATTTTGTATGGTGCCACAGTCGTGCTATTTTGAGTTTAATTATTTTCTTTTTTATTTTCTTGTTCAGCCATTTGACGGTAGATTTTTCTCGATTCTTGGTCAATAATAGTTAACACATGTCTGAACATACTGGTGAAAAAAAAAATTCTCTTGCAAATTTTTTGAGGTCATATCACAGTTTTCCTGTACTAGGGGGTGGCGTCTTTCTTTGGCTAGATCTACGAAATTCACCAATGGTGAGATTTTGTATATGTCACAATTTTTTGCTTACAATTAAGGCAGCTGTATTTTTAAGTTCAGGTATGACATCTAAACACAACACCAGTATGCATGCCTTTAAAAAAAAAAATGTCTTCCATTCCTACCAGAATGCAATGGCCTACTCTTCTGAAAAGCAGATTGGGTTCTAACACATGCATTAGACGTTCTGCAAGCATTTGCATTGGAGACCTTGGTTTATAGTCTCATCCAAAGGACTTTACAGGTGAGTCGAGTCAGGACTGAAGTTAACTCCAAGGCAAAAATCCCCTTGAACTGATGCCTCAAACCCAGGCCACCAAATTTTGAGCTCAACGCTCTAACCACCAAGCTATCCCACCTCAACTTAATTTTTCTTCTTCTTTTCCCCAATTTTACCTATTTTTATAACCCCTCTACCTTTTGAAAGCATAAAGACCTGCATGCGAATGAGAAGGGATGACAAATTTGACAAAACTGCATCATCATTGGTGCTATGTTCAGGTGTCATCCCCGAAGGTGGAATATGGCTTCCTTAATGGCATACGCAAAATCTCACCATTGGTGAACCTCGCAGTTCAAGCCAGGGAACTAAAACAAAACCACAAATCACCAGATGCTGCTGCAGAGGTTTAAACCCATGACTTCATGAACCCATGGAATCAAGAGTTGTACAGTTTTAACCACTCAACTACAGTGTCCGCGGACTTGATGGTTTTAACCAACAAAGCCATTCAACTTCCCTATCCACAGACTGAGAGACAAACAGGAACAGATAGACACAGATAGACAGACACAAACAGAGACAGACAGACAGAAACACACACACACGGACAGAAATAAAAAAGACCCCCCCTAAAAAACAACAACAACAACAAAACACCAAACAACAGACACAGACAGACAGAAACACACACATAGATAGACACAGCCACTGACAGACAAACACAGAGAGACAGACACAGCCACAGGCAAACAGTCAGCACAGACAGGTAGACAAACTTCATCAAACGCCTAAGACAACAACTTTTGTAGACAGACAACAAACTCACAACACACACACACACACACACACACACACACACACACACACACACACAAACACACACACACACACAAACACACACACACACACTTAAACACACACACACACCACACACACACACACACACACACACACACACACACACACACACACACACACATTATGGATACACACACTTCTACACACACAACTTGTACACACACACACAACTTGTACACACACACACACAACTTGTACACACTGAAACACACACACACACACACACACACACACACACACACACACACACACACACACACACACACATACACACACACATAAATACACACACACACACACGCACACACACACACATACACACAAACAGACAATATACAGACAGACAGACACAGACAGGTAGCTAGTTAGCTACCTGAGCAGACGCAGATGGCAGGTGAGTGGCGTTTTCTGTTTCCTCTGCTGCTGCAGCTGCTGCTCTCTCCCTCTCCAGCTTCCGTTGCTGAAAGGGTTAAAAAAAAAAAAAAAAATACAGGCTTACCATACTGAAAGGGTTAAAAAAAAAAATCCAGGCTTACCATACTGAAAGGGTTAAAAAACAACAAAAAAATACAGGCTTACCATACTGAAAGGGTTAAAAAAAACAAAAAACAGGCTTACCATACTGAAAGGATTAAAAAAAACAAACAAACTGGGCTTACCATACTGAAAGGGTTAAAAAAAAAATAATAATAAAAAAAAAAAGAAAGAAGAAGGAAAGGCAGCTACATGTGGCCTTCAGAGGCTGACCTGTTAAAAAAAAAAAAAGAAAAAAAAAAAGAGGCTGGCTGACCTGTTCGAGGGCGTGGTTGGTGCGGGTGTGCTGTCCTTTGGTCAGCATGTCCAGCAAGTTGTTCACCATTCTCTGAGAGTAGTCCCCTGAGGAATCCACAAAGCTCTGCACACTGCAACACACACACACACACGCACACACACACACACACACACACACGTTCACATCATTCTTATAGTATCAGTACAGAGGATGCATTCTGCAGCCATATTATACTCACGAAACTGCTGGAAAAGACGCAAAAACCCCACAGATTTTGAATGTCCTTATTAGTTTTTATTTTATCGATATTTGAACACTGATATTCACCAGTGGTCATTTCGCTGCAAATCAAAGTTTTTATATTTCTAAAGTTGTTTTTTTTTTTATCAAATGGGTATCAAAAATGTCTAAATGTGCAATGAAAGTGATTGAAGTTTACACTGATACTTTGTGTATGTATGGAAAAGGCCTTATAAAAGCTAAAAATGGTATAAACAGAAACTTGCTATTTTTTTTAAGCATTGGTAAGGATTCTTCATTGTAGTTCTGAGATGTGCTGTGTGACTTTATGTTAGTTTTTCCAGTGCATTGCCACATATGTTTGATCAGAATAGGCGCAACTGTAAGGCAAGACAAGGCAAGGCAAAGCAAGGAAAGGCAAGGCAAGGCAAGTTGTTTTATTCAAGGATAATGAATAAGCCCTCGTGTGCTTTTTTTATATCCAGTCCCCGCCCTTTTCAGGGATAACTTCAAGGTAAAAAAAACCCCAACATCTAACTAAACAAAAAAATAATAATGATCCAAATATCAAGAGCAAGAAACCATATCACTGTACACCATTGTAGTGACCCAGCAGCAGTGCAGGGCCCTTCTGGCTGGTGGCCTCACAGCAAATTAGTGTAAAATTAGCTTCCTGTGGGAGTCATGACTCTGAAGATGTGACAGAACCAGCCTGGCTATACCACAGAGCACAAATCCTACATCACTCAGTCCAGAGTGCTATAGTTAGCACGACCTTTCCTTTTACCTTGTCCAAATGGGGTCCGTTCCTGCTATAAACAGCACCAGCTGCCCCCATCTGGGCTGGGATAGGATGGATTAATTAGCAGCTGAGAGGAGCTGAAAGTGGGGAAAACTGACTGCTGTGATACCTGTGGTGATGAGATTGAATAAGCAGAGTCCAAATCACCTCCACATGCAGCACCAAAACCAAACCCCCACCTGTACAACCGTACCCCCTCCTTAATCCCCCCGAACCTCAAGTCTCTCTCACCTCTTGGCATACTGCACCCCCGTCTCATCACCGTAAGTGGCCAGTAGGAGGTCTGATTCCTCTTTGTTCACGTTGGAAAACGACGAGTCGTACTGTGGGGCAAGCTGCTGAATGGCCCATAGTTCACGTATTGGACTGAAAAAAAAAAACCAACAACAAATAAGTAGCTCAGAATCTGCAATTAAAATCCAATCTGTGGGGTTTTTTTTTTTTTTTTTTTTTTCACTCCTTGCTAGGTTCCCAGTTCATCACTAGCGAAAATTTGTGTATGGGATTGTTTTTACCCACCATTAAGGTAGCCATATTCTGAATTTGAGTTGGATGTTGTGAGAGTGTCAAATACAGCGGTAAGAAAAAGACCATAGGACCACAGAAGTTTATTTATTTATTCTTTATTCATTATTTCGAGGATAATGGAATAAGCACTCACGGCGCTTTTTTTTATTTACATCCAGTCCCCTGTATATGTAGTTTTGTAAATTCTATCATCCGTTTCCACCAGTACACAATAGCCAACTCTTCCAAAAAGCAGAACGGGTTTTAAAATCTGCGCATGATGCTGTGTGAGTGTGTTACATAGAGAAGTGTATGTAGGCTGTGAGAATCATGTGACACACAGCTACAGGCCTGCCTGCCTGCCTGAGGGACTCACCGGGGGTGACCTAGGACTCACCGGGGTGACCTAGGGACTCACCGGGGGACCTAGGGACTCACCGGGGGCGACCTAGGGACTCGCCGGGGGGGCGCGACCTAGGGACTCACGAGGGGTGACCTAGGGGCCACTGAGGGTGACTTAGGGCTCACTGGGGTGACCTAGGGCTCACTGGGGTGACCTAGGGACTCACTGGGGTGACCAGGGACCCACTGGGGGTGACCCAGGGACTCACTGGGGGTGACCCAGGGACTCACTGGGGGGTGACCCAGGGACTCCGCATGGGGTGACCTAGGGACCTCGCTGGGGTGACCTAGGGACTCGCTGGGGGTGACCTAGGGTCTCACTGGGGTGACCTAGGGACTCACCGGGGGTGACCTTGTTGCGCTTGTCCTCCTTGAAGCTGGGCAGGGTGCCTGTGCCTGCTGTCAGCTTGCCCACAATCTCCGACAGGTCTACCACCTTCTCTGTCGTGCTCACTGCAACAACAACAACAACAATATCCCATAACAATGTACTCCTTACATTCAGTCATGACCTTCCCCCCCCTCTCTATCAACACACCTCAACAATATCCCATAACAACATACTCCTTACATTCAGTCATGATTTTCAGATTATGATATATCCCATCATCATGATCCCCTCCTCTATCAACACACCTTCTATGTTTTAGATATAATATAGCATATTGACACCTACCTACCACATAATGAGTGGCATTGCACTGGAGTAATTTTAATTTTGCAACAAAAAGCCTATTCAATTAAAAAACAAACAAAAAAAAACCACTGAAAATCAAACAATTTTATGAAAATTATTACAATTTGAAATGATAAAACTGAAGGAAGTGACAAAAAGAAATCTGAACTGCAGTGGGTCCGAACGAGGGCTTGGCTTAAACATGTTTTTGAAGCAAAAGGACACAAAATTATGCCTTGATAATGATACTTCAGTGCAAGGTAGAGGATTGGCTATAGTTTTATAATCAACCAAAATATCAAATTCAACAACCTGACCCCCCCTGCCTGAAATGGCTCCTAGCGAAACGTGGGTCAGGTGCACAACAGCTCATTTCGCCGTGGAACATCACATATATGATAGACAAAATAGGCCAGGTGCCTTTAGCAATCATGCAGTTGTTTACCCCAAAATATTGAATCATGACACCTCATCATTATTTGCTACTGATATGGCAGTCACAATCTCTTCTATCAAACTTGTATACTAAAGCTTCTAGGCAACCATGCCCCATCTCTTGATCAGTCTTAACAATATTCCAATGGAAAAAGCCATTAAATCTGCTCTATGGTCCAAATCTTCTCACAGCAGCCATCCTAACCATTGCCTATAACAAGATTCATTTAGCAAACTTTGAAAATTTGTACTTTGCGTAAAACTGTACCCATTTGGATACCTATGATATCACCAGCTAAACGCTCTTTACCACTAAATTATCCTGTATCTCTCCCCCCCCCCCCCCCCCCCCCCCCCCCCCCTCAAATTTGGATACAATATTTAACCAATGAATGCTTCATACTTCGAATGGAGGTCATTCCAGGTCACGTCTACTTACCAATGCCTTCATTGTCAGGATTGAGGATATTCAGTGTGGTCACTCCCTTCTTGTTGCGACGCAAAAATGCCAGCTGCAATACACACACAGAGGAAGTGCTCTAGAATACAGTACTGTGAGTTGCTGACATGTAAGTTACATTACAAGTACACATGCATATACAGACGTGCATACAACTACAAAATCTCAAACACGATACACACACTTGTGCTCACACACATACACACAACACCCTCACTTGCATTAAGTTTATATCCAAATATGCGTTTTCTTTCACTTTTGTCATTTTATACACATGCACACGGATGCATGCACATGCATGCCACACACACGCACACACACAGTGTACACACTCTTATATGTGAAACAACCTCGCAACTGAGAAGTAACCACAGACAGAACCTCAAGGTCTGATGTGCACTATAAAATGATAAGGCAGAAAATAAACATTAGAGAGAGAGAGAGAGAGAGAGAAGAGAGAGAGAGAGAGAGAGAGAGAGAGAGAGAGAAGAGAGAGAGAGAGAGAGAGAGAGAGAGAGGAGAGAGAGAGAGAGAGAGAGGGGGAGAGAGAGAGGGGGGCAGAGAAAGGCAATAAGAAAGAAATAAAAAAGTGGCAGAAATGAGGAAATTACTAGCATCAGAAGGTGGGGATGCTACTTATACCTTTTTTTTTCATTCCTCACCAGCTAGCCCCCATCTGGGCTGGGATGGGATGGGTTAATTAGCAGCTAAGAGGAGCTGAAAGTGGAGGAAACTAATCATAATAATCATTATACATGGAATTTATAAAGAGCTATATCTTGCAAAAAAACAAAACAAATCAAAGTGCTTGCATTCGACCTATACAGCACACAAGCAATCAATAACAATTAATAGTTTTAGCAAGTTTGAATGTACACACACACGCGCGCACCACAGCGCGCGCACGACACGCACACGCACGCACGCACGCACACACACTTATAAAGGTTATACACTTTGGCAGGGTGAAGGGGATTTCAGATGTTGAAGGAAGAGAAAGATAGAGATTGAAACAGAAGGCAAAAATCTTAGGTTTGAAATGAGTGTGTCTTGAAGGTTGAATTTAAAAGTGTCGTAAGTAGGAAACTGATGGGTGTGCCATGACAGACACCAGCCAGGTGTGCCATGACAGACACCAGCCAGGTGTGCCATGACAGACACCAGCCAGGTGTGCCATGACAGACACCAGCCAGGTGTGCCATGACAGACACCAGCAAGGTGTGCCATGACAGACACCAGCAAGGTGTGCCATGACAGACACCAGCCAGGTAGGTGTGCCATGACAGACACCAGCAAGGTGTGCCATGACAGACACCAGCCAGGTGTGCCACGACAGACACCAGCCAGGTAGTGTGCCATGACAGACACCAGTCCAGGTGTGCCATGACAGACACCAGTGACCCGTGGTGCCATGACAGACACCAGCCAGGTGTGCCACGACAGACACCAGCCAGGAGTGCCACGACAGACACCACCCAGGTGTGCCAGGTGACAGACACCAGCGACCAGGTGACTCACGTCAGTCTTGGGTCGGCGGACGGTGAGGGCCTGACGAGCAGCTGCTGCTGACTGCGTGGCTTGAGACAGGATCTCCTCGGGGACAGGTTGTCCGGGAAGGGTTCAAAGGGCGTCCCGCTGGGTCAATCAACAGTAAAGGTGGTTATTTTGTTAGGATTGCTGACTGACCTCAAAACATCACGCCTTCTTCTTCATCTTAAATCTTTCGGAAGCTTTTTCTTTTTTTCTTTCATAATTGCTTTTTTAGGGGGATTTCTACGTGTGCTTCGTTTCTGACACAGTCTTTATTTTATTTATTTATTTATTATTTTTTTTGTTCCTCGGCTAGAGCTCCGAGGTTCATCAATGTTAAGTTACTGACTATGCCCACTTCAGGGACATATCCTGGGAATGTTCAGGCTTCCATAGCCCACTGAACGCTGACATGAATGACAGGATCTTTAACGTGCACATTTGATTTTTTGCATGAGTATACATGAAGGGGATAAAGGTACTGACAGGCCTGCAATGGAAACTGACCTGGAAGATCATAAAAAATCTCCACCTTTTATTCACCAGACACCGCTGAGTTTCTTGTTTTATTGTTGTTGGGGTTTTTTTTTTGCTTTTGTTTTTTTGGATGAGGGAAGGGGGTGGTAAGTTTCCAGCTTTGTATGCTTTTGCCCTCTGTTCTATAACCTCGATTCGTTATTTTACACTTTTGTCACCTTTACTCAAAACTGCATAGTCTTTTTTTTTCTTTTAAATTTTTTTTTTTAACATACTGGTAAACTCCATTTTGAAAAGGGATTGTACAATGATGACAGAGTGACTGTCTAATAAAAAGGAGGCAGACTGAGAGAGATGCACACAAAATGAAGTGTACTTCAACAAAATTAACCCAACTACCACAACAGAGTTAGAGTTAGAGCAAAATTATGAACAAAAAAGCCACTCTGATAGGGAAACAAATACATTGCAAACAGAAAAAGGGGGGGAAATTTTTTTTCAAAGAAATAGGTGGCACAGCTCTTATGGGGCGACGCACTCTCCCCTGGGAAGAGCATCCCCATTTTCAAGCAGGGAAATTGGCAGTGACTTAAAAGTTAAAAGTTAAAGTCTGTCCCAAGCCATAAGGCTCATCAGGCCGGTGCTTATCCCGGTTTCTGTGGCGTTAAGCGACTGAGAGTCATAGACTCCCCCCTGGATAGGACGCCAGTCTATCGCAGGGTTAACCCCCAACACAAGGTTGGTACCCCTTTTACACCTGGGTGGGGTGAGAAAATAGCTGTAAAGTGCCTTTTCCAAGGGCACAACGCCATAGCCGAAAGCTGGGATCGAACCCGCAACCTTTAGATTACAAGTCCAACGCCCTAACCACTAGACTACAGCAGCGGCTTAAAAGTAGTGTACAATTCAACCCCAAAACTAACCCCCACCCCCCCACACATACTGACAATGACACCTCAACAAAATGAGCAAGTTACAGGAGCCAACAAACCCCCTGCCCACAAACTCCCTGCCCTAAAACTCCCTTACCAAACAAACTACCTACCAAACAAAACTCCCCTACCAAACAAACTCCCTTGCCCACACACAAACTCCCTTGTCCACACTGGCAAGGACCACCACACACCACCACCACCACCACCACCACCACCACCACCACCACCACCACCATCACCAACAATAACAACAACAACAACAACACCACCAACAACAACAAGCAACAACAACAAGAAGAGTCAGGGGGGGGGAGGGAAAAGAAAAGCTTACACGGTCTTTGTGGACTTGCTTTTGGGTTTCTCCTTGGGTTTGGTCTCTTCCTGTACTGGGGGCGGTTCCTCCAGCACTTTGCCATTCTCGTCGATGCCGATCTCTGCCAGGGTCAGGCTGGCCATCCAGCTCTGCGACTTTTTCAGCGCAAACAGTCGGTCCTGTGAACAAATTTGTTCAGGTATTTTAAGGTGTGCGTCCAAGTCGTCAGTCCGAGTTAGTTAGTGAGTTCTTCAGTTTTAACGTCATCCTTCCACTATATATATATAGGGTGTGTATGTGTGTGTGTGTGTGTGTGTGTGTGTGTGTGTGTGTGTGTGTGTGTGTGTGTGTGTGTGTGTGTGTGTGTGTGTGTGTAAGTGTGTGTGTGTGTTGTGTGTGTGTGTGTGTGTGTGTTGTGTGTGAGAATGTGTGTGAGAATGTCTGTGTGTCTGTCTGTGTGTGTGTGTGCGTGAGTGCGTACGTGAGTGCGTGCGTGCGTGCGTGCGTGTTTAGACACTATCCCCAAAGTTGGAATATGGCTACCAAAATATTGAGGGAGGGGAGGGGGGAGGATCACATACCTAAAAAAAACCTCACCACTAGTGAAACTTGGGAGCTCTAGCCGAGGAATAAAAACAAAAACCAAAACCAAGCCCAGGACAGCCCCACCTGGGCAAAACCAGGTGCTATTGATGAGAAAGGGACAGGTATGGTCGGTGGCTGACCTTGCTGAGCTGTTTGGAGCCCAGGTGAATCAGCCGCTTGGCTTCCTTGTAGTACACGGTTTCCGGGCGGTTGTACACCGTGGCGTTGTTGCACATCAGCATGAAGTCTTTCTGCAACACACATCACAAAGAACATTGACAGAGAGAAATCTTTCTGTGACCTAGAGCAATCTTTCTGCAACACACATCACACAGGACACTGACAGAGAGCAATCTTTCTGCAACACACATTACACAGGACACTGACAGAGAGCAATCTTTCTGCAACACACATTACACAGGACATTGACAGAGAGCAATCTTTCTGCAACACACATTACACAGGACATTGACAGAGAAGAAATCACACAAAAAGCTACTGACCTTATATTCCATAACATTGCAATTCCTTTCTCTCAATCCTGGCATGAAACAATAATTAAAAAACAAAAGCACAACACACAAACATATTAAAAAAAAAACCCTACTAACCTGATACTCAATAATGCTGCAATATTCGTTTGTCTCAATCTTGGAATAAAAAAATACAAACAAACAAAAAACAAACAAAACCCCATACCCATGCGAAGCCTAATGATCTTACACCCTACAACACTGCAATATTCATTTCTCCAAATCTTGGAATGAAATAATAATAATAATAATTTTTAAAAAGCCACACAAAAAAAGCCACTGACCTTATATTCCATAACGCTGCGATATTCGCTTTTCTCGATCTTGGTCTCCATGGTGCTGAAATCCATGGGAGAGTGGATAATGTTGGAGTATCCGGGGGCAATAGAATCAGTCACTGGGTACGCGAAAAACCCGTTGACATCTTTGCTGAAAACACACAACACAGTGACCTTGACAGCCGAATCAATACACAGGCACCAGGCCACATACAATGCCCTCTCACTCGTGCATACATGCACGCAAATCTGCATTATTATGTACATATCCCAGAAGTCAGAATGCTACCCTAACACTGGGTCAAAACGGTCGCATGCGCAAAATGGCGAGTGAATCTTCGAGCCCTAACTGAAGAACAAATATATTTTATTTATGCATCAGTTACTGGAGACATTTACTACAGACATGGCCACTCTATAAAAAAAAAAACCCCTGAGGAAATACAAACCTTTTTTGTTTTGTCAAGTTGAGACAACCTGTGGGTTTTGTTTTCTTTTTCATTCCTTGGCTAGAGCTCCAAGGTTCACCACAGGTAAGATGTTTGCGTATTTATGTGACCATTCCCCCCTCCTATTTAGGTAGCCACTTCCGACTTTTAAGGATGGTGTCTAAACACAACACCTGCACGGATGAGATTTGTATCTTTTTAAGTTTTGTCATCCGTTCCTACTGGCATGAAATGGTCTAGTCTTTGGAAAGGCAGAACGGGTATTTAACATGTGCACAAGATGTTCCGCATTCTTTTACACACAGGTCCTAAGTTTATAGTCTCATTTGATGGATTTTCTTGTAGAAATGGTAAGGGCAAAGGCCAGAAATTGAACCCAGAACCTCACAGTTTACCTGTTAGGAATGTGAATGTCTTAACTATCCTGCCACTGTCCTTCTTCAGACTGTGTTTGACTACAAGCCTAAATGCAGATCCACAATTTACATTCTCTACATGGGATTACAAACCATATCATATTCTTTTTCTAGCCTCATAGCCCCTATTTTTGAAGACTACAGTTTAGTGTTTCTTCATGAGATTTGATACAATTCACTGGGCTCCTTTGAATTACAAAGCCACCACTTTCTGACACCAAAAACCTGTGAAATTGAAATACTTCATGATGATATTAAATGATAATAAGTTTACACAGTCTTCACAAAATGTTATTCAAGATATTATATTATCAATCTAAAAATAAAAGCCACCAACTTACTTTTGCAGGTGCTTATGAAGATATTCCAGACACGATCGAAGAATAGCACCGTCGTCAGGACGCACAGCACAGGATCGAGGTGAGTGCCGCACTCGCTCTTCGATTGTCTCCCCTTCCTCCAAAGGCATAGTTCCCTCCCCTTCAATGAAAAGTTTCTTTTCAGGCGGCTCTGCCAAGGAGTCTTCCATGGGCCCCTCCTCCACTGGCAAGCTTCGTTTCAGGTCCATACTGATACTGCCCTGTGCCTGCAAGACATGAATCAGATCACATGATCTTTGTATCAGGTCCACACTGCCCTGTGCCTGCAAGACATAAATCAGATCACATCTTCGTTTCAGGTCCACAGACTACACTGCCCTGTGCCTGCAAGACATAGATCACATCTTTGTTTCAGGTCCACACTGCCCTGTGCCTGCAAGACATGAATCAGATCACATCTTCGTTTCAGGTCCACACTGCCCTGTGCCTGCAAGACATGAATCAGATCACATCTTCGTTTCAGGTCCATACTGCCCTGTGCCTGCAAGACATGAATCAGATCACATCTTCGTTACAGGTCCACACTGCCCTGTGCCTGCAAGACATTAATCAGATCGATCACAGCTTGGCTTCAGGCATGCAGGTGACAATGCAAAAGTGCTATTATCAACGTGTATACTGTATACTTATATTATTAACCCGTTGACTGCCTTAGCACGTCATATGACGTGCTACTGATAGCGCACTCCCAGTGCCTGTACCACGTCATATGACGTGCAGCGATTTTCCCGATTTTTCCTAACTTCGTTTTAAGGTCCATTCCGAAACAATTGATATTTTAAGCTTGTGTGGGATTCCCTCTACCCATTTTTGGTTGGGAAATCCGTTTGCGTGGCCGGAAAGTCTGTTTTTTCTTCAGTTTCGTTGGCTGACTGGAGCAGTTTTCTTGGAAGAGATCGTTTTTTCTTTTCCGCGTATTCGGCAAAATGGCTGACGGCGAAGTGCCTGGTCCTAGCGCTGGAAAAAAAGTTTATACAACCCTTGAAGCTGTTCAGATGATACTATCGGAGTCTGGAAATGAAGGTAAAGATTTCTACAGCTCCGATGATTCAATGGATGATGACAAAGAAGACAGTGAGACCGACAGTCTGTTTCGTGAAGCTGTCCAAGCGGACGATGCTTCTGACGTGGAAAGCGTGTCAAGTGTAGAAGAAGAAAACCCCCCAAGCAACAACACTGATATTGAAGCAGAGAGTGACAGTGACAGTAATTATCAACCAGATTTGCTGAATGTGTTGTCTGAAAGAGGTAGAGGTCGTGTCAGAGGTGCAAATAGGGGAAGGGGGAGAGATAGGGGTCGAGGGAGAAATGTGTCGAACAGAAGGGGGAGAGGGAAGGGTCGTGGTTTTGGTCGACAAACTCGTGTTGGTGAAGATTTGCATCTACAACCTCCCAACAAGGAAGAGCCACAGATTCCTGCTTTCACTGGTGACTCAGGATTGAAGATGCAGCCTTCAGACGATTCATGTTTGAGCTATTTTCAACTGTTTTTTTTCTGATGACATTATAAAAAAGCTTGTGGAGGAAACAAACAAATATGCCAAACAAACAGTACACACAGCAAAACAGAAACCTGGTGGAATACCAAAGTACTCACGCCTAGCTGCATGGTATGACACAAATGAAGCTGAAATGAAACAGTTCATTGGTTTGGTGATACTGATGGGGATTGTAAACAAACCAACCACTGAAATGTACTGGTCGACACATCCCCTTCTTTCAACTCCTGTCTGTTCCATTGACATGAACAGAAACCGGTTTCAAAACCTCATGCGATTCTGGCATTGTAATGACAATGCAGTTGAGCCACCAAGAGACCACCCAGACAGGGACAGACTGTATAAGATCAGACCCTTGCTGACTCATCTTCAATCCAAATTTGAAGATGTGTACAAAACAGACAAATTTCTGGCCGTGGATGAGTCGCTGCTGTTGTGGAAGGGAAACCTGGTTTTCAAACAGTACATTCCCCTCAAGCGTGCTCACTTTGGCATCAAAATGTTTGTACTGTGCGAAGACTCGGGTTATACCTACCGAGTACATGTCTACACGGGAAAACAAGACCCTGGCTTCTTGCTGGAGAACAATGTCCCTGCAGATGCTGCCCACTTGTCAGTCACAGAGAAGCTGGTGGTGTTCATGATGGACAAACTTCTTGGTAAAGGATACCATTTGTTCATGGATAATTATTATTCAGGTATCAAACTTTTTCAGTACCTGAATGCCAAAAAGACAGTGTGCTGTGGAACAATCCGACAAAACAGAGTGCCCGCTCAAGTGAGGGAGCTCCAGTTGACTGAGGCTGAACCTGTCCAGTTTCTCAGAGCACAGGAACTGTTGTTTGTGAAATGGCAGTCCAGCAAAGTCACATACCAGCTCTCCACCATGCATGATGAAAGCACACAGCTTGTGACCAAGAGAGGAAAGCAGAAACTAAAACCTGCATGTGCCATAGCCTACAACAGTAAAATGGGAGCTGTCGACAAAACAGACCAGATGATCCAGCCCTACAATGCTGCAAGGAAAACTTACAGGTGGTACAAAAAACTCATGACTCATCTCATCCAAGTCAGCATGCTGAATGCTTGTATCCTGTCCCAGAAAACAGTGAACAAAAAAATGGACTTTCTGTCTTTCCAAATTTCTGCGATCCAAGATCTCCTTGCTCTTGGAGGAACAAATGTGCATGAAGCTGGGGAGGATGAAAATGTGGCGCGTCTTTTCCAGCGACACTTCCCAGCTTATGTCCCACCCCCACCCTCTGGCAAGAGAAAGCATGGACAGAAACAGTGCAAAGTGTGTGCAAAACATGGTAAAAGGACTGACACAACCTTCATGGGCAAAGATTGCCCATCAAACCCAGGACTATGTATTGAGCAGTGTTTTGAGGATTACCACACCAAAGTCCACTACTGAGGCTGCAACCTTTGTTTACCTGTTGTCATGTTTACCTTTTGTGATGGCGATAAGGTAGGACTGTTTTTCTTATTACCTTTACAACTAACCAACAAAACAAACCATCATATCCACACTCAGTTTGTGCATCAATGTGTGTCTTTTCAGTTTGTTTTGTGTGTTGGTGCATGATCAGTGTTCACACCTGTAATTTATGTATATATATCTTACCTGTCTGCTTTACCTTTCCATTTTATCAGTTGTTGTGTCACTGTTCAAATATTTAGACAATACTGACAACTCACAAATAAGATATGAACATTATTCAAGGTGTTTTAGACTCTGTTGAAAGCAAGGCATGCATCCATGCAGGTGTTTACAGTGTACTGAAAATTCAAAGTCATGTGTCTGTTTGTTTATGTTTATTTTTCATCAGATATAAACAGAAATCTAAAGAAATGTCAAAGTCTCTAGTTTGTCAGTATATGGGGGCTTCCTCTTACATTGTTAATGACTGTTTGGGACTTACAATTACATGGTATTATAGGTTGTAAGAAATAAATCAGCTACATTTTTTGGACAGTTTACTGGGTTTTTTATTTGTTTATTTTTGGACGATTCAGACATGTTTATAAATTCCAACTTGGCCTTCAAATTAGTTTGGTTTAATGCAGAATTCAATTCTGTGCAAAAGTTGTACACATGTCAATATTAAATTGTTGGTAGTTTAAATGCTAGATTTTTTGTGTGAATTATTACCCCATTCGGGCAAAAATCCTTTGGCAGAGCAGATTCAGGTTCTGGTTCTTTATATGGGCAGTCAAAGGGTTAAACTCTTTCATTCAAATTTCCCCTTCGGGATGCCAGGGACCTGTCACTGTGTCAGTATAAAGAACATCCCTACCTGGAAATTCTGTGTTAGGAATTCCCTCTTTGGCTCTCTTTGTTTCTGCTTTGGTCCCTTTATTCCTGTCTCCTCCTTCTTGTCTATTTTCTGCTTTATTGGTCCATTCTCCTGCTTTTTTTCCCAGAGAAAATCTTAAGGTGGGACGTGGGGGTTGAAACTGATGAAATTTTGTTTACAAGCCCATGTTAATAGTATTGAAAGGGTATCACTTGTAAAGCCTAAAATTCAAAGAATTACTCAGTTTTCTGCACTGTTGCCATGGAAACAAACCAATATGGCCACCAAAACTAAATGTTTCAAACTCCCAAATCTTTTTATCTATGACAAGTTGAAGTAACCTGTTTCTACAGACATGTTTTACAACATGAATTCTTTGAATTGACACAGGGAGAGCTTCATAATTTATGTATCCAGCAATTTTTTTCATTCTGAAAAAAAAACATGATTTGGGGCACTTTTGGACCTGTGTCTACCCTTAAAACATAACGTTCAAAGCTCTTGCAAAAGTTGGATGTACTGGGTCTGACTTTTCAGGTGCTTAACCGCGGCGCAACAAACTTTCACGCATAAGTCACATGACAGAACATAGTTGCCGTCTGACCATTTGACAACAAAGAAGAATTCATTCAAATTTCAGCAGAAATATGTGAATAATCAGTGTCTTCCTCACCTCTCTTAACGAGTCCCTGGACTTGAGACTCAAGTCAAGAATATTTTAACAACTTATAAACGCTAGCTGTTCACTTGTTCACAATATTTTCTACATTATGTTTATGTAAGAACTAAGATTTTGTATCTGACTGCCATAGTATATTATTAGAATACATTACACTTCCTTGCCATTACGGACAGAAAAACAAACTCACTTCTTCCCACGATTCTTTGTCCTTCCCTTCCTTCTTCTTTTTCTTCTTCTTGTGCTTGTGCTTGGAGATGGGTCTGTCCTCGGAGGTCTGGGTGCCAAAGGCGTCTGTGGGGTCCTGGGGTCCCACCTTCAGCACCAGTTTCAGGGGCTTCTCTCCTGGTGTGCCGAATGAGGGATGGCCGTCAGCTGTTAAACTGTCGCCCATGTCTGTTGCCACGGGGGGCAACGTGAGGAGAGAAACGACATATTATTATCAATAATAATAATAATAATAATAATGATAATGATAATGATAATAATAATAATAATACATGGAATTTATATAGCGCTATATCTTGTAAAAACAAATCAGAGCGCTTGCATTTGACCTATACAACACACAATCAATCAATAACCATTCATAGCTTTAGCAAATTCGAATGTACACACACACGCACACTTTATCAGTGTTACCACAAGTATAATCTCTTTTTATTAGTGTGTGTTTCCTCCAACTTCAGTTTAACTTAAGATCAATTCACATTGATTTTAAACTTTTAACTTGATTAAGGAATAACAATATCAGCCAAAAAGAAAGGAAAATAGACATCCCAAAAATGCAACCTAGAAAAGTGGATATAGGCAGGAGAGGGTTAGGTAACAACTAAGTTATGAAATTTTATACCAGAACTTTAAAAACCAATTGTTTGTATTGTTTTTGTTTTTTTCTGTAGAGCTTTCATAAAAAAAACAAACTGATCACTGAAATTGAAGACATAGACCGATAGGGTCTAACCCCCCTCTCCTCAATATTTAAAAATGAAGAAATAGCAAGAGATTACAATTATAAACAAACTACTGATGTATCCTAAATTAGTAAATATTTAATAAACTACATGATTTATAGGACTCTTTCAATCATAACTTAAGGCAATATCATATTTTTTCCTTTTTTTTGTCTTTTATATCAAGGTTAATGGAATTTATTTCAGCACTTAAGTGCTTTTTGCATCCATCCCCCGTGTGTGTACACAGTTTTGTAAATTTTGTCATCTGTTCCCACCGGCACACAATGGCCTACTCTTTCGAAAAGCTAAACAGGATTTAATGTATGTGCGACTGAGATGTTCCTTGTGTGTTCACATATGGGACCTCACTGTTAGTCCCATCTGAAGGACTTTTGCCAGTGTTTTGGGGACAGTGGAGTCTGCACTGATGTTAACTCCAGGGAAAAAATCCCCTTGAACAGAATTTGAACCTGGGTCGTCAGATTGAGCGCAATGTTCCAACCACTGCGGTACTACTACTAGGCTATCCCATCCCCCTTTATTTCACACAGTAGACTGTTGTAGAGTAATACTTATAAATTGTTTCTTAAAATCTTGTCCTGAGATTTCTGTGACTGATATTGGGAATTCAATACGGTGTTTTAAACCTGGACATTCAAAGAGAACAGGAATGACTGAAATGGTTCCATCACACATAAGAAAGTGCACATCTTAAGCATTTTTTTCTGGAGTGCATTTGATTTCTAAAGCTCAAAAGACAATTTATCTCAGAGTCAGAGGTAATAACATGACCCAATAAAAGTTTACAGTGCAGCCCCTGACTGTACAGAACATGATTGGGGTTAGAAATGGAAAACATGATGGGAAAACCCAACATTTTTTTTATAAGTTTGTTTTGTTTCGTGTGTGTGTGTGTGTGTGTGTGTGTGTGTGTGTGTGTGTGTGTGTGCGTGCGCGACTGTCAGTGTGTGTGTATGACTTAATATGTGTGTGTGTGTGTGTGTGTGTGTGTGTGTGTGTGTGTGTGTACAACGCGTATGCGTAACTAGGCTAACAATAATAATGTGTCTGTTTGATCTGGGCTAGGCCTGGCTAAACCATGAAAATGATCATGAATGCACGCCGGCGAACGCACACGATCGTGCTTTGTGCAGATCTAATGATACAAATTCTACCCGATCTAAGATTGCAGAACACATCAACTCTGGCTTACCGTCTTGACCATCGGCAAATTTCTTCTCACTCTTATGCTTTTTATGTTTTTTCCCCATTGTCACAATATATTTCAAGGAATAATCCGCGTATTTTCTCTAGCGTGCCTTCTTTTGTTTTTGCTGCGAAGCTTTGTGCAGGTACTTTACTTCCGGTTCCGGTTTAACCCCCACAGAGGGTTATCTGTCGTTATTTGGGCCACACTCCAGCTCTGTGAGCCTTCAGTGCCTAGGATTTATCACAGTTCTTGATTAATTAAAACCATTGACGCTCAGGGCAACAGCAAAGTGAGAGGCTGTATGATCAGTGGCTTTCCCACTCATGGAATTCAACTTTTACAGCTTAGTCCCTAGTGATCGACGATGACTCTCTGACTAGGAGGCTTGACTTACACAGTCCTTATGTGCGGCAGCCCTGGGGGCTAGTTAGCCTTTAAAGAACATCTCCAACGCTGACTGTCTTTATGCCCTCTTGGCCGAGAGAGTGGGGGTATGCTGTGGGCAAGGCACCTCCACTATAATCAAATTTCTGCCCCATTTTCCGAAACAGCAGCTGCCTCCTCTGCTTTTTTGGAGGTCATCGCCAAACACGACGGACAAACATAGCCTACTCCAGCTCTATGAACTATCATCCCGTTTGGTTGATTTTTGTTGAGCAATCACTGTAACCCTTCATTTCTTTGTCGTCTGCTAGCCTCCCGATAACTATATACGAGATAAACATAGGCGTGGTGGTTATTGCAAGATGGTTTGTGTGCACACAGGACGTCTCATCCGAAGGACTAACTTTCAGTTCGATTTTCTTGTCAAATTGGGAATGAAGGGCAAGTCTGGGGAATAGGGCCCAGAACCTGAGGGTTTGCTTGTTAATAAATGTCAGGCAGGTGAACATCTTAACCGTCCTCTCACCTTCCTTCTTATTTCTTTCCATAAATCTCAGTAATTTTCAAGGAGCCCTTTAATAAGTTCAATGTGTAATTCATATCTATTATTTTTTTGTTTGTTTTGGTATTTATTCTTTTATATCGAGGATAATGGAATAAGCCTTATATGCTTTTTTAAAATATTTTTTTAAAACATCCAATATCATCTGGAACGACAAGAACATCGTCAACTGCTTCAAGATCAGACTTGATGCATTCCCTGATCATGTCAGGGGGTCGGGATGACAGCCTAGTGGTCAGAACATTGCGCTCGCAATTTGACGACCCGGGTTCGATTCCCGTTCGAGGGGATTTTCCCCTGGAGTTAAAATCAGTGTTGACTCCACTCTCCCCAAAAGTCCTTCGGATGAGACTATAAATAGAGGGCCCGTGTGCGAACGCACGCAGAACATCTTGAGCACACGCTAAATCCAGTTCCGCTTTTCATAAGAGTAGGCCATCGTGTGCAGATGGGAACAGATGACTAGATTTACCAAACTGCATACACATGGGGAACGGATTTTAAAATAAAGCACACGAGTGTTTATTCCATTATCCTCGATATAAAAGAATATATATATATATTTTTTTAAATATCCTTATTAATTTTTTGGCACGCATGTGAAACATGGACCATAACAGCACACATTGAAAGAAGGATACAGGCAATGGAGATGAAATGCTTTCGCGAACTCCTTGTTATCTCATATGGAGAGAACATTAGAACTGTGTACTTTGATACAAAATAACCCTCCCCACTATGAAGGAAAGAATACTTTATAACAAAGAATAACTCACTTTGAAGGAATTAGCTTTATACTTTGATACAGAATAACTCACTTCGAAGGAAAGAACTTTATACTTTGATACAAAATAACTCACCATAACATTGATACAGAAGAACTCATTATGAAGGGTGGATCGGTGGTCTAGGTAGTAACGCGCCTTGCCTAGAAAGCAAAAAAGTCTAGGTCAGAGTGTGCGGTGGTTTGTACCATGTTTGGGCCCCCAACTTTTTCCCCATCCACTAGACCCTGAGTGGTGGTTTGGGCGCTAGTCTTTCGGATGAGACGATAAACTGAGGTCCCGTGTGTTACTATTTAGCGCACGTAAAAGAATCCATAGCAACAAGGGGGTTGGCCCTGGCGAAATTCTGTAGAAAAAAGCCACTCTGATAGGGAAACAAATACAGTTGCATGCAGGAAAAAGAAAAAAAAAGGTAGGCGCTGCACTTATGGCGACGCGCTCTCCCCGGGGAGAGCAGCCCGAATTTCACGCAGAGAAAATCTGCTGTGACATAAAGTGGTAAAAAAAACCACAAACAAATACAAAAATCACACTTAGACACAAAATAACTGACTATGAAGGAAAGAACTTTATACTTTGATACAGTCATAAAGGGATGATCTTTAAACTGTGATACTAACTCACCCAGGTGGAAGGAAAGAGTGTAAACACCAACTTACTATGACAGGGAGAACCTTATACTTGATATCAACTCACTACGATGGGGGAAAAACCCTTTATACTTTAATTTCAACTCATTAAGTACGAAGAAAAGAACATTCATAATATTATATACAAAATAAAAAATGTATATCTTAATACCAGTTTACTCAATAACAGTTCTTATGCTTTGATACCAACCAACTCAATATTGAGGAAAGTTTTTAGATTTTGATATCAACTATAAAAAAAATGAAAGAAAACTTTATATTTGGACACTAACTCAGAAAACCCCCCAAACAAAACCCAACTGTATACAATCATTACCAACTGAATCAATATGAAGGGGGGAAGTTGATACTTTGATACCAACTACAACTACAAAAAACAACAACAAAAAAAAACTTACACCAGGATACTAACTAAATATGAAGGGAATAACTTTTCACCCTGACAACAGCCAACTAAATGTTTGAGAATAAAACGTTATTCGTTGATACCAACTTTGTCAGCATGAAGGAAATAAGCCATGTAAATATCCATCAAACAAATCAGGATAAAGGAAAGAGACTTTTATCTTTTCATTCCACCTAGATCAATATTGAAGGAATAGCCTTCTTCGATATTAGCAAAAAGAGCATAAAAAAGTAATTTTATATTTTGAATCCCCCATTTTATTCTGACGTTGAATTTGACGCCAGCTTTCTACTCTTACATTGACTTTGGCACCTGATTTACTGATTTTCTGCATGTGCATAATAATATACCCGAAGGGATTTTAAGTACGGGCAGTTCTGCACTTTTAAAGTTGACTTCGGAGTTCAGAGTTTGTAGGAACCCCCACCCTTCATTCAGAAGACGACGCTGTCGAGATTCGAACCCAAGGCTTCATAAACACCGGTGGATGAAAGTCAGCTTGTCTTTCCGCTCATCTGTAGTGTTCGTCAGAGTATTTTGATAGTAATAATAATTAATTTTTGGCATAATGGTCTCCGTCAATAAGGGAGCTAATATATGCGTCCTTCGGATGATTTGTTACGATGAATTCTTTCCCTTTGATTACCTTTCCTGCCTCTCTCTCTTCTCTCTCTCTCTCTCTCTCTCTCTCTCTCTCTCTCTCCTCTCTCTCTCTCTCTCTCTCTCTCTCTCTCTCTCTCTCTCTCTCTCTCTCTCTCTCTCTCTCTTCTTATGTTGAATTTGAAATTGTATTCTTGTTGCCTAATTAAAGAGGGGTTGGGGTTATTTTTGTTTTGTTTTTGTTTCTGGTTTTTTTTTCTGTCTTAGTTTGTTCTTCCCCTCACATAATGTTATGTCTTTTTGGACCTTTTAAAATTCATTTCTTGAACACGATTTGAAGAATGTTATTTTTGGGCTTTTTAATGGGGCATTACATCTTAATGTTGTTGATTTAAAAAAAAAAGTTTGTTGTTGTTAGTTTCTTTTTTCTTTTTCTTCACAATATTGTTTGAAAGTAAGAAAGGTTTGTGAAAATGTTTTGAAATGTATAATTTTTTTGTGTGGGTTGCTCTCTTCTCTGTTGTTTCCTTATCTTAATCTATTTGATTTACTTAATTATAACTAGTGTATCTATCTTGACATTAATCGGGTCAGTTGGGGATTATGTGTTTGTTGAATACATTTTACGTCTTTTGTTTAAATAATCATCAATGTACCCAGGTTTTAAAAAAAAAAATTCTATCCTCACTACTTTTGTGTATTTTATCTACAAATAGATATATTTCTTTGAGTTACTTTTCCTTTTTCTAGCAAAGATTGCAATTGATGGGGTTTTTTGTTGTTGTTTTTGTTGTTGGCTTGCACATTGCAGCTCAAGGGCCGTCGTTTTCATGTTAATTTTCATTGTTAAATTGAGCACACTATAAGCTACAAGCTTGTTGTTGCTATGATTCCTATTAATGCTGTTGTTTTCAATGTCTGTTCCAAATTCTAAATAAATACTATTTAAACCAATGTATCCAGTGATGGGGAAATATGCGTTTGTTGAATGTATACCTATTTTGTTGTTGTTGTTAAACTTTTATTGTTGGTGATGTTGTTTTTGTGGGGGAAGAGGTTGCTATTAATTAAACACACACACACACACACACACACACACACACACACACACACACACACACACACACACACACACACACACACACACACACACAACTTTATTTTGTTTGTTTTAGTTTGGGGTTCTTTTCCTGTTTCTTTCTTTCTTTCTTTCTTTCTTTCTTTTTCTTTCTTTCTTTCTTTCTTTCTTTCTTTCTTTTGTTTATCCTGCACATAATGTATAAAAGTATTAAAAAAAAAACTATCAAATAAACACACCTGTAAAATAAATACTGAATGAATGAATAAATGAATGGATGAAAAGCATAGAAAAAAGAAAGAGTTGGCCTAAAAACAAAAAAAAAAGTCAGCAGAAGATATAAATAAGATGATGTTTAAAGCAACACCGACCGCAAAGACCCTATCAAACCCGTCAAATATATTTTTTCTTATCTGGTCTATTTTCTGTCTTCTTTGTCCAGTCTCCTGCCTTCTATTACCCCCAAAGACATAAAAATAACTCTTTCTTTTTCGTCAAAGGGGACGGGATAGCCTAGTGGTCAGAACATTGCGCTCGCAATTTGACGACCCGGGTTCGATTCCCGTTGGAGGGGATTTTTTCCCCTGGAGTTAGCATCAGTGCTGACTCTACTCTCCCCAAAAGTCTTTCGGATGAGACTGTAAACCGAGGCCCCGTGTGCGAACGCACGCAGAACATCTTGCGCACACGTTAAATCCTGTTCCGCTTTTCGTAAGAGTAGGCCATTGTGCGCCGGTGGAAACATTTACACAACAGCATATACACGGGGACTGGATGAAAAAAGTACATGAGTGCTTATCCCATTATCCTCGATATAAAAGAATTTATATATATATATATATATATATATATATATATATATATATATATATATATATATATATATATATATATATATATATATATATATATATAAGTCAGACGCGCTGGGCCTGACTTGTCAGGTGTTTAAGGGCAGCGCAACGCACTTTCGCTTATAAGACAGACAACAAAAGTTGCTGTCTGAGCGTTTGACGAAGAAAACAGAAAGATCAAGAAGTTACCCAGCGTGTGTGTAGGTATTCACTTAGCAAAAAAAAAAAAAAAGACACCAAAATAAATAACTAAAATAAACCGGGTACAGTTGACTGATAAGGTCACAATCGAACACATATGCAGTTTAAAGAACAAGTTAAAAAAAACACAAAAAACCCACAAGCAAACCCATTTATATATAAACAGAAATACACAAAGAAATGAAACAAAACAACGAAATAATATTAAACGAATGTCTGAACAAACATGCGAGTACAAATTAGAAACAAAACCAATTAGGAAATAAAATATTGAATGATAATGAATGAATGAAGAAATAAATGACTGAATAAACAAAACGATTGAATGAATGGAAGGATGATTGAATGAATGAATGACTTACTGGCCCGTTCACTTGTTCATACAACACACCCAGTCAGTCAGTCAGTCAGTCAGTCAGTCAACCAAGCAGACACTCACTCACTCACTCACTCACTCACTCACTCACTCACTCACTCACTCACTCACTCACTCAGATGACACGATTTACAAAAACTGCATACACACGGGGACTGGACGTAAAAAAACACATGAGTGCTTATTCCATTATCCGCGATATAAAAGAATGAAGAATAAATAAAACTCACTCACTTCCATACCCTAATAAACACAATTACAGAACTAAGACAAAAATAATTTTTCACTCCTCGAGTGGGACTCACTAATGGTGAAATGTGTCGTATACGACCGTTTTTGACCACCGTGAAGGTAGCCACATTCCGACTTCGGGTAACTAAGTGAATGAGTCCAGACAGTAGCAAGTCCGTAACATGCCAATAGATATCTACCAATGGAATTACATTGTAAGCAAATAATTATATCAATAAAGGAAAGGAAAACTAAAACAAGCAGATAAACAGATATAAACAAATAAGCAAAGAATGGAACAAAACTACCAACACATCAGAGCAAAGCCATCGTCACCATCAACACAGAGAGAGAGAGAGACAGAGACAGAGACAGAGAGGCAGACAGACAGACAGACAGACAGACAGATAGACAGAGACAGAGATAGAGACAGACAGACAGAGACAGACAGACATACTAGACACACGGCTAAAAACAAGGAACAATAAAATCACAAACAAGGAAAAGACAAAACATTATCCTTCCACAGAAACAAAATAAGGAATCAACCACAACGACCGCAACAACCGTCATCACCTCCACAACAACACCCCCATCCCCCCGATAAAAAACAAAAGAAACAACCCCCCCCCCCTAATAAGAAACACAAAAAACAACCCCAAACCCACAGCAAAAACTAAGGAAAACAATTAAACAGCCCCAGACAAAACTTATAAAGAATTGCCTTCTTTATTTTCTTCTTCATTTCGGCCAAACCCCCCCCCCCCCCCCCTTTTTTTCCCCCCCCCCCCCCCCCCCCCCCTTTTTTTTTCTCTTTTCTTTTCTCTCTTTTCCCTTCCTAAAAAACTCCTCTCTCTCTCTCTCTCTCTCTCTCTTCTCTCTTTTCTCTCTCTCTCTCTCTCTCTCTCTTTTCTCTCTCTCCCCTCTTCTCTCTCTCTCTCTCTCTCTCTTCTCTCTCTCTCTCTGTATGTCTTCGTTTTTTTCCTGTTACGCATTTCGTTTCTGCCTTCTTGGTTATTCTCGACCCTTTTTTCCCCTCTAAAAAGTTTAAAGAGATAACCATTTTTCCCCAGCCGAAGTCGTGCGCTGGGCTTGTGACTTGTCAGGTGCTTAACGGCAGCAAAAGCAGTCATTTTCGCTCATTGACAGACAACAATAGTTTTTGTCTGGGGGTTCGACGACGAAGAAAAAAAAGACGAGGAGCACTGTTTTAGCACTTTTATTTTAAAGGGGGTAGGAAAAGTCAGCAAAAATTGTAACCCAACCAATTTTTAGCGTCAGAACTAGACATACAGAGACACAGACAGACACGACCAGACAGACAGACAGACGACAGACGCAGACAGAAGACACACACACACCAAAACACCGAACACACACACAGACACACACACGCACGCCGCACGCACGCACGCACGCACGCACACACGCACGCACGCACGCACGCACGCACGCACGCAGCACACACACACACACACACAACACACACACACACACACACCACACCACACGCGCC
>CM060325.1:49353570-49361070 GCA_030674155.1 Stramonita haemastoma | reverse complement strand
TTGTGTATGGTTTAAAATAATTGCACATATTACTCATCAAAACACTGCTGGAAATGTTAAAAGATATTATATTCTTTTCTTGCCAAAAGGAAATCACAAGCTTTTAATACATCCAAGAATGCTGACAAAGAAGATTTTCCTTTCCACTGACTGTAATGAAGATAATAGTAGATGCTATCTGTAACTATTTTTGTTGTTATAAATAAATTTGGGTCTTCAAACATGATCCTTTTGTGAAGATCTACTTTTCTTTAGTCAGTACACGTGGATCGGTGGTCTAGGTGGTAACGCTCCTTGCCTAGAAAGCTAAAAGTCCGGGTCGGAGTGTGCGGTGGTTCGTACCCCGTTTGGGCCCAAAACTTTTCCCCCATCCATTAGACCCAGTGTGGTGGTCTGGGCGCTAGTCTTAGATGAGACGATAAACCGAGGTCCCGTGTGTTACACATCACTATTTAGCGCACGTAAAAAGAACCCACAGCAACAAGGGGGTTGACCCTGGCAAAATTGTGTAGAAGAAAGCCACTCTGATAGAGCAACAAATACAGTTGCGTGCAGGAAAAAGAAAAAAAAATGGGTACGCGCTGCACTTGTGGCGACGCGCTCTCCCCGGGGAGAGAGAGAGCAGCCCGAATTTCACGCAGAGAAATCTGCTGTGACACAAAGAGGTACAAAATACAAAAGTACAAAAAATACTACTACCGATGCTTCAGCAGTTTCAAGTCAATGAAACACTCCAAAAAAAACAAGCCAACCTCCTTTCAAACCGCAGGTCACTCTCGATCTCACGCACTTCCCAAGCACGTGAGGCATTCCAGTCATCCCTCCTTCCTGCTTCCAAACTATGACAACTACCCTGTTGCCGTGCCATTAGTTCATTCCGATCAGACATTCCATTCCCCCATATTCACACCACTCGAACCCACCCCCCATCCTGTCTCCACACCCCTTACCCTCCACCTTCACCCTATCTCTACCCCTCACTTCTCGGTTACCCTCTGTCTCGATTTAGTACACCCCCCTACCCACCCCCCATCTGTTTTAAAGTTTTGGGAGTATTTTGGGTATCTTGAGCACAGGTGTGGATGGGGTGGGGGGGGGGAGGATGGTGGTGGTGGTGGTGGTGGGGGGGGGGGTTAGTTTACCCTGGTCCCCTAAACTGTCACTTTCCTTTTAAGGATCCAGGTTCCTGTAAGTGTGTGTGTGACTCAGAGGGAGGGAGGAGGGTGGAGGGGGAAAAGGCAGAGGACATGAGGACCTGTGGTGTGGGCAGGTTTGGAGTTGACTGTATGCTGCTTTGGCTGTGAATGATGTGGGAATCTTGGCTGTGTATGGTCTGCTGCAACTGTAGCTTATCTACCTACTGGTAATAGATTCCCCGCCCTTCTGGTCAACTCTTGTTCTAGTATCAGGACTCAAGTACGGGATGACTGGAGTGGGGGTAAAGGGGTGGGGGGATGAGGGGTTGGGGGCGTTGGGGGGGTTGGGGTGTGGGGCAAGGGTTGGCAAAGCCAATAAAGAATTAAAAAAACAAAACAAAGAAAGATGTATCATGAGGAAAGTGTATGTATGTATGTATGTATGTATGTATGTATGTATGTATGTATGTATGTATGTGTGCGTGCGTGCATGCGTGCGTGCGTGCGTGTGTGCGTATGTGTCTCTGTCTCCTTCTCTCTCTGTCTGTCTTCTCCCCCCTTTCTCTCTCTCTCTCCTCTCTCTCTCTCTCTCTCTCTCTCTCTCTCTCTCTCCACTCCCCCCAAAAGTCTTTCGGATGAGACTATTAACCGAGGCCCCTTGTGCGAACGCACGCAGAACATCTTGCGCACACGTTAAATCCTGCTCCGTTTTCGTAAGAGTAAGCCATCGTGTGCCAGGGGAACAGATGACATTTACAAAATTGCATGCACACGGGGAATGGACGTAAAAAAGCACAAGAGTGCTTATCCCATTATCCTCGATATGAAAGAATAAATCAAAAATAAATCAAATCAAAATCTCTCCCCCCCCTCTCTCTCCACTTTTGCGAACCTGCCAGTGCTGTAATTCTTTACAGGCATTCCCCATAAAGCATCAAACACGCACATGAAAGATCTTCCAATTCGTGTCACCGTTCGATGAATTGTGAGAAACACGAGCATTACCAGCATGCACGCAGTGCCTGGAGAGGGATGGACTCCACCAGGATCGACTTGCCCAAGATACAGGAGCTAAAATGTTCAGTGCCACAGAAATTCCTATAGAAGTCACAAAATAAGAAATCAGAGTGGACACTGGCCCATGAAATGTCCCATCTCTGCACAGCTTCTCGGGTGGGTACAGCTAGCCAGTTAGGACGCGATTTATAAAAAGAGGTTGCATAAATTCTACCGTTCACCATGAAGTCAAAGAGTATGCAATGGGAGGCTTTTGACCACCACCCAAGGAAACAGAGCATCGCACAATTCGCAGGTGTGTCCTGATTTAGTAACACAACGCTGCGACAGAGCTCTGATCGCATGGGAGGCAACCTACTTACCACCCCATCACAGAAAGAAAAATACCGGGGACCTGTCAGTATGAAAAGTGTCCCCTCAGTTTGTTTGTCCGTTGTGTTCGACGGTGACCTCCAAAACAGCAGAGGAGGCAGCTGCTGTTTAGAAAAATGGGTAGAAATTTGATTATAGTGGAGATGCCTTGCCCACAGTACATCCCCACTCTCTCGGACAAGAGGGCGTAAGGACAGTCAGCGTTGGAGATGTTCTCCGAACGCCAACTAGCCCCCAGGGCTGCAGCACATAAGGACTGTGCAAGTCAAGCCTCCTCGTCAGAGTCATACTATAGTCAATCACTAAAGACTAAGCTGTAAAGTGAAATTCTGTGAGTGGGGAAGCCACTGATCATACAGCCTCTCACTTTGTTGTTGTCCCCAGCATCAATGTTTTAATCAAGAACTGTGAGAAAGCACAGGCGCTGAAGGCATTGAAAAGCATCTCCACTATCTGGAAATTCTGTGCTAGGAATTCCCTATTTTCTATCGCTCTTTCGGATGAGACTATAAACCGAGGCTGCGTGTGCGAACGCACGCAGAACATCTTGTACACAAGCTAAAAACTCGTTCCGTCTTTTGGAAGACCAGGCCATTGTGCGCTGGTAGGAGCGGATAACAACAACGCCCCCCCCCCCCCCCCCCCCAAACAAAATAAAACAAAACAGCATGCACACATGTGTAAAATTGGAGAGTTGGAGTCCCAAGGGCGGTTCGGGGATGTATATACGGCAATGTTCTGGGGCTCCTGCGACGGCACTGGAACCATGCGTTTCGGCAATTGCCTTTCTGATGGACCATTCCAGCGACGTGGAGAGGGGGGTCTGCTGCATGGGTAACAGCTTGCCTTCCGTACTTACTTACCCAGGCTTTCTAGAGCCTAGAGCACAAACTCCATAATTTTCCAAGACTGACGGATGCCTACTACCACCACTCTGATTGTTGCTGCCTTGTTCCTTTTCTCCCTGTCCCCTCATTGTCTTTTTTCTTCCTTTTTTCTCGGTTCTTTTGCATGTTTCTACAGAAAGACTTAAAGTAACACTTAAAAAAAAATCCTTTGAAGTGTGTGTGTGTGCATGCGTGCGTGCGTGCGTGTGTGTGTTTTATTTATTCATTTTTTTATATCGAGGATAACACAATAAGCAGTCATGTGCTTTTTTTCATCCGGTCCCCGTGTGTATGCATTTTTGTAAATATTGTCATCTGTTCCCACCGGCACACGATGGCCTACTCTTACGAAAAGTGGAACAGGATTTAACGTGTGCGCAAGATGTTCTGCGTGCATTCGCACACGGGGCCTCGGTTTAAAGTCTCATCCGAAGGACTTTTGGGGAGAGTGGAGTCAGCACTGATGTTAACTCCAGAAGAAAAATCTCCTCGACCGGAATCGAACCCGGGTCGTCAAATTGCGAGCGCAATGTTCTGACCACTAGGCTATCCGTCCCCCTTGTGTGTGTGTGTGTGTGTGTGTGTGTGTGTGTGTGTGTGTGTGTGTGTGTGTGTGTGTTGTGTGTGTGTGTGTGTGTGTGTGTGTGTGTGTGTGTGTGTGTGTGTGTTTATTTTTTTCCAGGATAATGGAACCAGCATTCATGTGCATTTTTACGTCCAAATCACAAACTGTGCATGGACGTTAATTTAAAGACTACTACTTAAAAGATTAAAAAAAAGAAAATTATCTCCCATGTCGAAGTCAGATGCTCTGAACTTGACTTGTGATGCGCTTAATGGCAGCGTAATGCATTTTCCATGATATGACAGACAACAAGAGTTGATCTGAGCGTTCGACGACGACGACGACGACGACGACGACGAAGACGAAGAAGAAGAAGAAGAAGAAGAAGAAGAAGAAGAAGAAGAAGAAGAAGAAGAAGAAGAAGAAGAAGACATCATCTTTCCTGGCCTCTTCCTCTCATAATGACCTGCATGTCTGCATCCGTCATGCTCCTTCTCTTTGAATCCTCTTCATCATAATTATCATCTTTGGCCCGCTCCCTAAGTCGCTGTATCTCAGTTGCCAGAGCATGTGTTTTGGGTGGAATTTAAAAAAAAATTCCTTTGAAGTGCGTGCGTGCGTACGTGCGTGCGTGCGCGCGCGTGCGTGTGTGTGTGTGTTTATTTTGTTCCTGGATAATGGAACCAGCATTCATGTGCATTTTTACATCCAGTCACAGTGTGTAGGCAAATTTGTAAATTTTGTCTTCCATTCCCACAGGCACACAATGGCCCACTCTTTCGAAAAGTGGAACGGGTTTTAACGTTTGCGCAAGATGCTCTGCGTGCATTTGCATACGGGACCTCGGTTAATAGTTTCATATGAAAGACTTGTTTTGGGGGAGGGGGTGGGTGGTGTGTGTGTGGTGGGGGGGGGGGGGGGGGGGTTGTTGAGTCGGCACTGGTGTTAATTCCACAGGAAAAATCCTCTTGAATGAGATTCGAAGCCGTGTCAGCACATCACGAGCGTAATGTGCATCACTTTAACCACTAGGCTGTTTTGTGTGGCGCGCGCGCGCGCGCGCGCGCGCGCGCGTCGTGTGTGTGTGTGTGTGTGTGTGTACACAAATTCACTTAAATTATCCCAAGAGATAGATAGATAGATAGAAAGAAAAAAGGCAGAAAGATAAATAGAGAGACAGACAGACAAACAGTCAGACTATAGATAGATAGATAGATAGATAGATAGATAGATAGACAGACAGACAGACAGACAGACAGACAGACAGACAGACAGACAGACAGATAGATAGATAGATAGATAGATAGATAGATAGATAGATAGATAGATAGATAGATAGATAGATAGATAGATAGATAGATAGATAGATGTCTCTCCTATTTGACTTCTGACACATTGCTGTGTATTCTGTGTTGTATTGCATTGTATTGCATTGTTTTACATTGTATTGCACTGCATTGTTTTGTATTGTATTTCATTGTATTACATAATATTGTGTTGTAATGCATTGAATTGCATTGTATCGTGTTGTAATGTATTGTACTGTATTGTATTGTATTGCATTGTCTGTATTGTAATGCATTGCACTTTATTGCGTTGCATGTATTGTGTTGTACTGTTTGCATTACATTGTATCATATTGTTCTGCATTGCGTGTGATATATTGCATTGCATTGTATTCAATTGCATTGAAATGTATTGTACTGTATTGCATTGATTTATATTATATTATATTGTATTGCATTGTAATATATTGTATTGTAGTGTATTGTATTGCATTATATTGTCACACGCCACAACACCCTCCCCAAGACAGTCCTACGAGGAACGCTAGAAGGTGGCAGACGCCGAGGCAGACAAACCAAAAGCTGGATGGATAACATCAAGGAGTGGACCCACCTGGACAGTCCAACACGCATTCGGAAGGCGGAGGACAGGGCTGGATGGCGACGGCTGGCTGCAGAATCGTCTCTCATGTCTCCTCCACGACCATCCGGTCATGAGAAAGAACTCATATTGTATTTCATTGCAATAATTATATCGAACTATATTGTGTTGCATTATTTTGTATTGGATTTAATGTGTTGTATCATATGTATTATATTGGATTGCAAGGCATTGCATTATATTGGATTGCGTTGTATTATACTGCATTGTGTAGCATTGCATTATGTCGTTTTGCATTGCATTGTATTATATTGTATAGTATTTCGTTGAATTATATTGTATTGCACTGCTTTGTAATATATTGTATCATATTGTGTCGCATTGCATTGAAATATATTGTATTGTATTGCATTGTATTCATCATATTGTTTTGCATTGCATTGTATCACATTGAATTGTATTGCTTTGTTATACATTGTATTGCATTGTAATATATTGTATGCATTGCATTGTATACTACTTGCAGTAGCAGTAGATGACTCTGCGTCAAATTTAGGTTGCATATTTCCGTGGAGAGCACATCGCCCACACAGACAGCGTCATCCTGTTATATACAAATATTTTCTTGTCTATTATAAGGTATTTTCCTCACTACGAGAATGGGCTTTTAAAAAATAATTTTGCCCAGGACAATAGTGGGTTTTCAGATACCATCGGTTCTTTTTTTGCTTATTCCCTCTTCGTACACCTGATAAGTCTTGTTAGATTGTATTGTATTGTATTGTATTGTATTGTATTGTACCATACCATACCATACCATACCATACCATACCATACCATTCCATATCATATCATATCATATCATATCATATCATATCATATCATATCATATATTATATCATATTATATCATATTTTATCATATCATATCCTATTATGTCATATTATATTATAGTGTGTATTTATTTAGTTATTCTTTTATATAGATGATAATAGATTCAGCACTCATGTGCTTTTTTTTTTACATCCTGTCCCCGTGTGTACGCAGTTTTGTAAATTTTGTCATCTGTTCCCACCGGCACATAATGGCCTGTGTGTGTGTGTGTGTGTGTGTGTGTGTGTGTGTGTGTGTGTGTGTGTGTGTGTGTGTGTGTGTGTTGGTGTATGGTGTGTGTGTGTGTGTGTGTGTGTGTGTGTGTGTGCGGTGTGTGCGTGCGTGTGTGCGTGCGTGTGTGCGTGCGTGCGTGAGTGTGTGAGTGCGTGCGTGTGTGTGTGTGTGTGTATGTGCTCGCGCGCGCGCATGTGTATGTGTGTGTTTGTGATCACAGGCAATAATAAGAACTCATGAATTACAGATTAAACCCTTTTATAATGAAAAGTTGAATTGTAAGGGTTAGATATAAAGAAAAAAATTAGTGGCTGAAAATAAATTGAGAACAAATGTGAAGTTCAAAAAAAACAAAAAAAAAACCACCTTCCCATTCTAAAGTATGTGTTTCCTTTGAAACATTTGTATCCTTCTCAGTGCAACAACTTAAGATTATTTCGGTTTACAAAGTTAAAACAAAAAACGAAGACAGGAAAATAAAGATGAAATAATTAAAAGAACCGACAATTCACACAGCTTTTTTTAACCA
>CM060325.1:49343570-49348570 GCA_030674155.1 Stramonita haemastoma | reverse complement strand
ATCACTTAGTAATTTTAAAACAGGTGTAATGGCATTGGAATGTCATTGTGGACATTTATTTAAAATAAATTAGTCCTTCTTAATAATGTTGGGATGCTTGCACAGTTTCATAGGATGGACCATCATCTGTCCTAAAGTAAATGAAACGTGTGTACTGACTAACTACTAAAATTATGAAATAATTTTAGAGGTGATGTTAGATTGTTCTGAGAATATTAAATTCTCACGAGAATGGCAAAATGGATAGGGTGAAAGTACTTTTGGTAATTGAGCTGTGTTGTAAACAAGCTCAGTGATGGATGTTTTGTGGTGATGTTTTTTACAGTGTATGTTCTTTGATTACAGGAACATCGTCATCATTTCTACCCTTTCACACCTGCTTTGCCCCATCGTTAAATCTCCACCCTTATTGTTGTCTTTGTTAATGGCCCTGATCTGAGATTGATCACTGATTTTGCTCTATTTTTGGTATTTGACTGGACAGAATATATCCTTGGTTTTTTAATTGTACTTGTAGTACAATTAGTCATTGGTGTTTTATGTTGATGTGGTAGTGTTGTAGGTTGTGTTGTGGAATATATGTTGTAAACCCAATTTGCTCGGTCTGGAGTCGCATTGAATGAATGGTGTTATTCGTCACGTTCAGTGTATTTAGTGTGGCTGCTGAGTGAGTTGAGGTTAGTTAATTTCACTTCACCTACTTTCCTACCTCTTCTATATTTCTTTTCCCCTATTTTTCTACTATCCTCTTTTCTATCCCCCCTTTATCACTCCCCGGCCCATAAGTAGCTGAGCCCTACTCTTCTTTAGGGTTACTAAAGGAACCAGGAATTAGTCTAGGACACTAAATTTCCAGTACCGAATTGGGCGGAACGGAATTAGAGTGGCGCCTTAGATAATTCCCGTGTAGGACCCGTTACATTTCTGGCGCCCAATGTGGGGCTAGGGAGTATTTTTCTAGTTGTTTCTGAAGTTGAAAGTCCACTGAGAGTGGATGTTTTCGTTCTTTGTGGAACTTTGAATTTCACAAGGTGTAACGTCTGTGTGTGTATGTGTGAAAATTTAAGTTTTTACTGGAAGTGAAAGTGTAGGCAAAATTCAATTTTTGCAGAGAGCAAAAATTTTGCTCAGAAAAGAATTTTTTGGTTGTTAGCTAAATAAATTTTTGGCTTACAGAGTAAGTGACATTTATGGTTGAAGGAAATTAAAATTTCAGAGAAAGTGAAATTTTGGTAACAGCAAAACTGTGATTTTGCTGAGAGCAGAAATGTTGCTCTAGTAATTTTTGTTGTTAGCTTAAATTAATTTTTTGCTAACAGTGTGATAAAGTTGTGTAGGAATTTTTAAAATTCCCAAAGAAAAAGATAAACAAAATTTTTAATGGAAAATTAACGTTAACTGTAAGTTCACGTTCCTCATCCATAAAGATCATGATCAGTCGAAGTGAGGGACCAGAGATGAAGCAACTGGGAGATGATGGGGTACGAGCGAGGGTGACTGCGGTTGAGGAGGAGAACCGGCAGTTACGGGAGACGCTCACTGCCCTGGAGGAAGGTCACCGCCTGTTGAGGGAGAGGATCGACAAGCAGGATGCTGAGATGACAGCCCTGCTACAGACCAGGATCCAGGTCCACGTGGTGCCATCTACGCCTTTGGCACCGCTTGGCATCTTTACGGGATCGAGGCCAACAGGTGGTGATGAAGTCGACTTCGCTAAGTGGGAGGAGCAAGTCGATGTGCTGATGAGAGGGAACGACTCCCCCTCTGATGTGTTGGTCAGCGTTCGGCGCAGTCTGCGTGGTGTGGCATGGGAGCTTGCCAAGTCCTGCTCTTCTGCCATGGACATTGTCGACCGTCTAAGCGATGTGTTTGGCTGTGTTAAAACCCCAGTGGAACGTCTGGCGGAGTTCTTACTGATGCGGATGGACAAAAGTGACAATCCATCGGACTTTCTGGCGCATGTGTGGTCAAATTTTATTCGGTTGAATAAGTGTGATTTGTATTCGCATGATGAGTGTGCCAGAAATGTTTATTTTGTGTTCATGAAGAGTTTCATGTCATGTGAGCCCATTATGGCTCGAGAACTTAAGAATGAGTTCGGCAGACCAGGTTCTGCGTCGCCTGATTTGACTTCACTGTTGAAGTCAGTCAGGCAGTTAGAGGAATCATCCTCTGTGCTTATGTCAGCTGTGACGGGCCGGACACATCAGGGACAGGCAAAGGTGGCCATCAACTATAAAGAGTTGGCAGGCATGGTAGCAGAGAGACTCAGAGGCCACTCAAAGAAGCCGAAAAGTTCCTGCTACCGATGCAAAGGTGTTGGTCACGTTGTTCGTGATTGCCCGGTCAAGTCGCAGTCGGCAAAGCGGAGAAAGAAGGCTACTAAAGCCGAAGTCAGTGAGAACGGGGTTTCTGCAAAACCCGAAAAATCCTCCTACAGGAACAAACCCGGCTGCTACATACCGCCACATCGGCGAGGTTGTGGAAGTGGTCAGGGTGGTGTTCTGGAAGTATGCAACCAGAAAGTGGTTGTGGATGGTAGCTCTCGAGGCAACCATCGGGACAATGTTCGTTTTCCTCGCCTTTCCAGAAGGAAATGGTGCAGAGGAAAAGACAGTCCAAGTGATTTTCCTGATAAGCAGGAAAGAGGCGGTTGTGGTCAAGGCATTGGTGCTTCCAAGCCTCTTACCAACAACCGGTGGGATGCCTTGAAAAATGGCTCCCGTAAGGATTTGCCTGGTAGGAGTCAGAGGAGTTTGTTGTCTAGTGTGGGTAGGCCTGGCTGGGAAAAGTCCATCCCAGGAAGTCGGAATGGAAGCCAGTGCCTGCACCAAGGAGATCCATTTTGCATGGACATCCTGTTAGTGTTAAAACTTCGGATCTGACCGACAGGTGTGATTCTGTTCCTGTGCAACCTAAACAGTTGCAGGAAGAGAAGGAGGGTGTATGTCAGCAACCAAGGGTGGTCTTGAGATTGCTGTAATTCTTGTGTATGTTTTGTTTTACTGCATATTTGCAGAGGGTGACATTGAGTTTACAAGTTTACATTTTTGAATGTATTTGTTTTACTGCATATTTGCAGGGTGTGGCTTTTTGAGTCCACAGGTTCATGTTTTTGTGAATGTTTTACTGCTTATTTGCAGGGTGTGACTTTGTGAGAGTCATGTTTGGGTTTAGTTTTCTACGTTTGTAAAATGTGGAATGTTCTTGTGTGCTGTTTTGTTTGTAGTACCCAAATTAGATTGGGTAGATATGCAGAATCAAAATCAACCAGAGGCTTTAAGAGGTTTTTTACCCTGAGAGGGTAGAGTTTGTGTTTAGTTTGAAATGTTGGCACTTTTTTGGAAAAAAGATAGCAACATTTTCCTGCGAAGGGTGTGTGTAACCCCCCTCACAAAACGTATTTTTGTGTTTGGGTTACTAAGCGCTAAGTTCAGTAACTCCCTTGTAGAGTTGAGTGATCGCCCCTTAAAAAAGAGTGCCTATCGGGATACTACTGTTTTTTAAATCTCACTTCCTGCCTGGGGCTAGTGAGGAAAGACGTGTGACAGAGACTCGCTCCTGAGTCTAGATGTTCCCCATTAAGGTTGGTTTATTTCCTTAATTTCGTTTTTGATCACCAACTATCTGTTTAAGCAAATTTCAGCTTAATTCAGAATAGTTTTGGAAGGTTCATGAAATCTATATGTTTGATTTAATTTCACAGGCTTTCAACCTGTGAATTAACAGTGAACGTAACTTTGTACGTACGTGGTACGTGATCGCTTCGAACAAAGGAAGCGTGGGGTGAATTTTGGCGCCATCATGGTTTTTGTTGTATGTTTAATTTTTGGTAGAATATTGTTCAGCTATTATTAAAATGCTGGAAATATTCTAGTGTGGTTTTGCACTACAAATATATGGGTGTGAAGGCCTACTTGATTATTAAGAATTAAGAATTCTGATTTATTTGTAATAAATCATTTAGTAATTCTAAAACAGGTGTAATGGCATTGGAATGTCATTGTGGACATTTATTTAAAATAAATTAGTCCCTTTTATTAATGTTTGCACAGTTTCATAGGATGGACCATCATCTGTCCTAAAGTAAATGAGACATGTTGTGAGACAAGTTATTAAAATTATGTAGTAATGATTTTATCATTAGAATTGTGATTTATTTGTGATAAATCACTTAGTAATTTTAAAACAGGTGTAATGGCATTGGAATGTCATTGTGGACATTTATTTAAAATAAATTAGTCCTTCTTAATAATGTTGGGATGCTTGCACAGTTTCATAGGATGGACCATCATCTGTCCTAAAGTAAATGAAACGTGTGTACTGACTAACTACTAAAATTATGAAATAATTTTAGAGGTGATGTTAGATTGTTCTGAGAATATTAAATTCTCACGAGAATGGCAAAATGGATAGGGTGAAAGTACTTTTGGTAATTGAGCTGTGTTGTAAACAAGCTCAGTGATGGATGTTTTGTGGTGATGTTTTTTACAGTGTATGTTCTTTGATTTCAGGAACATCATCATCATCGTCGTCGTCATCGTCTTTTTCGTCACTTCTCCTCACACCATCATCCCATCCCCACTCTCATCCTTCTGTGTGCCTGATCGGAGATTGAGCCATTGATTTTTGATGTATGAAAAACTAGGACAGATTATACTTTGTTTTTTTAATTGTACTTGTAGTACAATTAGTCATTGGTGTTTTGTGTAATGTGGTAGTGTTGTAGGTTGTGTTGTGGAATATATGTTGTAAACCCATTTCGCTCGGTCTGGAGTCGCATTGAATGAATGTTGTTGTTCGTCACGTTCAGTGTGTTCAGTGTGGCTGCTGAGTGAGTTGAGGTTAGTTAATTTCACTTCACCTACTTTCCTACCTCTTCTATATTTCCTTTTCCTCTATTTTTCTACTATCCTCTTTTCTATCCCCCCTTTATCACTCCCCGGCCCATAAGTAGCTGAGCCCTACTCTTCTTTAGGGTTACTAAAGAAACCAGGAAT
>CM060325.1:49333570-49336070 GCA_030674155.1 Stramonita haemastoma | reverse complement strand
CATAAAGTGGCACAAAATACAAAATACATAATGTCACCATCTCAGGACAGGTATCTCACTTAATTAACTTATTTCCCTCTTCTACATCAGGTTACATCCCAAGAAGGTGGCATGCAGGATGGCTGCTTAGACGGTGTTTTTTTTACCTGCTAACAAGTAAATTGCGAGGTTCTGGGTTCGATTCCCAGCTTTGCCCTTTTCTTCCCTGTTTGACAGGGAAATGGAACTGAATGTCAAGTGTTTTTAGAGGGGACTCTAACCCAGTGGAATCCCTGTGCTCACATACTTGAGCATGTCCAAAGAACCCATGATGGTTGCAAATGGAAAAGAGTGTCAAGTTTTTCAGATGGACTCTAAACCAGTGGAACCCCTGCGCTCACAAACTTGAGCATGTCCAAAGAACCCATGATGGTTGCAAATGGAAAAGAGAAGGCATATACCCCCTGATTGTCCAGCAAAATTGGTAGACTCAGTTCCCAAACGTATCCCCGAGGTCAGCTACTTAAATGGTGGTGGTGGTGGTGGTGGGGGGGGGAGGGGGAGGGTTGAGTTCAAAACAGCTGTATGAGTAAAAACTCTCACCATTGGTGAATGTGGGAGCCAAAGCCGAGGAACGAAAAAAAATCTGTAACATGTACATCAGATTCATTGCAGGACAATCTTTGTGCTCATATAAGGTAGAGGTGTTCCCATCACCTTTGTGTTAGTTGGGAAGCGAGGCACCAGAGATCTCAGCTTCTCCACGGGCCAGCATATTGAGGGCGGCGCCCATCATCTCTCCCTCGCTGCCTTATCTTCCCTGACCCTAAAGAGGGCAGGTACCCATTTACGGCTAGGTAAACTGGGGGAATGTACTGAAGCCAAGCACGCAAACGGTCACCCATCCAGTTAGTAACCACGCTCAATGCTGCTTAACCTTAGCTTGGGGAAAACGAGTGCTCTGACCACTGAACTGTCTCTTCCCCCTTCTGCTCATAACATTTTAAAAACTATCTATCTATCTATCTATCTATCTATCTATCTATCTATCTATCTATCTATCTATCTATCTATCTATCTATCTATCTATCTATCTATCTATCTATCTCTCTGTCTGTCTGTCTGTCTGTCTGTCTGTCTGTCTGCTATCTATCCCTTAGTTTGGCGACTGTGGGGCACCCCTAAAGACTTGACAACTAGCTCCCTCCATTCCTCTCTCTGTTCTGCCTTTCTCAGGATTTTGTGGAGTTCTAGGCCTGCCCATTCGCTGATGTTGTCCTCCCATCTCTTCTTTGGTCTGCCTCTTTTTCTCCCTCCTTGCACAGTGCCTTGCAGTATTGTTTTTGCAAGTCCTTTTGATCTTGTGACATGTCCATACCATTTAAGTTTATGCTTCTGTAGAATTGTAAGAAGATTTTCGTAGGGCCCAATGATTTGCTGTATACACATGTGGTTCTCAATAAGTTGATTTTGATATCACCAACCCCAGCATTGTAACTTCTCAGCCATATAGGGGAGCTTCCTGATTGCAGCAGCAGCAGCAGCATGCTCCCTTTAAGTCAGTTAAGGCCCTGAATGCGGTTAAGGACAACAACAAAAAACGCCACCCACCCACCCACCCCCGCACAAGTACTGAAAGTGGCTGGCACTGCAGACGTTTCGGAGGGGTTAGTGCAGATAGGGACTGATAACAGCTAACACGCTCTCTCTACCAGGGAGGGACCAGGAGCAAACCGCCACGAGAAAAAAAATGATATCGTGTGCTCTCTGCTATTTCGGGTGGCTAGTGCTGTCCAGGAATAGCTGCTGGGTGGGTGTGATGCCGCCTTTCTGCCTTTATTTATAGCTAGCCTAGCCCAGTATTGGATGGGCCCCTGGAATGCAGCAGTGGCGTAGGCTGCTGCCCTTAGGCCTAGGCCTACATGAAAAAGCTTTGGCTCGCTTTTTTGGTTTGGTTGGTTGGTGGTTGGTTTGGTGTGGTTTGGTGTTGGTTTGGTGGTGGTTGGTGTGGTTTGGTTGTGGCTGTGGTTTGGTGTGGATTGGTTTGGTTTGGTTTGGCTTGGTTTGGTTGGATTGGTTTGGTTTTGGTTGGTTTGGTTTGGTGTGGTTTGGTTTGTGTTGGTTTGTGTTGGTTTGGCTTGGCTTGGCTTGGCTTGGCTTGGCTTGGTTTGGTTTGGTTTGGTTTGGTTTGGTTTGGTCTTTGTTTGAAAGCTACTAAATAAAAAATCTCCTGGCATCTTCTACTCCTTGGTGCAACCAAACGATACTCTGGTCATTCCCACTCTCACACAGAATCTCTTTCATATTTGTAATCCAGCATCTTTTACCGCACGTGCCCATTTCAAACAGCATTCTATACGCTTTACAGGGTAACCTTTCATTGTCCACATATTATATACTACACAACCAACATCTGACAGAAGCACCATATGAATTCACATACAACGGGAACCTGCCTAAATCTCCACACAACGTTTTGTTTGGTGTTCTAGATGGAACACCTAGGAACCTTTTTACGGCC
>CM060325.1:49323570-49328570 GCA_030674155.1 Stramonita haemastoma | reverse complement strand
GGTCAAACTGGAACGGACTTGTATTCAGCATTGACCACCAGCTGATGCCCTCCACGCTGATGCCCTCCTTCTCCGAACACCCCCCCCCCCCCCCCCCCCCCCCCCCCCCACACACACACACACCTACCTTCTTTGACACCCCCCCCCCCCTTCCCCTTTCTGGATGAAAAATAACAAAAATTATAACAATTTTTTTTGAAAATTTACCACGAATTAGAAATAATACAGTCTACTCTTACTCTTCATGTCTCTTCTCAGCCCCCCCCCCCCCCCCCCCCTCCTTACCCCCTCTCATCTCCCCTCTCTCTCCTTAAGTCATGGAGGAGTCTAAGTTCGATCATCCGTGCATCACGGGGACGTCTGATGGATCAAGGGTTGGGATTTTCACATATCTTGTTGTGATTATAGTGCAGACTTGCAAGTGCCTTAGTTCCCTTCGTGTATATCATTGGATCATCCATGCATCTTGGCGACGTCTGCTGGTGAATCAAGGGTAGGGTTGTTTTTTTGTTTTTTTGCAATGTCCTTGTTCTGATTATAGTGCAGACCTGCAAGTGCCTTTATTCCCTTTCTGTATATACACATGCAAAACAACTTATCCAAGAGACAGACAGACAGACAGACAGACTGACTGACTGACAAGCAGACTGACAGACAGGGACAGGGAGATGGAAGTGGATACATTGCATGTGCTTTAATTTATGCTTAATGGCTTCTAGAAATATTTCTTATTCGTCTTTTATCCGCCAGCCGTCTAGAAGAAAACAACAACAACAAAACAAACAACAACAACAAACAACAACAACAAAAAAAAACAGCGTCTATCGTAAACCATGAAGAAATCTAAACAAACAATCCCTCTCCCTTATAAAGCCATCTTTTCATGTCCGTACTAGCTTCACTTCCGGTTGCAGTTTACGTGCACTTCCGGATGGACGCAGGGTGACTGGGAAAGGGAGAGAATGACATCAAGGACATTACACTAGGGGCATTGATGTGGAGTCTTGTAGATTGTGGAACTTGTGTAATGTGTCAGTAAGTGCTTTTTGAGTCCCAAACTGGCTCAAGACATTCAACAGCGTGAACCTGGTCTAAAATTAGCTAGGAGTTTTTTTTTTTGTTTTTTTTTGTATGTGTATATAAGTTGAAGTCACGGCAGTAAATCTGCGTAAAATTCGGTTGCTCTCCCTGGAAAGAGTATGTCACCACAAAAGCAGCATCGCACTTTTACTTTCCCAGTCCATTCTCCTACCCTTTTTTTTTTTTAAAATTCAAGCTAATCTCTCAACTATTCTCTTGCTTTTATTAATATAATCTATGACATTTTTACTGGTATTCTTTTTTTGTTCTGGTAACCAGGTAGTGATATTTAAACACTGGGATGACAAAGGATGTTCAATTTTCTGCTTCTGATCCGTCACCATTTTACTGCCCGTATCAACTCTCTACCTGATTCCTTTTCCTCCCTGCAATATCTTACTATTGATTCTGTAGAAGACTAACTCGGTGAATCGGTGGTCTAGGTGGAAACGCGCCTTGCCTAGAAAGCAAAAAGTCCGGGCCCGGAGTGTGCGGTGGTTCGTACCCCGTTTGGGCCCAAAAACTTTTCCCCATCCATTAGACCCTGAGTGGTGGTCTAGGCACTAGTCTTTCGGATGAGACGATAAACCGAGGTCCGTGTGTTACACATCACTGTTTAGCGCACGTAAAAGAACCCACGGCAACAAGGGAATTGACCCTGGCAAAATTTTGTAGAAAAAAGCCACTGATAGAGAAACAAATACATTTGCATGCAGAAAAAAGAAAAAAAAAAGGGTAGGCGCTGCACTTGCGGCGACGCGCTCTCCCCGGGGAGAGAGAGCAGCCCGAAATTCCACCAGAGAAATCTGCTGTGACATAAAGTGGTTACACAATACAAATGTAAGACATCTCTCAGACAGTAGCCCCATCCCACAGTCCATCCTACTGCTACCTCCCAGAACCTTTACTTAGAAACTCTTATATGTCTTTGATATATTCGTATCAATATGCATGTGCTGATTTGTGTCTGATAATTTGTATATCATATATTATTTTTATTATTATTTTGTTTGCCCTTCAGGGATGATTAAAGGGTTTTGACTTGACTTGACTTTGACTTGACTTGACTTGACTTACAGACACTAAGACTCCTTCCTACTCGCAGTCCCTGAATCAGAAAATCTCCCCCTGGGACTTAATTAAATCACAACAATCACAACAGAATATATCCAATTCTGCCCGCTGTTTTCCCCATACATACCATTTTTTTTTCTTTTTTTATTATTTTATTTTATTTATTCTTTTATATCGAGGATAATGGGATAAGCACTCGTGTGCTTTTTTACATCCAGTCCCCGTGTGTATGCAGTATTGTAAATGCATCTGTTCCCACCGGCACACGATGGCCTACTCTTACGAAAAGCGGAACAGGATTTAACGTGTGCGCAAGGTGTTCTGCGTGCGTTCGCACACGGGGCCTCGGTTTAATAGTCTCATCCGAAGACTTTTTGGGGAGAGTGGAGTCAGCACTGATGTTAACTCCAGGAGAAAAATCTCCTCTCCTCTTATGTATAGCTTGCGTACATTAAAGTATTCCTTGTCTTTTTGTACGCTTTATTTATTTATTTATTTTTATTTTGGTAGCCTAGGGATGATGAATTAAGCGGAATGACTGGGGTCCTCACCTCAGCCTGGCTTTATTGGAAATAGTTGTGTATTCTGTCATTGAATCAGGGGTTTTCTGGGATAGATTTACATACATACAGCTACCAGACATCTCTATTTGTGTCAGGCAATGACGTTACCCAGGATTGCACACTCAATAAGCCTTTTGTTCAAAGATAAGAGGGGGGAGGAAGGGGGGATATCGACAGAGAAGCGGGGGCAGGCAGGCAGGGATGGGGTGGGGGGTGGGGTGGGGGCGAAGGACAAGAAGAGAGTCAGGCAGATATGCAGATAGGCAGAGACAGGCATAGTCCCAGAGAGAGGGAGGAGAGAGAGAGAGAGAGAGAGAGAGAGAGAGAGAGAGAGAGAGAGAGAGAGAGAGAGAGAGAGAGAGAGAGAGAGAGAGAGAGAGAGAGAGAGAGAGAGAAGAGAGAGAGAGAGAGAGAGAGAAGAGAGACAGAAGAGAGAGAGAGTGAGAAGAGAGAGAGAGTGATTTGATGTGATTTGATTTGATTTGATTGATTTATTCTTTTATATCGAGGATAATGGGATAAGCCTTTGTGCTTTTTACATCCGTCCCGTGTGTATGCAGTTTTGTATATGTCATCTGTTCCACCGGCAACGATGGCCTACTCTTACGAAAGCGAACGGGATTTAGTGTGCACAAGATGTTCTGCGTGCGTTCGCACACGGAGGCTCGGTTAAGTCTCATCGAAGGACTTTTGGAGAGTGGATCAGCACTGATGTTAACAGGAGACAGACAGACAGACAGAAGACAGACAGACAGACAGACAGACAAGCAGAGAGACAGACAGACAGAGACACAGAGAGAGACAGACAGAGAGAGAAGAATGGGCACACGGGAGACAGACAGGCAGACAGGCAGACAGAATCTTCTTTATTTTCAAGGGTTTAACAGGTATTGGCATACTTTTTTCGTTTTACACACACACACACACACACCCACACACACACACAACACACACACACAACACACACACCACAACAACAACACACACACCTCACCACACAACACACACACACTCCACGGATGAGATTTAAACGAGGCCGTGTGCGAACGCACGAGACATCTGCGCACACGTTAATCTGTTCCGCTTCGTAGAGTAGGCCATCGTGTGCGGTGGGAACAGAGACATATTTACAAAACTGCATACAACGGGACCGGATGAAAAAAAGCAATGATTGCTTATTCTGTTACCCTCGATATAAAAGAATAAATTTAAAAAAATAATACACACACACACACACACAAAACACACACACACACACACACACACACACACACACACACACACACACACACACACACACACACACACACACACACCCCACACAACATACAACACAACACGATACAGAATATAGACAGGCAGTCAGACAGATAGATTTTGTTATCTCTTGTGATGTAGTATGCGATTGAAGTGTGTATGTGTGTGTGTTGTGTGTGGGGGGGGGGGGGGGGTACTGTGTGTGTGAGCACTAGTGTATGCGTGGATGTATTTTATTATGTTGTGTGGCATCCCGAAGGTCTGTGTTAGCATATTGTATTGGTGTTGATTGTTATTGTTGTATTGTATTGTATTGTATTGTATTGTATTGTATTGTATTGTATTGTATTGTATTGTATTGTATGTATTGTAGTTGTATTGTATTGTATTGTATGTATGTATTGTATTGTATTGTATTGTATTGTATACCACTTTAAAACTAAGGCAGATTCATCTGCGTGAAATTCGGGCTTCTCTCCCGAGGAGAGCGCGTCGCCACGAGAGCAGTGCCATCCAGTTGTTTTTCTTTTCTTTTCCTTTCGGCATTTGTGTTTTGATTTCTCTCATTTCTCTCACAGAGGCTTTTTTGCTGCAGAATTTTGCCAGGGACAACTCTCTTGTTACCGTGGGTTCTTTTATGTGCACTAAATGAATATTGCTACGGGACCTCGGTTTATCCTCTCATCCGAAAGACTAGCAACCAGACCACCACTCGCGGTCTAGTTGATGTGGGGGGGGGGGGGGGGGGGGGAGTTTCGTGTAAAAACGGGGATCGAACCACCACACATTTGAAACCCGGACTTTTCGCTTTCTATGCAGGTGCGTTACCTCTAGACCACCGATCCACGGGACGGGATAGCCTAGTGGTCAGAACATTGCGCTGCAATTTGACGACCCGAGTTCGATTCCCGTTGGAGGGGATTTTTCTTCTGGAGTTAACATCAGTGCTGACTCCACTCTCCCCAAAAGTCTTTCGAATGAGACAATAAACCGAGGCCCCGTGTGCGAACGCACGCAGAACATCTT
>CM060325.1:49306070-49321070 GCA_030674155.1 Stramonita haemastoma | reverse complement strand
TTTCTGTCAGCTGTTCCTATCGGCACACAAATGGCCTACTCTTCCGAGAGGCGGAACGGTTTTCGACGTGTACGCAAAACATTCTGCGTGTGTTCGCACACAGGTCTGAGATTTATAATCTTATTCGAAAGACTTTGATATTCAGTTAGATTTTTTTTTCAAGCTGGGAAGAAAGGCCGAGGCTGGGAATGGAACCAAGAACCTCACGGTTTACTTGTTGTTGGAAGGCAAAAAGTTTTAACCCTCCATTTTGGGGAGAGGCTAATGGCTACCTATCACAATGTGTTATATCACATGTTGGAAATGACAGACTCCCCCCGCACGGGAATGCCGGGGGGGGGGCGGGGGCTTGTCCCCCCCCCCTCCCACCTTCTGGAAATTCTGTGCTAGGAATTCCCTCTTTTCTATCCCTCTCCTTGTTTCTGCTTTGTTCCTTTTTCTCTCCTGTCACCTCCTTTCTTGTCTATTTTCTGCTCATTCTTGATCCATTCTCATGCCTTTTTTTTCTTTCCCCCCAGAACGACTTAAAAGATAACAATTCTCCCTCCCCCCCCCAAAAAAAAAAAAAAATTCTCCCCCCACGCCGAGGTCGCATGTGCTGGACCTGACTTGTAAGGTGCTTAACGGCAGCGCAAGGCATTTTTGCTCACTTGTGGCAGACAACAATAGTTGTTGTCTGAGGATTTTGCTTTAGCTTGCTTTGTTTGTGTTGTGTTGTTTTTTTTTTTAAACGTTTGATTTTCTGCTGTTCTGTAAACACAGGTCAACACAGGTGGGTTGTATCGGAGTGGTCACTAATCTACTTTGGTGGAATGCACTTGTGTACATGCATGTTTCCACCATACACATATGCCAGAGCACGTGCGCACGCGCATATAGACATATTTACACACATGTGCGCGCACACACACATACATACATACATTCGCATGCGTGCATACCCCCAACACACACACACACCACCACCACCACCACCACCACCATCACACAACACCATACCATACCATACCACACAACACGACACAACACACACACACACACACACACACACACACACACACACACACACACACACACACACACACACACACACACACTAGACACACCCTTCACACCCATCCCCCCCCACACACACACACCTCCACCACCACCACCACCACCAACCCCCCCACACACACACCACCCCTCCTCCCCCCCCCCCCCCTTACACACACACACACACACACACACACACACACACACACACACACACACACACACACACACACACGCACCACGGACGCACATGCTAGTACACGTGCACGGCTATCAAACACAATTTTTTGTTGTTTTCAATGAACAGCAAAGAGGGAACGTCACCAAATAGAGCAAAACCCACCAGAGACAGCGCAATGCTGGAATCTACGATGTCTTTCGCCGTGGCCAGATCGCCCATAGAGGAGGCATTAGAGTCATTAACACCGCAAAGCCTCTCCCACTCTCTTCTCTCTTCCCTCTCTCTCTCTCTCTCTCTCCTCCTCTCCTTCTTCCTCCTCTTCTCTTCTCCTCTCCTCTCTCTCTCTCTCTTCTTCTCTCTCTTCTTCTTTTTCTTCTCTCCATAAGCGTGTCAGACATCAGTCTCAATAGTCTTGTTTTGGAGAAACTTGCAGGGTCGAACAATTTCGGGCACAACTGTTTTCGTGGGTAGGCTGTACTTTTGGATGTCAGAGCCATTTACAGTGGATCAACCTTTCAATGGGGTTCATTCCTTGTTTTGCTGACGTGGCTGACTATCTATCTATCTACCTGTCTTTTTTATTGTGGTTGTTGATGTTTTAAAGAAAACAAAATGCGGGCCAGCTATAAAATGATGTCCTTCAGGCTTAAGTCAGTGATTTCCATGTAATAATGCCGGGGACCTGTCAAGTATAAACAGCATCCCAACCATCTGCAAATTTGTGCTAGGAATTCCCTGTTTTCTATCTCTCTCTTTTTTCTGCTTTGCTCCTGTGTGAACGAACGATGACAGCTTTCTCCTCTAGAGAGAGATTACTTCATCTTCACCTTCACCCACCCCATGGTCTTGTAGACCGTGGGGTCACCACTGAAGATTTTGTAACCAGCTTCCTCCACTCCCCACGGTCCTCAGCTTTCCGTAGCAAATCGTTCCACTCAAAACCAGTCCACTCTCTGGTGTTGTCTTCCCATCATTTTTTTCTGTCTGCCTCTTCGTCTCCTTCCTTGTACAGTTCCCTGTAGGAAAGTCTTGGCCAGTCTAAATGTTCTTATGACGTGCCCGTACCACTTCACTTTGCGTCTTTTCACTGGAGTCATGAGGTCTTCATGTGGTCCGATGGCGTTTTCAATTTTGATTTTCACTTCATCGTTAATAATGTGATCTCTGTCTGAGATACTAAGATTGCTGCAAAAGCATTTCATCTCCATTGCCTGTATCCTTCCTTCAATGCCTGCTGGTATGGTCCATGTTTCAAATACGTACAAAAATAGTATGGACATGACCAGGAAACGCATCAGTCTAATCTTGAAGATGATGGCGATGTTCTTGTCGTTCCAGAAGACTTTTAGTTTTCTCGTTGCAGCGGTGGTCTGGGCTATCCTGGAGAGAATTTCAGGTTTTGATCGATATTTAAAGCTGTGGACGGTCTCAATTTTCTTGCCGTCTATGATAATGTCTGTGCTGATGCCATTTGGCGCTGTTTTTCATCAGCTGGGTTTTCTTTGCACTGGTCTGCATGTCATATGCCGAAGAAGCTTCTTCAGGTTAATTTACCAAGCTGACTAGCTCTTGTTCTTCTTCAGCTAGGCCGTCAATGTTGACAGTAAAACATTAAGTTTCTCATTGTACTGCCTCCAATGCTGACTGTTTCTTAATAATTTTTTAGTACATCAGCCAATTATTTTCTCTAGAGACATTGAAGAGGGTGGGAGAAAGCAGACATCCTTGGCGTACTCCGGTTGTGGTTCGGAACCAATCTTCTATGTTTCTGTCATAGTAGACTGTATTGTATTGTAATGTTTTGTATTGTAGACCCATTTAAGACACAGCATTTCTCTGCGTGAACTTCGGGCTGCTCTCCCCGGGGAGAGCGCGTCACCACAAGAGCAGTGCCACCCATTTGTGTTTTTTTTCTTTTTCTGTCTGCAACTGTATTTTTTTCCCTATCAGAGTGGCTTTTTTCAACAGAATTTTGCCAGGGACAACTCTTCATGTTTCCGTGAGTTCTTTTACGTGCGCTAAATAATTATGCGTAACGCACGGGACCTTGGTTTATCGTCTCACCCGAGAGACTAGCACCCAGACCACCATTCACGGTCTAGTGGATTGACGGAAAAGGTTTTGGTCTAAACGGGGATCAAAACCACACACACACTCAACCCCTACTTCTCACTTTCTAGACAGGTGCGTTTTCTCCAGACCACCGATCCACCATCGGTGTATGGAGAAACAGAATCTGAGGTCACCACGAGACTTAGAGCAACTGGGGCCACCGAATCAGAGGCGCTCTTTTTTTTTGCATATGATCAGTGATTATGAGGATGATTTAATGAGGCTGCTTCTCCAACCCTTTCCTCCTGTAGCCATCACAATGCATCAGATGGACATTTATGAATTTTTATTTTTTTTATCATTTATTTATCTATCTATTTATTTATTCTTTTATATCGAAGACAATGGAACATTAATTGAAATTAAAATTTAAAAAGGAACAATCTAGGGACACAACTTTGGAAGGGTTTGTTTTTGTTGCTGTTCTGTTTTTCGTTTGTTGTGGAGGGGGGGTGTTTTGCTAGAGATCCGAGTTGCATGGTGATTTTTGTATTTGACGGGGTTTTGCCACGTTAGGTAGTGTATCGATTCGGTAATGTGAGTCTAATTGGCATATTACATATCAAGCTATGAGGCTTCTGCCCTGCAAACTCTGTCGCTGAAGTCCTCTCCAGGGATCTTGTGCTGTCAGTATAATAGTACCCCTTCTGGAATCTCTTGATCCTTTCTACTTCTCTTGTTTCTGCTTGTCCTTTCTTGCTGTCACTCAGCTTGTCTGTTTTCCCTTGGTCATTTCTGCATTTTCCCAGAAGACATAAAGACAGTTTTCTTACACGTTAAAGTCGGATGAGCTGGGTCTGACTTGTCAGGCGCTTAACGGCAGCACAACACATTTCTGTCATACACAGCAATATTGCTGAAAAAGAGAAGAGAGAGAAAGAAGAATGCGAAGAATCGAAATGAAAGAGAGGATTGCGAGAAGAAGAAGAAGAACAACAACAACACACAGAATAGAAGAGAAGAAGAAGAATTGCGAAGAAGAAGAAGAGAAGAAGGAAGGAACGGCCTACAAAGACACACCGAGTTTCTTTTTTCTAACTGGAGCATAATCATTTTCTCTAAGAATCCGACTTATCAGCTTTTAGATTTTTTTAGACTCCTCAGAAGATAAGTCAATGCTGTACAACTAAAGCATGGCTTCAGAGGGCAAAGTATATATTATTGATGTGGCAGAGGTTTGAAAATGGATTAATGCTGTCGTAGAATACGTACCTAGACTCGCAAAGCTTGCAAAAAAAAATTACAACAAAGAATAAAACCAAGTTTAAATAACTTCCACGGTTGTTCATCCTGATTGACGTGACGACATTGTTGCAGCAAGGGAGATAAGACAGGGACAGATGGATTAATCTCCCATCGGGGAAACACAAAGTCGTCATTTTACGATTAGCATAAAGATTCAAGCGATGAAAGTAGAACCACTTTGGGGGATAAACAAGGCACAAAAGGAAACAGAGTTAAGCTAATGGCTTCCTAAATCGAAACGTTTCATACTGACACCAAAAGAAAAAGATAAGCGAAAGAATAATAAACAGCAAAAAATGGTGGAATTTATCTTTGTTATGACCCAAGAATTGTTGGGGGAGTTTTGCTGATAATAGCATTCAGTTCATTTCAGTGCTGTTGTATAAACACTTATCGTTAATTAACGTTATTGATGGTGTTGTTTTGCTTTCAGAAAAATGGCCAGGGCTGGATTCAGTGAAACTTTTTTTTCTGGGGGCCTACACTTAGAGGAAAAGCCTCAGCAATGTCCATAGACAATCCATTACAATTATTTCTTATTACATCCATTATTGTTCATGCTGATCACTTTTATATCTACAATTTCCTTGAATGGAACTTCTCAATTTGATTCAATGAGGTTGTTTACTTTAAAAAACAAAAGTATGCAAGAATTGGATACACAAATAAATGAACTGGAAGATGAAAAAAAAATTATTGAAATGTATATGGACAAACAAATAAACCATAAATCGCTTAGCAATTAAAAAGTAGATAAAGATTTGACATATCCAAAATGTGATTTAAAAAAATACAACTAAATAAATAAACGAAAACGAATTGAATTTCAATCAGCAAACAAGTAGCTTGGCCATCTTTGAAAAGTCATTACAAGAACGGACTATGATCCCAGAAATCAATGAAAACACACACACATACATAAACTGAAACACACTATCATTTGATCCACAGAACACATTAGCAACACATGAAGTATGGGTACAATAGGAGCAAAGCTGACAAAGAGTAATCTGTAAAATACACGCACAAAAAGCTGATGCTTAATAACCACATGGATGGATGGATGGATGGATGGATGGATGGATGAACGAACAAACGAACGAACGAACGAACGAACGAATGAATGAATGAATGAAAACAGACATTTAATTTTTCTCCCAAAGTGACATAGACCAGAAGGTACAAAGACAACATGACACTTCCGTTTGTTTTTGAAAGATTTTTTTTTTATTGTCCCTGTGCTATTTCTACACACACACACACACACAACACACACACACACACACACACACACACACACACACACACACACCACACACACGCACGCACGCGCGCACACACACACACACACATAAACACACACGCACGCACGCACGCACGCACGCACGCACACACGCACGCACGCACACACACACACACACACTCGCACACACACTTATGTGTGTAGGAAGGTTCGGTGACGGGGGTAAAAGGGATTTTAGGACACGAGCACTCAACTCAGAGGAATGATGTGAGGCCACACATGGAGTGTTATGGTAACACACTTATTTTTTTATTATTTTTTTTTATACCACTTTATGTCACAGCAGACTTCTCTGCGTGAAATTCGGGCTGCTCTCCCCGGGGAGAGCGCGTCGCCACAAGTGCAGCGCCTACCCATTATTTTTTCCCCTCAGGGATGGTGTCTAAACACGACACCTGTGTGCATGCTGGTATTTCTTTTATAATTTTGTCATCCGCTCCTACCGGCACACGATGGCCTGCTCTTCCGAAAGGCGGAACGGGATTTTAACGTGTGCGCAAGATGTTCTGCGTGCGTTCGCACACGGGACCTCGGTTTATAGTCTCATCCAAATGACTTTGACAATCAGTTCGATTTTATCGTCAAACTGAGAAGAAAGGGCGAGCTGGGTACGAACCCAGAAACTCGCGGTTTACATACTGGCAGGCGAACGTCTTAACCATCCTGCCACCGTCCTTCCTCTTCCTTCCACTTTATTGTTTCTATTACCAACAACAATCAAGGGGACGGGATAGCTCAGTGGTCTAGACCTTGGTCCCTCCGTAGACCCCCCTCCCCCCCCCTGGGGGGGATTTATGGGTGCATTTTTCTGAAACTTTGTTTATTTTAACGTTTTATGGTATATGTTACCCTCATGTAACCAGGTTATTTCAGGATATACAAGCAATTCAATATGGTAACCCTTCAGAAGGAAAATATTTAGGGGGTGAGGTTAATTTACATTATTTATATAAATATATTCTTACACATTCATATCAAATTTGGTACCAAAATAAAGGGTATTAAACAGGCTATCAACATATGTTAATGTCACCACTGCACAAGGAACGCCTGTCCCATATTTTAAAAACAAAACAGAAAATTGAAATGAAAACGCCGTACAATCCTGTCCTGCCTTCAACATCTACCTGCCAAAGTGTATAACGTTTATAGGTGTGTGTGTGCGCGCGCATGCTGCGTGCGCGCGTGCGTGCGTGTGTATGTGTGTGTGTGTGTGTGTGTGTGTGTGTGTGTGTGTTGTGTGTGTGTGGTGTGTGTGTGTGTGTGTGTGTGTGTGTGTGTGTGTGTGTGTGCATGCGAGTGAGTGTACATTCGAATTTGTTAAAACTGTAAATTGCTGTTGATTGCTTGTGTGTTGTGTAGGTCGAATGCAAGCGCTTTGATTTGTTTTTACAAGATATAGCGCTATACAAGTTCCATGTATTATTATTATTATTATAATTATTATTATTATTATTATTATTATTATTATTATTATTATTATTATTATTATGTTCAGTGACAGGGTGGTGGCTGGGTGCCATATAGTCCACAGTAGACTGTTTCTTTTCTGTCCCTTCTCCTGTGAGTGATACCCACCCTCCCCATCCAGGGACAAGTTGACTTCCATTTGTGGCCTAGAATCTGGAGAAAAAAAACACACCAAAAATCAGCAAGTTGAGCTTTGTAGACTGCCTCTGTGTTTGAGAAATGAGTTTCCACAACATGCAACTTAGGTTCTGCCTTTACTTTTGCAAAGCATGGAGGAACATCATGTGGCTCATACTGCACTGAGCATTGGCGGTCCTGATAATGAGGGGGAGGTTCTGTCTGAGACAGAAAAGTGTCAGGCATTGTGTCCCCAGTAACCTCTTGAATGACAATGCCATGAGTGGAGTGGGTGGTATTGGCTCCTGATGGAGTTTCTTCGTTCAGGTCAAAGTAATCCCAGCAAAAATGGATAACCTTGTTCTCTGTCAAACTCACTGTTGAAGGAAGAAGACTTGCCCACTGAAGTACAGAATTGGCCATAGCAGTCTCAAGTCGCACAATGGTTTTGTATCCAGCAACATGACCAAACCTATTCAACAGACATGATTTCAGAGCTGCCAGTTACATGTCTGACAGACATTCCAAGCAAAACATGTTTAGGCATTTTCCACTTCCTTCCTGTCACAGATTAGCATATGTCCTGGGCAATTAAGGATGCCAATCTGGTGGTTTTGGGTTGCTCCATAGAACTACTCTTTCCAGATAGCAGTGTTTTTAGAAAGTCTGTGAAAATATCTGGAGGTTTAACAGCATCAGACTGAAGAAATTCTGCAGAAGGAGGCCATGGCGTATCAGGTGTTGCCCTGAAAGCATCCATAATGTATCCGCGAAGAACATATGCAGATTCCTCAAGATGTCTTTCTTCTGAAGCTGCTGACACAAAAGCTGTCTCAACTGCCTGACCCTGGGCAAGTTCATCACAATAAACAAGATCACTGCGGTGGTTCGGAGCCCAGAATTGAATTCTGAAGCCAAAATGTCTCATTATTTTTTTCTTTCAGTTTGTAAGTCTTGTATCCTGGGTTGTAGAAGTCAGGAGAATGTTGTTGCATGTATTCATAGTACTTCTCACCTAGCATGGTCATTCTCTCCACCTGTGAACCTCTGATTATTGCATTTTCATCATACTCGCATATGTACTCAAATGCCCTCTCCTATGCCTGTAGCTGCTCAGTAGTTTTCTGGTCTGTTGATGTTTCAGCATGCTTGTCTTCACATCTCAGATAGTCTTTTCTACAACCTTCGTGATAGTGAGCTTCACGTACTACAAGATCTGTATCTTGATAATGAGTGAAAATGTCATCTTGTTTAGTTTTGGCTGCATCCTGTATAGACTGTTCTGCTGTCTTGGTGATACATTTTCCAAGTTTTCCAAAACATGGAACCCCTTTTGAAACTTTCTTTTTAAATTTCTTCTTGCAAAAAATGCAACTGTCTTTTGGAAGCAATAGGCCTGAAGTAGCGACAGTCCTTTAGGTTTTGATGGTCCTGCAACCTCTCCACTACCTGTCTCACGCTTACTTTTCCTGGCAAATTTCACACTTGTAAACTGTGCATAACAGCTTCTGTGATAACCATGGCGTGTTAAGTCAAGGTCTCCTGGAATACAATTACAAATCTCATCTAGTCTATGACATGCCACATCTGAAGAACGTCTCAAGTGAAGAGACTTTTAAATAGTTTTTTGTGTGCTTTCTTCAGTTAGTGGAGTTACAGTCTTTTCTGTTATTTTGGAAATGAATTATACAAGTTCTCCCACCCCTGGAAGTTTTTCTTTTGCACTTAAATGTACTTTTGAAGGTCACTGGATGTTCACCTGCCATGTTGAAATGTTCATTTTCTACAGGAAATGTCACATGGGGAAGATGAAATACACTTTCAGTGAGAGACTGCACACTTGCCAGTGACTCCACTCTCCTCAAAAGTCTTTGGATGAGACTGTAAACCGAGGCCCCGTGTGCGAACGTACCCAGAACGTCTTACGCACACGTTAAATCATGTTCCGCTTTTCGTAAGAGTAGGCCATTGTGTGCGGGTGGGAACAGATGAAAATATTTACACAACTGCATACACACGGGGACTGGATGAAAAAAGCACATGAGTGCTTATTCCATTATCCTCGATATAAAAAAATAAAATAAAAATAAAAATAAATAAAATGACCTGAAACATGATGGTTAAAATGGATACTAAAAGTACTACTCAACAGTTTGCCTTATCCCCAACGTTTGTGGTGGAGGACGCGGAACTGAAAAGAACAACGAATTATGACCACGCCTTGTTCTATTTTTAGATGTATGTTATCGTGTGTCACTTGAATGTGCTGTGGGGTGTGTGTGTGTGTGTGTGTGTGTGTGTGTGTGTGTGTGTGTGTGTGTGTGTGTGTGTGTGTGTTACACGCGTGCACACGCGCGCGACTGATCTGCATATTATGTGTAATTTCTTGAGGAAAAAAAAAAGAAACTAAAAAAAATCATAGACTCAAAGCGCTGTGGTTAACACATCCTCTTCGTTAATGATACTTATGGCTGTTGCAGTACTTACTGAGTGTTACAGACATTCTCTGATCAATAATAACATCTTGATCTAGACTTATTTGTGCATACTTTGTGGAACATACTGATAGTTGGATACATTTCTGGCACCGGACACACAAGGCGTGAGATGAGAAAGTGCCGCTCAACTGACAGTGAGAGAACGGAACAGCGCTCGGCTGTGGTTGAGTGGTAAGACAGATTTCAGCTGCGTGCGGTTCGGACAGCCGCGCATTAAAGTCATCACTGTAGTTTTGTTTTAAATAGGTCAGCAAAAAACTGTGCCTATATAATCGGGAAAATTATACTATATGCTATTCACAATAAAATTATGAGAAGTTAAGCCAGATTTTGCGCAATAATCGCAGCGTGAACATCCCTACCCCAAAAACCTAAATATAGGGCGCAAAGAGGGGAAAATGCACTGTTGATACACCTCTCACTCCTGAAATAACCTGTATCCCAGAGGGTAACATGTCAAATGTTTCTACCAACATCATAAGGTTTCAGAAAAACAAAGTCAAAAATCCCCCCAGGGGGGGGGGAGGTTTCCCTCTCCTAGATCATGGTCTAGTCAGAGTACTCGCTTTCCCCAACCTATATAATTATGGTTAAGTAGCATCGAGCATGGTTACCAAGTGGATGGGTGACTGTTTGTGCGCCTTGGCTTCAGTACAGTCCCCCAGTTCACCAGGCTGTAAATGGGCACTTACCGCCCCCCTCCCCCCCTTCCTTAGGGTCAGGGAAGGTAAAGCAGTGAGGGAGAGGAGATGGGCGCCGTCCTCAACATGCTGGCCCCTAGAGAAGCTGAGGTCTCTGACGCCACGCTCCCCTACGACTATATAGGTTATGGGACATCTTTACCTTTACCTTTATTACCAACAACACACACCTGACACAAAGACGAAATTTAGGTAACTACTCTTTCCACATTTAAATCCTTATCAAGAAAAACAATCCTCTGGTTCCTTAAGTGGTATAAGTGGAATGAAGTAAAGCAATGTTATGGATTTATGACAAAAATTATTCTCAAACACTTACTTAATTTTGAAGTAGGTACATTAAGAAAACAACTCCCTCATTTTTCCATGTGGGATCTTGTTTTTGATTATTCAAACATCCTGCCCTCCCTGATTTAAACAAAAATCAAAATCTTCTAACCGATATTGATGTAACATTTTAAAAAAATTTAAACAAAAACAAATGAATTCCAAAGAGCAAAATTAAAAAAAAAAAAAATTTACGATCCTTGGCTACAGCTCCCAGGTTTACGAATGGTGGGATTTGTATTGTGTTCTATGCCACTTTAAATATTTGTCCGCGTGAAATTCAGGATGCCCTCCCCGAGGAGAGCACGTCGCCACAACAGCAGAGCCACCAATTTTTTCTGTTTCTAACTGTATTTGTTTTCCTTTCAAGATGCCTTTTTTCTACAGAATTTTGCCAGGGACAACTCTCCTGTTTCCATGGTTTCTTTTTCGTTCGCTGAACAATTATTGTAACACACGGGACCTCGGTTTATCGTCTCACCCGAAAGACTAGCACCCTGACCACCACTCATGGTCTAACGGATGGGGGGATAAGTTTCTGTCCCAAACGGGGATCAAACCACTGTTCACTTTCACCATGGACTTTTCGCTTACTAGGCAGGTGTGTTACCTCTAGACCACCGATCCATTTTGTCTATAGGACCATTTTTATTCACCATTAATTAAGGTATCGGTACTCCATTCCGACATCAGGGCCCCTTTTTCAATTAAATTCGCACCTATTTCTGGCACTATTACAGCTTTGACAAAGACTCCAACGACAGAGTATCGATGTATCTATCATTTTAAATGGTGATTAGTGTGTGATTGCTTCATCTACATTGAAACGGTCTTGAAAAGGCAAAAGGTAAAGGTGTCCCATAACCTGTGTGGTCGTAAGGGAGTGAGACTTCAGAGACCTCACTTCTCCAGGGGCCAGTATATTGAGGGCGGCGCCCATCTCCTTTCCCTCGCTGCTTTACCTTCCCTGAGGGCAGATACCCATTTACAGCTGGGTGATCTGGGAGACTGTACCGAAGCCAAAGCGCGCAAACGGTCACCCATCCAGTTGGTATCTACGTTCAGTTCTGCTTAAACCTTGGCTTGGGGAAAGTGAGTGCTCTGACCACAGAGCTGTCCCGTCCCCTGACATGTGTCTGGTAAGCTTAATTATATTTTCCCCCATTTTTATATACTTTTTTTTAAAAACCTAATTTTCTTAACAGATCTTAGACATGTGTACCCCAGCATTCATATCTATCTATCTATCTATCTATCTATCTATCTATCTATCTATCTATAAAATGTTTTGGCCTTATAGACATCATATATATATATATATATAAACATTTTTTTTTTAAAAACGCAGGTAGGACGGAAGGGTAGGGTCACACTAAAAAAAATAATAATAATAAAAAACCTCCCAAAGACTGGCAACATCTCTCGCACACTGCCTGCTTGCACTTCCTCAACTCTCCCAGCTATTTCAGTACTTTCTGAACAGCCCCCCGTGTATGAAACATTCTTAACCCAGCGTTTAACCATCCCCCCAGGCTTCCCTCCCAGATAAGAAAATTTTCATCAGGTTCTTATAGTCTCAGTATCAACCACCTTTGCCTATCACGAGGGGGTGATAAGCCGGGGTAATAGCTCTCCAATTGAAGGAGGAAAGCAAGAAGAAAAATAATATACCCACACTTCCAAGATGGCCGTGTTTTTCAAAAGCAGACGAGGGAGCTCGCGGGGGCAAAAATACAATTAACAAGCAACTGAAGATGAAATGATGTCTATTAGGCCAAAACGATCCCCTATCAGTGGTGGCAGCGGGGCGGCTGGTCTGTTGGGGCTGTAAATAGATGTAGCACCGTTCGAAAATAGACCGATGTGCGCCTTCTGCTGCCTTTGAACTGAGCGAGGGGTATGCCGAGGGTGATGATGAGAAGGATTCCTAATTCCCCCCGTTCGCATTTTTGGAGAGCGAGAGAGACAGAGACAGAGACAGAGACAGACAGACAGACAACAGAGGGAGGGCAGGGAGATAGTGAATGAAGACAGACAGACAGACAGACAGAGAGAGGAAGGGAGAGAGAGAGAGAAGAGAGAGAGAGAGAGAGAGAGAGAGAGAGAGAGACTCCGTTTTATTTTGTGTTGAACTATTATCAGTGGAAAACAAATGCACACGGATAATTATGTGCACAAATGCAAGCATATCTACGCACAAGCAGTGGGGGGGGGGGGGTCTTTAATAAAAAAAAAAATTACTTCAAGATCATCGTGTGTTCAATATTCCAAATAATCTTATGTAACACCATATTTATCGACTACTCTGTGTAGCAAACGCTCGACCAGCAAAGAGGTCAACTAATTTTTAAAACTTCTGATGCAGAGCGTGTATATTTGTGATTCCACCATGTACAAAATGCGAAAAACGAATTACAGGATTTTTAAGATGCTTACTTGGTCTGCTGCATACATGTCTATTAAGGCTGGTTCTAGAAAATCGTTAAAATTCTCAACCTTATTGCATTGAACAGAAACTGAGACTCAGACCAATGTCTGTGGTGGGTGGAGCTACAAAATATATTACTGGAAATGACTGGACTATTGCATAGACCCCCCATTAATTCTTTTGACTTTAGTCCTCCAGATGAGACAATAAACTGAGGCCCCTTGTGCGAACGCTCGCAGAACACCCTGCCTGGTCTTCTCCTGCGCTTTTAACTCTACAGAAGGTCTGCCCTCTGGCCTCAGCCGATGCATTCTGACTTCAGGGCAACTCATTAGAATGTTCATAATAATAATTTAAAAATGTTTGAAAAAAGTCAGGTGAATAAGCTGAGTAAGCAGAAAATAAGCTAGGACGGAAGGATGCCTTAAGTCAAGGCAAAGTATTTTATTCGAGGATAATAGATAAGCACTTGTGTGCTTTTTTACATCCAGTCCCCAAGCTAGAGAGACATGGCAAGGCAAGGCAAGGCAAGGCAAGGCAAAGTATTTTATTCGAGGATAATAGATAAGCACTTGTGTGCTTTTTTACATCCAATCCCCGCCCTTTTCAGGGATACATCAAGTTGAAAAGATACTAAACAATAAAGCTTTACGCAAACCAAACAACACACAAGAATAAGGACACTATATATGATAAGGTAATAAAAATGCACTCGATCAGAAGACAAAAATCATAAGTCACAATAAAAGATTTTGATAATGAAAGAATAGAAAAGTGTTAATAGGTAAAGAGCAAACAAGAGAAGAGAATAAACAACTGAAAACATCAATCCACCACCATCTGTCAAAAATTATACGTGTGATATAAATCATACATTTGGATAAAAGGGGGGAAAATTAAAAAAAAAACTAATATCCTTATTGGAGGGGGGGGAGATACTGCCAATAAAAATATAAATAAAATCAACAATTATAATGATCCAAATACCAAAAGTAAGGAACCATACCAAGTATCAAACAACAAGCAAGAATTAACACAGAGATACAATATTAAGGTAATGTTATAAAGTCACTGATTCAGAAACGAAAATGAGAAGTAAGAATCAATGATGATTTTGAGTTGAATAAAGAAAGCAAGAAAAACAAAGAACAAACAAAAACAAAACAAAACAAAGAAAAGGCGCAATAATTAAGAGTAAACATGAAAATATGATGAGGTTAAATGACTGAAAACATCAATCTACCACCATCTAACATCAAATAAGTCCCATAAAACAAGATTTTGATAAAGGGGAGAAAGAACAACAACAACAGGTAAGGAATACGACAGAGATACAATATTAAGGTAATGTTATAAAAAGGCACTCATTCAGAAACAAGAGAGAGAAAGAGAGGGGGGGGGGAGGGGGGGTAAGGGAGGCAAGGGAAGAGGCATGAATAAAGGGAATGATAGAAAAGGGGAAATTTCTAACACAGAATTTCTACAAAGTGGGGATGCTTTTTATACTGAAAGAGCCCCTGGCATCAATCACCACGGGAAGATTCTGCTGGTTATAAAGCCCTGCCATTAATTTTCTTGTTGTC
>CM060325.1:49258570-49301070 GCA_030674155.1 Stramonita haemastoma | reverse complement strand
AAAAACGGTCGTATACGACACATTTCACCATTAGTGAGTCCCACTCGAGGAGTGAAAAATTATTTTTGTCTTAGTTCTGTAATTGTGTTTATTAGGGTATGGAAGTGAGTGAGTTTTATTTATTCTTCATTCTTTTATATCGCGGATAATGGAATAAGCACTCATGTGTTTTTTTACGTCCAGTCCCCGTGTGTATGCAGTTTTTGTAAATCGTGTCATCTGAGTGAGTGAGTGAGTGAGTGAGTGAGTGAGTGAGGTGAGTGAGTGAGTGAGTGAGTGAGTGTCTGCTTGGTTGACTGACTGACTGACTGACTGACTGACTGGGTGTGTTGTATGAACAAGTGAACGGGCCAGTAAGTCATTCATTCATTCAATCATCCTTCCATTCATTCAATCGTTTTGTTTATTCAGTCATTTATTTCTTCATTCATTCATTATCATTCAATATTTTATTTCCTAATTGGTTTTGTTTCTAATTTGTACTCGCATGTTTGTTCAGACATTCGTTTAATATTATTTCGTTGTTTTGTTTCATTTCTTTGTGTATTTCTGTTTATATATAAATGGGTTTGCTTGTGGGTTTTTTGTGTTTTTTTTAACTTGTTCTTTAAACTGCATATGTGTTCGATTGTGACCTTATCAGTCAACTGTACCCGGTTTATTTTAGTTATTTATTTTGGTGTCTTTTTTTTTTTTTTTTGCTAAGTGAATACCTACACACACGCTGGGTAACTTCTTGATCTTTCTGTTTTCTTCGTCAAACGCTCAGACAGCAACTTTTGTTGTCTGTCTTATAAGCGAAAGTGCGTTGCGCTGCCCTTAAACACCTGACAAGTCAGGCCCAGCGCGTCTGACTTATATATAATATATATATATATATATATATATATATATATATATATATATATATATATATATATATATATATAATATATATATATATATATAAATTCTTTTATATCGAGGATAATGGGATAAGCACTCATGTACTTTTTTCATCCAGTCCCCGTGTATATGCTGTTGTGTAAATGTTTCCACCGGCGCACAATGGCCTACTCTTACGAAAAGCGGAACAGGATTTAACGTGTGCGCAAGATGTTCTGCGTGCGTTCGCACACGGGGCCTCGGTTTACAGTCTCATCCGAAAGACTTTTGGGGAGAGTAGAGTCAGCACTGATGCTAACTCCAGGGGAAAAAATCCCCTCCAACGGGAATCGAACCCGGGTCGTCAAATTGCGAGCGCAATGTTCTGACCACTAGGCTATCCCGTCCCCTTTGACGAAAAAGAAAGAGTTATTTTTATGTCTTTGGGGGTAATAGAAGGCAGGAGACTGGACAAAGAAGACAGAAAATAGACCAGATAAGAAAAAATATATTTGACGGGTTTGATAGGGTCTTTGCGGTCGGTGTTGCTTTAAACATCATCTTATTTATATCTTCTGCTGACTTTTTTTTTGTTTTTAGGCCAACTCTTTCTTTTTTCTATGCTTTTCATCCATTCATTTATTCATTCATTCAGTATTTATTTTACAGGTGTGTTTATTTGATAGTTTTTTTTTTAATACTTTTATACATTATGTGCAGGATAAACAAAGAAAGAAAGAAAAGAAAGAGAAAGAAAGAAAGAAAGAAAGAAAGAAAGAAAGAAAGAAAGAAAGAAACAGGAAAAGAACCCCAAACTAAAACAAACAAAATAAAGTTGTGTGTGTGTGTGTGTGTGTGTGTGTGTGTGTGTGTGTGTGTGTGTGTGTGTGTGTGTGTGTGTGTGTGTTGTGTGTGTGTGTTTAATTAATAGCAACCTCTTCCCCCACAAAAACAACATCACCAACAATAAAAGTTTAACAACAACAACAAAATAGGTATACATTCAACAAACGCATATTTCCCATCACTGGATACATTGGTTTAAATAGTATTTATTTAGAATTTGGAACAGACATTGAAAACAACAGCATTAATAGGAATCATAGCAACAACAAGCTTGTAGCTTATTAGTGTGCTCAATTTAACAATGAAAATTAACATGAAAACGACGGCCCTTGAGCTGCAATGTGCAAGCCAACAACAAAAACAACAACAAAAAACCCCATCAATTGCAATCTTTGCTAGAAAAAGGAAAAGTAACTCAAAGAAATATATCTATTTGTAGATAAAATACACAAAAGTAGTGAGGATAGAATTTTTTTTTTTAAAACCTGGGTACATTGATGATTATTTAAACAAAAGACGTAAAATGTATTCAACAAACACATAATCCCCAACTGACCCGATTAATGTCAAGATAGATACACTAGTTATAATTAAGTAAATCAAATAGATTAAGATAAGGAAACAACAGAGAAGAGAGCAACCCACACAAAAAAATTATACATTTCAAAACATTTTCACAAACCTTTCTTACTTTCAAACAATATTGTGAAGAAAAAGAAAAAAGAAACTAACAACAACAAACTTTTTTTTTTAAATCAACAACATTAAGATGTAATGCCCCATTAAAAAGCCCAAAAATAACATTCTTCAAATCGTGTTCAAGAAATGAATTTTAAAAGGTCCAAAAAGACATAACATTATGTGAGGGGAAGAACAAACTAAGACAGAAAAAAAAAACCAGAAACAAAAACAAAACAAAAATAACCCCAACCCCTCTTTAATTAGGCAACAAGAATACAATTTCAAATTCAACATAAGAAGAGAGAGAGAGAGAGAGAGAGAGAGAGAGAGAGAGAGAGAGAGAGAGAGAGAGAGAGAGAGAGAGAGAGAGAGAGAGAGAGAGAGAGGAGAGAGAGAGAGAGAGAGAGAGCAGGAAAGGTAATCAAAGGGAAAGAATTCATCGTAACAAATCATCCGAAGGACGCATATATTAGCTCCCTTATTGACGGAGACCATTATGCCAAAAATTAATTATTATTACTATCAAAATACTCTGACGAACACTACAGATGAGCGGAAAGACAAGCTGACTTTCATCCACCGGTGTTTATGAAGCCTTGGGTTCGAATCTCGACAGCGTCGTCTTCTGAATGAAGGGTGGGGGTTCCTACAAACTCTGAACTCCGAAGTCAACTTTAAAAGTGCAGAACTGCCCGTACTTAAAATCCCTTCGGGTATATTATTATGCACATGCAGAAAATCAGTAAATCAGGTGCCAAAGTCAATGTAAGAGTAGAAAGCTGGCGTCAAATTCAACGTCAGAATAAAATGGGGGATTCAAAATATAAAATTACTTTTTTATGCTCTTTTTGCTAATATCGAAGAAGGCTATTCCTTCAATATTGATCTAGGTGGAATGAAAAGATAAAAGTCTCTTTCCTTTATCCTGATTTGTTTGATGGATATTTACATGGCTTATTTCCTTCATGCTGACAAAGTTGGTATCAACGAATAACGTTTTATTCTCAAACATTTAGTTGGCTGTTGTCAGGGTGAAAAGTTATTCCCTTCATATTTAGTTAGTATCCTGGTGTAAGTTTTTTTTTGTTGTTTTTTTTGTAGTTGTAGTGGTATCAAAGTATCAACTTCCCCCCTTCATATTGATTCAGTTGGTAATGATTGTATACAGTTGGGTTTTGTTTGGGGGGTTTTCTGAGTTAGTGTCCAAATATAAAGTTTTCTTTCATTTTTTTTATAGTTGATATCAAAATCAAAAAAACTTTCCTCAATATTGAGTTGGTTGGTATCAAAGCATAAGAACTGTTATTGAGTAAACTGGTATTAAGATATACATTTTTATTTTGTATATAATATTATGAATGTTCTTTTCTTCGTACTTAATGAGTTGAAATTAAAGTATAAAGGGTTTTTCCCCCCATCGTAGTGAGTTGATATCAAGTATAAGGTTCTCCCTGTCATAGTAAGTTGGTGTTTACACTCTTTCCTTCCTCCTGGGTGAGTTAGTATCACAGTTTAAAGATCATCCCTTTATGACTGTATCAAAGTATAAAGTTCTTTCCTTCATAGTCAGTTATTTTGTGTCTAAGTGTGATTTTTGTATTTGTTTGTGGTTTTTTTACCACTTTATGTCACAGCAGATTTTCTCTGCGTGAAATTCGGGCTGCTCTCCCCGGGGAGAGCGCGTCGCCATAAGTGCAGCGCCTACCTTTTTTTTTCTTTTTCCTGCATGCAACTGTATTTGTTTCCCTATCAGAGTGGCTTTTTTCTACAGAATTTCGCCAGGGCCAACCCCCTTGTTGCTATGGATTCTTTTACGTGCGCTAAATAGTAACACACGGGACCTCAGTTTATCGTTCATCCGAAAGACTAGCGCCCAAACCACCACTCAGGGTCTAGTGGATGGGGAAAAAGTTGGGGGCCCAAACATGGTACAAACCACCGCACACTCTGACCTAGACTTTTTGCTTTCTAGGCAAGGCGCGTTACTACCTAGACCACCGATCCACCCTTCATAATGAGTTCTTCTGTATCAATGTTATGGTGAGTTATTTTGTATCAAAGTATAAAGTTCTTTCCTTCGAAGTGAGTTATTCTGTATCAAAGTATAAAGCTAATTCCTTCAAAGTGAGTTATTCTTTGTTATAAAGTATTCTTTCCTTCATATGGGGAGGGTTATTTTGTATCAAAGTACACAGTTCTAATGTTCTCTCCATATGAGATAACAAGGAGTTCGCGAAAGCATTTCATCTCCATTGCCTGTATCCTTCTTTCAATGTGTGCTGTTATGGTCCATGTTTCACATGCGTGCCAAAAAATTAATAAGGATATTTAAAAAAATATATATATATATTCTTTTATATCGAGGATAATGGAATAAACACTCGTGTGCTTTATTTTAAAATCCGTTCCCCATGTGTATGCAGTTTGGTAAATCTAGTCATCTGTTCCCATCTGCACACGATGGCCTACTCTTATGAAAAGCGGAACTGGATTTAGCGTGTGCTCAAGATGTTCTGCGTGCGTTCGCACACGGGCCCTCTATTTATAGTCTCATCCGAAGGACTTTTGGGGGAGAGTGGAGTCAACACTGATTTTAACTCCAGGGGAAAATCCCCTCGAACGGGAATCGAACCCGGGTCGTCAAATTGCGAGCGCAATGTTCTGACCACTAGGCTGTCATCCCGACCCCCTGACATGATCAGGGAATGCATCAAGTCTGATCTTGAAGCAGTTGACGATGTTCTTGTCGTTCCAGATGATATTGGATGTTTTAAAAAATATTTTAAAAAAGCATATAAGGGCTTATTCCATTATCCTCGATATAAAAGAATAAATACCAAAACAAACAAAAAAATAATAGATATGAATTACACATTGAACTTATTAAAGGGCTCCTTGAAAATTACTGAGATTTATGGAAAGAAATAAGAAGGAAGGTGAGAGGACGGTTAAGATGTTCACCTGCCTGACATTTATTAACAAGCAAAACCCTCAGGTTCTGGGCCCTATTCCCCAGACTTGCCTTCATTCCCAATTTGACAAGAAAATCGAACTGAAAGTTAGTCCTTCGGATGAGACGTCCTGTGTGCACACAAACCATCTTGCAATAACCACCACGCCTATGTTTATCTCGTATATAGTTATCGGGAGGCTAGCAGACGACAAAGAAATGAAGGGTTACAGTGATTGCTCAACAAAAATCAACCAAACGGGATGATAGTTCATAGAGCTGGAGTAGGCTATGTTTGTCCGTCGTGTTTGGCGATGACCTCCAAAAAAGCAGAGGAGGCAGCTGCTGTTTCGGAAAATGGGGCAGAAATTTGATTATAGTGGAGGTGCCTTGCCCACAGCATACCCCCACTCTCTCGGCCAAGAGGGCATAAAGACAGTCAGCGTTGGAGATGTTCTTTAAAGGCTAACTAGCCCCCAGGGCTGCCGCACATAAGGACTGTGTAAGTCAAGCCTCCTAGTCAGAGAGTCATCGTCGATCACTAGGGACTAAGCTGTAAAAGTTGAATTCCATGAGTGGGAAAGCCACTGATCATACAGCCTCTCACTTTGTGTTGCCCTGAGCGTCAATGGTTTTAATTAATCAAGAACTGTGATAAATCCTAGGCACTGAAGGCTCACAGAGCTGGAGTGTGGCCCAAATAACGACAGATAACCCTCTGTGGGGGTTAAACCGGAACCGGAAGTAAAGTTACCTGCACAAAGCTTCGCAGCAAAAACAAAAAGAAGGCACGCTAGAGAAAATACGCGGATTATTCCTTGAAATATATTGTGACAATGGGGAAAAAACATAAAAAGCATAAGAGTGAGAAGAAATTTGCCGATGGTCAAGACGGTAAGCCAGAGTGATGTGTTCTGCAATCTTAGATCGGGTAGAATTTGTATCATTAGATCTGCACAAAGCACGATCGTGTGCGTTCGCCGGCGTGCATTCATGATCATTTTCATGGTTTAGCCAGGCCTAGCCCAGATCAAACAGACACATTATTATTGTTAGCCTAGTTACGCATACGCGTTGTACACACACACACACACACACACAACACACACACACACACACACATATTAAGTCACACACACCACTGACAGTCGCGCAGCACCACACACAACACACACACACACACACACACACACACACACACACACGAAACAAAACAAACTTATAAAAAAAATGTTGGGTTTTCCCATCATGTTTTCATTTCTAACCCCAATCATGTTCTGTACAGTCAGGGGCTGCACTGTAAACTTTTATTGGGTATGTTATTACCTCTGACTCTGAGTTTAAATTGTCTTTTGAGCTTTAGAAATCAAATGCACTCCAGAAAAAAATGCTTAAGATGTGCACTTTCTTATGTGTGATGGAACCATTTCAGTCATTCCTGTTCTCTTTGAATGTCCAGGTTTAAAACACCGTATTGAATTCCCAATATCAGTCACAGAAATCTCAGGACAAGATTTTAAGAAACAATTTATAAGTATTACTCTACAACAGTTACTGTGTGAAATAAAGGGGGATGGGATAGCCTAGTAGTAGTACCGCAGTGGTTGGAAACATTGCGCTCAATCTGACGACCCAGGTTCAAATTCTGTTCAAGGGGATTTTTTCCCTGGAGTTAACATCAGTGCAGACTCCACTGTCCCCAAAACACTGGCAAAAGTCCTTCAGATGGGACTAACAGTGAGGTCCCATATGTGAACACACAAGGAACATCTCAGTCGCACATACATTAAATCCTGTTTAGCTTTTCGAAAGAGTAGGCCATTGTGTGCCGGTGGGAACAGATGACAAAATTTACAAAACTGTGTACACACACGGGGGATGGATGCAAAAAGCACTTAAGTGCTGAAATAAATTCCATTAACCTTGATATAAAAGACAAAAAAAAGGAAAAAAATATGATATTGCCTTAAGTTATGATTGAAAGAGTCCTATAAATCATGTAGTTTATTAAATATTTACTAATTTAGGATACATCAGTTTGTTTGTTTATAATTGTAATCTCTTGCTATTTCTTCATTTTTAAATATTGAGGAGAGGGGGGTTAGACCCTATCGGTCTATGTCTTCAATTTCAGTGATCAGTTTGTTTTTTTTATGAAAGCTCTACAGAAAAAAAAAAAAAACAATACAAACAATTGGTTTTTAAGTTCTGGTATAAAATTTCATAACTTAGTTGTTACCTAACCCTCTCCTGCCTATATCCACTTTTCTAGGTTGCATTTTTGGGATGTCTATTTTCCTTTCTTTTTGGCTGATATTGTTATTCCTTAATCAAGTTAAAAGTTTAAAATCAATGTGAATTGATCTTAAGTTAAACTGAAGTTGGAGGAAACACACACTAATAAACAGAGATTATACTTGTGGTAACACTGATAAAGTGTGCGTGTGTGTGTACATTCGAATTTGCTAAAGCTATGAATGGTTATTGATTGATTGTGTGTTGTATAGGTCAAATGCAAGCGCTCTGATTTGTTTTTACAAGATATAGCGCTATATAAATTCCATGTATTATTATTATTATTATCATTATCATTATCATTATTATTATTATTATTATTATTGATAATAAATATGTCGTTTCTCTCCTCACGTTGCCCCCGTGGCAACAGACATGGGCGACAGTTTAACAGCTGACGGCCATCCCTCATTCGGCACACCAGGAGAGAAGCCCCTGAAACTGGTGCTGAAGGTGGGACCCCAGGACCCCACAGACGCCTTTGGCACCCAGACCTCCGAGGACAGACCCATCTCCAAGCACAAGCACAAGAAGAAGAAAAAGAAGAAGGAAGGGAAGGACAAAGAATCGTGGGAAGAAGTGAGTTTGTTTTTCTGTCCGTAATGGCAAGGAAGTGTAATGTATTTAATAATATACTAATGGCAGTCGATACAAAATCTTAGTTCTTACATAAAAAATAATGTAGAAAATATTGTGAACAAGTGAACAGCTAGCGTTTATAAGTTGTTAAAATATTCTTGACTTGAGTCTCAAGTCCAGGGACTCGTTAAGAGAGGTGAGGAAGACACTGATTATTCACATATTTCTGCTGAAATTTGAATGAATTCTTCTTTGTTGTCAAATGGTCAGACGGCAACTATGTTCTGTCATGTGACTTATGCGTGAAAGTTTTTGCGCCGCGGTTTAAGCACCTGAAAAGTCAGACCCAGTACATCCAACTTTTGCAAGAGCTTTGAACGTTATGTTTTAAGGGTAGACACAGGTCCAAAAGTGCCCCAAATCATGTTTTTTTTTCAGAATGAAAAAAATTGCTGGATACATAAATTATGAAGCTCTCCCTGTGTCAATTCAAAGAATTCATGTTGTAAAACATGTCTGTAGAAACAGGTTACTTCAACTTGTCATAGATAAAAAGATTTGGGAGTTTGAAACATTTAGTTTTGGTGGCCATATTGGTTTGTTTCCATGGCAACAGTGCAGAAAACTGAGTAATTCTTTGAATTTTAGGCTTTACAAGTGATACCCTTTCAATACTATTAACATGGGCTTGTAAACAAAATTTCATCAGTTTCAACCCCCACGTCCCACCTTAAGATTTTCTCTGGGAAAAAAGCAGGAGAATGGACCAATAAAGCAGAAAATAGACAAGAAGGAGGAGACAGGAATAAAGGGACCAAAGCAGAAACAAAGAGAGCCAAAGAGGGAATTCCTAACACAGAATTTCCAGGTAGGGATGTTCTTTATACTGACACAGTGACAGGTCCCTGGCATCCGAAGGGGAAATTTGAATGAAAGAGTTTAAACCTTTGACTGCCCATATAAAGAACCAGAACCTGAATCTGCTCTGCCAAAGGATTTTTGCCCGAATGGGGTAATAATTCACACAACAAAAAATCTAGCATTTAAACTACCAACAATTTTAATATTGACATGTGTACAACTTTTGCACAGAATTGAATTCTGCATTAAACCAAACTAATTTGAAGGCCAAGTTGGAATTTATAAACATGTCTGAATCGTCAAAAATAAACAAATAAAAAACCCAGTAAACTGTCCAAAAAATGTAGCTGATTTATTTCTTACAACCTATAATACCATGTAATTGTAAGTCCCAAACAGTCATTAACAATGTAAGAGGAAGCCCCATATACTGACAAACTAGAGACTTTGACATTCTTTAGATTTCTGTTTATATCTGATGAAAAATATAACATAAACAAACAGACACATGACTTTGAATTTTCAGTACACTGTAAACACCTGCTGGATGCATGCCTTGCTTTCAACAGAGTCTAAAAACACCTTGAATAATGTTTCATATCTTATTTGTGAGTTGTCAGTATTGTCTAAATATTTGAACAGTGACACAACACTGATAAAATGGAAAGGTTAAGCAGACAGGTAAGATATATATACATAAATTACAGGTTTGTGAACACTGATCATGCACCAACACACAAAAACAAACTGAAAAGACACACATGATGCACAAACTGAGTGTGGATATGATGGTTTGTTTTGTTGGTTAGTTGTAAAGGTAATAAGAAAAAACAGTCCTACCTTATCGCCATCACAAAAAGGTAAACATGACAACAGGTAAAAAAGGTTGCAGCCTCAGTAGTGGGATTTGGTGTGGTAATCCTCAAAAACACTGCTCAATACATAGTCTGGGTTTGATGGGCAATCTTTGCCCATGAAGGTTGTGTCAGTCCTTTTACCATGTTTTTGCAAAACACTTTGCACTGTTTCTGTCCATGCTTTCTCTTGCCAGAGGGTGGGGGTGGGACATAAGCGGGGAAGTGTCGCTGGAAAAGACGCGCCACATTTTCATCCTCCCCAGCTTCATGCACATTTGTTCCTCCAAGAGCAAGGAGATCTTGGATCGCAGAAATTTGGAAAGACAGAAAGTCCATTTTTTGTTCACTGTTTTCTGGACAGGATACAAGCATTCAGCATGCTGACTTGGATGAGATGGGGTCATGTTTTTTTGTACCACCTGTAAGTTTTCCTTGCAGCATTTGTAGGGCTGGATCATCTGGTCTGTTTTGTCGACAGCTCCCATTTTACTGTTGTAGGCTATGGCACAAAGCAGGTTTTAGTTTCTGCTTTCCCCTCTTGGTCACAAGCTGTGTGCTTTCATCATGCATGGTGGAGAGCTGGTATGTGACTTTGCTGGACTGCCATTTCACAAACAACAGTTCTGTGCTCTGAGAAACTGGACAGGTTCAGCCTCAGTCAACTGGAGCTCCCTCACTTGAGCGGGCACTCTGTTTTGTCGATTGTTCCACAGCACACTGTTTTTTGGCATTCAGGTACTGAAAAAAATTGATACCTGAATAATAATTATCCATGAACAAATGGTATCCTTTACCAAGAAGTTTGTCCATCATGAACTACCACCAGCTTCTCTGTGACTGACAAGTGGGCAGCATCTGCAGGGACATTGTTCTCCTGCAAGAAGCCAGGGTCTTGTTTTCCCCTGTAGACATGTACTCGGTAGGTATAACCCGAGTACTTCGCACAGTACAAACATTTTGATGCCAAAGTGAGCACGCTTGAGGGGAATGTACTGTTTGAAAACCAGGTTTCCCTTCCACAACAGCAGCGACTCATCCACGGCCAGAAATTTGTCTGTTTTGTACACATCTTCAAATTTGGATTGAAGATGAGTCAGCAAGGGTCTGATCTTATACAGTCTGTCCCTGTCTGGGTGGTCTCTTGGTGGCTCAACTGCATTGTCATTACAATGCCAGAATCGCATGAGGTTTTGAAACCGGTTTCTGTTCATGTCAATGGAACAGACAGGAGTTGAAGAAGGGGATGTGTCGACCAGTACATTTCAGTGGTTGGTTTGTTTACAATCCCCATCAGTATCACCAAACCAATGAAACTGTTTCATTTCAGCTTTTATTTGTGTCATACCATGCAGTCTAGGCGTGAGTACTTTGGTATTCCACCAGGTTTCTGTTTTGCTGTGTGTACTGTTTGTTTTGGCATATTTGTTTGTTTCCTCCACAAGCTTTTTTTATAATGTCATCAGAAAAAAAACAGTTGAAAATAGCTCAAACATGAATCGTCTGAAGGCTGCATCTTCAATCCTGAGTCACAGTGAAAGCAGGAATCTGTGGTCTTCCTTGTTGGGAGGTTGTAGATGGCAAATCTTCACCAACACGAGTTTGTCGACCAAAAACCACGACCCTTCCCTCTCCCCATTCTGTTCGACACATTTCTCCTCGACCCCTATCTCTCCCCCTTCCCCTATTTGCACCTCTGACACGACCTCTACTCTTTTCAGACAACACATTCAGCAAATCTGGTTGATAATTACTGTCACTTGTCACTCTCTGCTTCAATATCAGTGTTGTTTGCTTGGGGGGTTTTCTTCTTCTACACTTGACACGCTTTCCACGTCAGAAGCATCGTCCGCTTGGACAGCTTCACGAAACAGACTGTCGGTCTCACTGTCTTCTTTGTCATCATCCATTGAATCATCGGAGCTGTAGAATCTTTACTTCATTCCAGACTCCGATAGTATCATCTGAACGCTTCAAGGGTGTATAAACTTTTTTTCCAGCGCTAGGACCAGGCACTTCGCCGTCAGCCATTTTGCCGAATACGCGGAAAAGAAAAAAACGATCTCTTCCAAGAAACTGCTCCAGTCAGCAACGAAACTGAAGAAAAACAGACTTTCCGGCCACGCAAACGGATTTTCCCAACACAAAAAGGGGTTTATAGAGGGAATCCACACAAGCTTAAATATCATTGTTATCGGAATGGACCTTAAAAACGAAGTTAGGAAAAATCGGGGAGGAAATCGCTGCACGTTCTATGACGTGGTAACGGCATCTGGGAGTGCGCTCTTCAGTAGCCGTCATATGACGTGCTAAGGCAGTCAACGGGTTAATAATATAAGTATACAGATATACACGTTGATAATTAGCACTTTTGCATTGTACCTGCATGCCTGAAGCCAAGCTGTGATCGATCTGATTAATGTCTTGCAGGCACAGGGCAGTGTGGACCTGTAACGAAGATGTGATCTGATTCATGTCTTGCAGGCACAGGGCAGTATGGACTGAAACGAAGATGTGAATCTGATTCATGTCTTGCAGGCACAGGGCAGTGTGGACCTGAAACGAAGATGTGATCTGATTCATGTCTTGCAGGCATCAGGGCAGTGTGGACCTGAAACAAAGATGTGATCTATGTCTTGCAGGCACAGGGCAGTGTAGTCTGTGGACCTGAACGAAGATGTGATCTGATTTATGTCTTGCAGCACAGGGCTGTGTGGACCTGATACAAAGATCATGTGATCTGATTCATGTCTTGCAGGCACAGGGCAGTATCAGTATGGAACTGAAACGAAGCTTGCAGTGGAGAGGGGCCCATGGAAGACTCCTTGGCAGAGCCGCCTGAAAAGAAACTTTTCATTGAAGGGGAGGGAACTATGTTTGGAGGAAGGGGAGACAATCGAAAGCGAGTGCGGCACTCAAACCTTTGATTGTGCTGTTTCGTCCTGACGACGGTGGGTATTCTTTGATCGTGTCTGGAATATCTTCATAAGCACCTGCAAAAGTAAGTTGGGGGCTTTTATTTTTGATTGATAAATATAATATCTTGGATAACTTTTTTGAAGACGTGTAAACTTATTATCATTTAATATCATCCCCCAAGTATTTCAAATTTCACAGGTTTTTGGTGTCAGGAAAGTGGTGGCTTTGTAATTCAAAGGGAGGGCCCCGTGAAATTTTATCAAAAACTCATGAGAAAAACTAAAAAATGTTTGTCTTCAAAAAATAGGGGCTATGAGGCTAGAAAAGAATATGATATGGTTTGGAATCCCATGTTTGAGAATGTAAATTGTGGACTGCATTTAGGGGTTGTAGTCAAACACAGTCTGAAAAAAGGACAGTGGCAGGATAGTTAAGGGCATTCACTTTCCTAACAGGTAAACTGTGAGGTTTGGGTTTTAATTCTGGGGCCTTTGCCCTTACCATTTCTACAAGAAAAACCATCAATTTTATATATAACTTAGGACACTTTTTGTGTAAAAGAATGCGGAACATCTTGTGCACATGTTAAATACCCGTTCTGCCTTTCAAAGCCCAGACCATTTCATGCAAATAGGAACGGATGACCCAAAAATTAAAAAGATACAATCTCATCCGTGCCAGGTGTTGGGGTTTAGACACCATCCTAAAAGTCGGAAGTGGCTAAACCCAAATAGGAGGGGGAGGATTTGGGCACATAAATACGCAAACATCTTACCTGTGGTGAACCTGGAGCTCTAGCCAAGGAATGAAAAAGAAAAAAAAAACCCAAAGGTTTTCAACTTGACAAAACAAAAAGTTGTTTGTATTTCCTCAGGGGTTTTTTTTTTTTATAGAGTGGCCATGTCTGTAGTAAATGTCTCCAGTATATGATGCATAAATAAATATATTTGTTATTCAGTTTGGGCTCGAAGATTCATCGCCATTTTGCGCTTGCGACCGTGTTGACCCAGTGTTTGCGTAGCATTCATGATCTTATGGGATATGTTACCTAATAATGCAGATTTGGTGCATGTATGCACGAGTGACGAGGGGCCATTGTATGTGGCCTGGGTGCCTGTGTTATTGATTTCGGCTGTCAGGTCACTGTGTTGTGTGTTTTCAGACAAAGATGTAACGGGTTTTTCGCCGTACCCAGTGACTGATTCTATTGCCCCCGGATACAGCCAAATTTCCACTCTACCCATGGATTTCACCAGCACCATGGAGACCAAGATCGAGAAAAGCAGAAGTATCGCAGCGTTATGGAATTATAAGGTCAGTGGCTTTTTTTGTGTGGCTTTTTAAAATAATTATTATTATTTTTATATCATTCCAAGATTTGGAGAAGATGAATATTGCAGTGTTTGTAGGGTGTAAGATCTTTAGGTCTATCGCATGGGTATGGGGTTTGTTTGTTTTTTGTTTGTTTGTATTTTTTTTTCCAAGATTGAGGACAAAAGAATATTGCAGCATTATTGAGTATCAGGTTAGTAGGTTTTTTTTTTTAATATGTTTGTGTGGTTGTGCTTTTGTTTTTTAATTATTTGTTTCATGCCAGGATTGAGAGAAACGGAATTGCAATGTTTATGGAATATAAGGTCAGTAAGCTTTTTGTGTGATATTCTTCTTCGTCAATGTACTGTGTAATGTGTGTTTGCAGAAAGAGTGCTCTCTGGCAATGTCCTGTGTAATGTGTGTTGCAGAAAGATTTGCTCTCTGTCAGTGTACCTGTGTAAGGTGTGTTGCAGAAGATTGCTTCTCTCTGTTCAGTGTCCTGTGTGATGTGTGTTGCAGAAAGATTGCTATAGGTCACAGAAAGATTTCTCTCTGTCAATGTTCTTTGTGATGTGGTTGCAGAAAGAAAGAATTCATTGCTGTTTGTGCAACAACGCCCTCGGTTGTCACAATCCGCCCTGGAAACCGGTACTACAAGGAAGCCAAGCGGCTGATTCACCTGGGCTCAAACAGCTCAGCAAGGTCAGACCCACCGACCATACCTGTCCCTTTCTCATCAATAGCAACCTGGTTTTGCCCAGGTGGGCTGTCCTGGCTTTGGTTTTGGTTTTGTTTTTATTCCTCGGCTAGAGCTCCCAAGTTTCACTTAGTGGTGAAGTTTTTTATTATGGTATGTGATCTCCCCCCCTCCCCTCCCTCAATATTTTGGTTAGCCATATTCCAAACTTTTGGGGGATAGTGTCTAACACGCTAACGCTCGCACGCACGCACTCACGTTCGCCCACTCACGCACACACACACCACAGACAGGAGCACACAGACATTCTCACCACACATTCTCACACACAACACACACACACACACACACACAACACCACACACACTTACACACACACCACACCACAACACCCACACGACACACACACACACACAAACACACACTCACCACACACACACACACTACACACCCCTTTATATATATAGTGGAAGGATGACGTTAATAAAATTGAAGAACCTCACTAACTAACTCGGACTGTCCGGACTTGGACGCACACCTTAAAATACCTGAACAAATTTGTCCTCTGGACAGACTGTTTGCGCCTGAAAAAGTCGCAGAGCTGATGGCCAGCCTGACCCTGGCAGGAGATCGGCATCGACGAGAATGGCAAGTGCTGGGAGGAACCGGATCCCCCGTGACAGGAAGAGACCAAACCCAAGGAGAAACCAAAAGCAAGTCCACAAAGGACGTGTAAGCTTTTCTTTTCCCTCCCCCCCCCTGCTTTTCTTGTTGTTGGTTGCTTCGTTGTTGTTGGTGGTGTTGTTGTTGTTGTTGTTATTGTTGTTGATGGTGGTTGGTGTTACCCCCCCCCCCCCCCAGGTGGGTGGTTGGTGGGGGTGGTGGTTGAGTGGTGGTGTTTGTGGTGTCCTTGCCAGTGTGGACAAGGGCGTTTGTGTGTGGGCAAGGGAGTTTGTTTGGTAGGGGAGTTTTTGTTTGTAGGTAGTTTGTTTGGTAAGGGAGTTTTAGGGCAGGGAGTTGTGTGGCAGGGCGGTTTGTTGGCATCTGTAACACTTGCTCATTTGTTGAAGGTGTCAATTGTCAGTACATGTGTGGGGGGGTGGGGGTATAGTCGTGGTTTTGTTTTGGGGTTGAATTGTACATACTTTTAAGCCGCTGCTCTGTAGTCTTTAGGGGTATAGTGCGTTGGACTTGTAATCTAAAGGTTGGCGGGGCGTTCGATCCCAGCTTTCAGGGCTATGGCGTTGTGGCCCTTGGAAAAGGCACTTTAACAGCTATTTCTCAGCCCCCACCCAGGTGTAAATAGGGGTACCAAACCTTGTGTTGGAGGGTTAAAACCTGCGTAGACTGGACGTTTCTTTCCAGGGGGGAGTCTTATGTCTCTCAAGTCGCTTAACGCCACAGAAACCGGGTTAAGCACCGGGCTGATGGCCTTATGGCTTGGGACAGGACTTTAACTTTTAACTTTTTATGTCACTGCCAATTTCCTCTGCTTGGAAAATGGGGATGCTCTTCACCAGGGGAGAGTGCGTTACGGCCCCATAACGAGCTGTGCCACCTATTTCTTTTGAAAAAAAAATTTCACCCCCCTTTTTCTGTTTGCAACTTGTATTAGTTTCCCTATAAGAGTGGCTTTTTTTGTTCATAATTTGCTCTAACTCTACATCTCTGTTGTGGGTAGTTGGGTTTGATTTTGTTGAAGTACACTTCAAATTTTGTGTGCATCTCTCTCAGTCTGCCTCCTTTTATTAGACAGCTCACTCTGTCATCATTGTACATTCCCTTTTCTCAAAATGGAGTTTTCCAGTTATGTTAATAAAAAAAAAATTTAAAAGAAAAAAAAAAGACTATGCAGTTTTGAGGTAAAGGTGAAAAAAGTGTAAAAATAAACGATTCGATGGTTATAGAACAGAGGCAAATGCATACAAAGCTGAACTTACCACCCCCCTATACCTCATCCTAAAAAAAAAAAAAAAGCAAAAAAAAAAAACCCAATACATCAAATAAACAAGAAACTCCAGCGGTGTTGGTGAATAAAGGTGGAGAGATTTTTTATGATACTTCACAGGTCCAGTCTTCCATTTGCAGGCCTGTCAGTACCTTTATCCCCTTCATGTATATCATGCAAAAAATCAAATGTGCACGTTTAAGATCCTGTCATTCATGTCAGCGTTCAAGTGGGCTTATGGAAGCCTGAACATTCCCAGGATATGTCCCCTGAAGTGGGGCAGCATAGTCAGTAACTGAACATTGATGATAAACCTCGGAGCTATAAGCGAGGAACTAAAAAAAATAATAAAAGAAATAACATAAATATAAGACTGTGTCAGAAACGATAAGCAAAAGTATATATCCCTAAAAAAGGGCAATTATGAAAGAAAAAGAAAAAGCTTCCGAAAGAGTTTAAGATGAAGAAGAAGGCGTGATGTTTTGTGGGGTCAGTCAGCAATCATAAACAAAATAACCACTTTACTGTTGATTGACCCAAGCGGGAGCCCTTTGAACCTTCCCGGACAACCTGTTCCCGAGGTGTTCCTGTCTCATAAGGCCACGCAGTCAGCAGCAGACTGCTCGTCAGGCCCATACAACCCGCTTCCGCACGACCAAGGAATGACGTTGAGTCACTGGCCAGCTGGTGGTCTGTCACCTGGCTCACACCTGGAGTGGTGTCTGTCGTGGCACTCCTGGCTGGTGTCTGTCGTGGCTACACCTGGCCTGGTGTCTGTCATGGCACACCGGGTCACTGGTGTCTGTCATGGCACACTGGTGGTGTTTTTCATGCACACCATACTGGGGCTGGTGTCTGTCTGTGGCACACTGGCTGGTGTCTGTAATGGCAACACCTTGCTGGTGTCTGTCATGGCCACACCTACCCTGGCTGGTGTCTGTCATGCACACCTTGCTGGTGTCTGTCATGGCACACCTTGATGGTGTCTGTCATGGCCACCACCTGCTGGTGTCTGTCACTGGCAACACATGGGTGGTGTCTTTCATGGCACACCGGGCTGGTGTCTGTCATGGCACACTGGGCTGGTCTCTGTCTGTTCATGGCACACCCATTTCAGATCCTACTTACGAACACTTTTAAATTCAAACCTAAGAAACACTCATTTCAAACACTGAAGTTTTTTTGCCTTCTGTTTCAATCTCCCTATCTTTCTTCTTCTTCTAACATCTGAAATCCCCTTCACCCTGACAAAGTGTATAACCTTTATATGTCGTGTGTGCGTGAAGTGCGTGCGTGCGGTTGCATGTGCTGCCCGGCTGCGCTGCGCGCGTGTGTGTTGTACATTCAAACTTGCTAAAAACTATTATTTGTTATTGATTGTTGGGTGCTGTATTAGGTCGAATGCAAAGCACGTTTGATTTGTTTTGTTTTTTTGACAATATATAGCTCTTTATTAATTCCATGTATAATGATTTTTATGATTAGTTTCCTCCTCTTTTCTATCTCCTCTTAGCTGCTTAATTAACCCCATCCCATCCCAGCCCCGATGGGGCTAGGCTGGTGAGGAATGAAAAAAAAAAGTTATATGGTAGACATCCAACACCTTCTGATGTAGTAATTTCTCATTTCTGCCCACCTCGTTGTTTGTATTTCTTTCTTATTGCCTTTCTGCCCCCCTATTCTCCCTCCTCTCTCTCTCTACTCCATTCTCCATCTCTCTCTCTCTCTCTCTCTCTCTTCTCTCTTCTCTCTCTCTCTTCTCTCCTCTCTCCTCTCTCTCTCTCTCTCTTCTTAAGTTTATTTTACTTGCCATCTTTTCATTTTATAGTGCACATACAGACCTTGCGGTTTGGTTCTGTCTTGTGGTTTCACTTCTAAGTTGCGAGGTTGGTTTCACTTATCAAGAGTGTGTACACCTGTGTGTGTGCGTGTGTGGGGCACAATGCATGTGCATGCATCCGTGTGCATGTTGTATTAAAATGACACAAAGTGATAAAAGACAAACGCTTATTTGGATATATACTTAAATGCAAGTTGTGAGGGTGTTGTGTGTATGTGGTGAGCACAAGTGTGTGTATCGGTTTGAGATTTTGTGTTGTATGCAACGTACTGTATATGCATGTGTACTTTTTAATGTAATTAAAAAACTACTTACATGTTCAGCAACTCACTCAGTAATGTTTTCTAGAGCAACTTCCTATGTGTGTGTTATTGCTGCTGGCATTTTTTGCGTTTCGCAACCAAGAAAGGGAGTGACCACACTGAATATCCTCAATCCTGACAATGAAGGCATGGTAAGGTAGGACGTGACCTTGGAATGACCTCACATTCGAAGTATGAGAAGCATTCATTGCGTTAAATATTGTATTCCAAATTTGAGGGGGGGGGGGGGGTGGGGGGGGGGGGGCGGGGGGGGGGGGGGGGGGGGGGGGGAGTGATACAGGATAATTTAGTGGTTAAGAGGTTTAGCTGGTGAATTCATTAGTATCAAGTGGGTACAGTTGTACGCAAAGTTACAAATTTTCAAAGTTTGCTAAATGAATCATGTTTATAGGCAATGGTTGGATGGGCGCTGTGAGAAGATTTGGACCATAGAGCAGATTTAATGGCTTTTTCCATTGGAATATTGGTTAAGACTGATCAAAGTAGAGGGGCTTATGGTTGGCTAGAAGCTTAGTTATACAAGTTGATAGAAGAGATTGTGGACTGCCATATCCAGCTAGCAAATAATGATGATGGTGTCATGATTCAAATTTTGGGGTAAACAACTAGCATGAATGCTAAAGGCACTGGGCCTATTTTGTCTTATATATGTGATGTTCCTCGGCGAATTTAGCTGTGTGCACCTGACCCAAGTTTTCGCTAGGAGCCATTTCTAGGCAGGCGGGGTCAGGTTGTTGAATTGATATTTTGGTTGATTATATTACTATAAGCCAATACCTATAACCTTGCATGAAGTATCATTATTCATGGCATAATTTGTGTCCTTTTGCTTCAAAACATGTTTAAGCCAAGAGCCCTCGTTCGGACCCCACTGCAGTTCAGATTTCTTTTTGTCACTTCCTTCAGTTTTATCATTTCAAATTGTAAGAACTTTTCTTAAAATTGTTTGATTCTTCAGTGGGTTTTGTTTTTGTTTGTTTTTTTAATTGAATAGGATTTTTGTTGCAAAAATTTTAAAATATACCTTCACAGTGGCTATGCCACTCATTATTGGTAGGTAGGTGTCATATATGCTATTTTTATCTAATACATAGAAGTTGTGTTGATAGAGAGGGAGGGGGAGGGGGGGATCATGGGACTGAAGGTAAGGAGTATGTTGTTTATGGCGATATTATTGTTGTTGATTTGTGAGGGGGGGGGGGGTCATGACTGAATGTTAGGTGTATGTTGTTTTGGCGATATTGTTGCAGGTGTTTTCGTTGTTGTGTTGATTAGAGAGGGGGGTGGAAGGGTCATGATCTGATGTAAGGAGTACATTGTTTATGGCGTTTTTGTTTGTTGTTGTTTATTGTTGCAGTGAGCACGACAGAGTAGGTGGTAGACCTGTCGGAGATTGTGGGCAAGTGTCAGCAGGCACAGGCACCTGCACAGCATTCTAGGAGACCAAGCGCAAACAAGGTCAACCCCGGTGAAGTCCTTCGGTACTACCCCAGTGAGACCCTAGGTCACCCCCAGCGTAGTCCCTAAGGTCACCCCAAGCGAGTCCCTAGCGTCAACCCAGCGTGTCCATGGGATACACCCCCAGTGAGTCCCTGGGTCAACCCACCAGTGAGTCCCTGGGTCCGCGTCACCCCCCAGGTGAGTCCCTGGGTCACCCCCCACCAGTGGAGTCCCTAGGTCACCCCAGGAGCCCCTAGTCTCCCCCAGTGAGACCCTAAGTACCCACTCAGTGAGCCTAGGTCACCCCTAAGTGATGTCCCTAGGTCGGCCTCCCCACCGGCGTAGTCCCTTGGTCGCGCCCCCGGTGATGTCCCTTAGGTCACCCCGGTGAGTCCCTAGGTCACCACCCGGTGAGTCACGACGGTCACCCCAGGTGAGTCCCTCAAGGCAGGCAGGGCAGGCCTGTAGCTGTGTGTCACTTGATTCTCACAGCTACATAACTTCTCCTATGTAAACACACTCTACACAAGCATTCATGCGAAGATTTTTTAAAAAAACCGTTCGGCTTTTTGGAAGAGTTGGCTATTGTGTAACTGGTGGAAACGGATTGATAGATTTACAAAATACAATATACACGGGGACTGATGTATTATACATAAAAAAGCGCGTGAGTGTTATTCCATTATCTCGAAATAATGAATAAAGAATAAATAAATAAACTTCTGTGTCCTATGGTCTTTTCTTACCGCTGTTTTTGACACTCGCACAACATCACCAACTCTAAATTCAGAATATGGCTACCCTTATTGGTGGGTCTAAAAAACAATACCTACACAAATTTTCGACTAGTGGATGAACATGGGAACCTAGCCAAGGGAGGGTGAAAAAAAAAAAAAAAAAAAAAACCTCACACAGATGGATTTTTATTGAAGGATTCTGAGCTACTTTTGTTGTTGGTTTTTTTTCAGTCCAATACGTGACCTATTGGGACCATTACAGCTGCTTCGCCCCACAGTACGACTCGTCGTTTGTCCAACGGTGAACAAAGAGGAATCAGACATCCTACTCGGCCACTTACGGTGATGAGAAAGGGGGTGCAGTATGCCCAAGAGGTGAGAGAGACTTGAGGTTGGGGGGATTATAGGTTTGGGGGGTAGGTTGTTAAGGTGGGGGTTTGGTTTTTGGTGCTGCATGTGGAGTGATTTGTAGTGATTTTTTAGGAGTCTCTGCTTATTCATTCTCATCACCAAGGTATCACAGCAGTCAGTTTTCTCCCACTTTCTGCTCCTCTCAGCTGCTAGATTAATACACCATCCTATCCCAGCCCAGTTGGGGGCAGATGGTGCTGTTTATAGCAGGACAGATAGGGACCCCATTTGGACTAGGTATAAGGAGTAAGGTCGTGCTAACTTATAGCACTTTGGATGAGTGATGTTGGATTTGTGCTATGTGGTATAGCCTAGCTGGTTCTGTCTACATTCTTCAGTAGTCATGACTCCCACAGGAAGCTAATTTTTCACTAAATTGCTGTGAGGCCACCAAGCCAGAAGGGGCCCTGCACTGCTGCTGGGTCACTACAATATGTGTACAGTGATATGGTTTCTGCTCTTGATATTTGGATCATTATTATTTTTTTGTTTAGTTAGAGTGTTGGGGTTTTTTTTTACCTTGAAGTTATCCCCTGAAAAGGGCGGGGGACTGGATATATATAAAAAGCACACGTAGGGGCTTATTCAATTATCTTGATTAAAAACAACTTGCCTGCTTCGCCTTTACTTGCTTTGCCTTGCCTTGTCGGCGCCTTACTGTTGCGCATATTCTGACATAACTTTTGTGGATATGCAACTGGAAAAACCAACATAAAAGTCACCCCACACAGACATCTCAGAACTACAATGAAGAATCCTTACCAATGCTTAAAAAAAATAGCAAGTTTCTGTTTTACCATTTTTAGACTTTGATATGGCCTCCTTTTCCCATACATACACAAAGTATTCAGTGTAAACTTCAATCACTTTCATTGCATCATATAGACATATTTTTGATACATTTTTAAAAAACAAAATAAACACTTTAGAAATATAAAAACTTTGATTTGCAAGCGAAAATGACCACTGGGTGATTATCAGTGTCACAAATATTCGTATAATATAAAACTAATAAGGACATTCAAAATCTGTGGCGGTTTTTGCGATTCTTTCTCCAGCAGTTGTCGTGAGGTCATAATATGGCGGCAGAATGATCTTATGTACTGAGACTATAAGAAATGATGTGAAGTGTGTGTTGTGTGTGTGTGTGTGCCGTGTGTCCTCTGTGTGTGTTGCAGGTGTGCAGAGCCTTTGTGGATTCCTCAGCGGGACTACTCTTCGAGAATGTGAACCACTTGCTGGAACTTGCTGGACCAAAGGACAGCCACACCAGCACCAACCACGCCTCAGAACAGGTACAGCCAGCCTTCTTTTTTTTTTTACTTTTTTTTTTTTTTAACAGGTCAGCCTCTGAAGGCAACATGTAGCTGCCTTTACTTTTCTTCCTTTTTTTTTTTTATTATTATTTTTTTTTTAACCCTTTCACAGTATGGTAAGCCCGTTGTTTGTTTTTTTTTATCCCTTTCAGTATGGTTAAGCCTGTTTTTTGTTTTTTTTTAACCCTCTCTAGTATGGTATAAGCCTGTATTTTTTTTGTTGTTTTTTAACACCTTTCAGTTGGTAAGCCTGGATTTTTTTTTTTATCCCTTTCAGTATGGAGTAAGCCTGTATTTTTTTTTTTTTTTTATAACCCTTTCAGCAACGGAAGCTGGAGAGGGATGAGAGCAGCAGCTGCAGCAGCAGATGAAACAGAAAACGCCACTCAAACCTGCCATCTGCGTCTGCTCAGGTAGCAAATAGCTACCTGTCGGTGTCTGTTGTCTGTATATTGTCCTGTTTGTGTGTATGGAGTGTGTGTGTAGTGCGTGTGTGTGTGTGTGTATTTATGTGGTGTGGGTATGTGTGTGTGTGGTGTGTTGTGTGTGTGTGTGATGTGTGTGTGTGTGTGTGTGTGTGTGTGTGTTTCAGTGTGTACAAGTTGTGTGTGTGTGTGTACAAGTTGTGTGTGTCGTGTTCACAAGTTGTGTGGTAGAAGTGGGTGTATCACATATTGTGTGTGTGTTGTGTTGTGTTGTGTGTGTGTGTGTGTGTGTGTGTGTGTGTGTGTGTGTGTGTTTAAGTGTGTGTGTGTGTGTTTGGGGTGTGTGTGTGGTTTTGTGTGTGTGTGTGTGTGTGTGTGTGACTGTGTGTGTGTGTGATGTGTGTTGTGCGGTTTGTTGTCTGTCTACAAATGTTGTTGTCTTAGGCGTTTGATGATAGTTTTGTCTACCTGGCTGTGCTGACTGTTTGCCTAGATGGCTGGTGTCTGTCTCTCTGTTGTTTGTCTGTCAGTGGCTGTGTTCTATCTATGTGTTGTGTTTCTGTCTGTCTGTGTCTGTTGTTTGGTGTTTTGTTGTTGTTGTTGTTTTTTAGGGGGGGTCTTTTTTATTTCTTTCCGTGTGTGTGTGTTTCTGTCTGTCTGGTCTCTGTTTGTGCTCTGTATATCTGTGTCTATCTGTTACTGTTTGTCTTCGAGTCCTGTGGTTAGGGAAGTTGAATGGCTTTGTTGGTTAAAACTATCAAAGTCCGCAGACCCTGTAGTTGACTGTTGGTTTAAACCTGTACATATCTCTTGATTCATGGGTTCATGAAGTCTTTGGGTCTTAAAACCTCTGCAGCCAGCATCTGGTGGATTTGTGGTTTTTGTTTAGTTCCATGGCTTTGAACATGGCGAGGTTCACCAATGGTGAGATTTTGCTTATGCCATTAGGAAGCCATAGTCCACCTTCGGGGGATGACAACCTGTACATAGCACCAATGATGATGCAGTTTTGTCAAATTTGTCATACCTTCTCATTCGCGATGCAGGTCTTTATGCTTTCAAAAGTAAAGGGGTTATAAAAAATAGGTAAAATTGGGGGAAAAGAAGAAGAAAATTACAGTTGTGGTGGGATTGCTTAGGTGATTAGAGCGTTGAGCGCAAAATTTGGTGGGCCTCGGGTTTGAGGCATCAGTTCAAGGGTGATTTTTGCCTTGGAGTTAACTTCAGTCCTACTCGACTCTCCTGTACAAGTCCTTTGGATTGAGACTATAAACCAAGGTCTCCAATGCAGAATGCTTGCTGAACGGTCTAATGCATGGGTTAGAACCCCATCTGCTTTCTCAGAAGAGTAGGCCATTGTCACATTTTTAGGGTAGGAATGCGAAGACTTTTTTTTTTTTTAAAAGGCATGCATACTCGGTGTTGTGTTTTGATCGTCATCTGAACTTAAAAATACAGTGCCTTTAATTGTAATGCAAAAAATTGTTGGACATATACAAAAATATCACCTTGGTGAATTTCGTAGATCTAGCCAAGAAAGACGCCACCCCCTAGCTACAGGAAAAACTGAGATATGACCTCAAAACAATTTGCAAGAGAATTTTTTTTTTCACCAGTATGTTCAGACATGTGTTAACTATTATTGACCCAAGGAATCGAGGATAAAAATCTACCGTCAATGGCTTACTGAACAAGAAAATTAAATAAGAAAATAATTAAACTCAAAATAGCACGACTGTGGCACCATACAAAATCCTTGCTCGCATACCGCTGCCGGCGGCTATCATCGCCTGGAATAAACAATAGTAAACAGCTGGCCCCTTTCCTCTAGTTCCAGTAACAGAGTGGGAAACCTGTTGCAATCGCCATGCTTACTCTGCTATACTCTTCACACTAGGTACACGTTAGTTTCAGTACAGTGCTGTTCACCCAGATGTGTACACGTTCGTTTCTGTTGTTAGCAGGGTGGATTTTAAAGTGTATTTCTTAAGAACGACCACTTTGTTATATAATAATAAATGGATCTTATATAGCGCTTATCTTGCAAAAACAAATCAAAAGCGCTTGTTACATAAGTAATTTGTTTTGTTTGACATAGTAATACAGAAAGTGTAGTTTAATGATTTGAAAAGTAATCAGGGAAAGTGTTTGTTTAATGATATGAAAGAATGCGAAAAACTATAATACCATAACTGTCTGACAAGATTTACAAAGTAGAAGATGCATCACATGATGTTATTAGAGACAGGTTCCACCAAAACACACTATATTCCGATGTTGTGGTAGGGGAAACTATGGCAGCTGTTTGTGTCAAAACAAGGGTTCAAAAGTTTACAGAATAAATCCTAAACCATATTTTGCAGGCTTTCCAAAATGGATTGCCACTGGGAAGCGACATTAACACTTGTGTGTGTATTGCTCAAACAACAATGCAATGTGATACTGCATTATTCACTTAAACTGATAAAAGGGCGTGAAAGGGCGAGTTTAATTCAAATTTATCCTTTGATTATTGCTGTTGGTAATAGTGACAAATAGAAAAAAGATTGCTTTTGTTGGTCTTCAGAGAGAGGAGAGAGAGTGAAGAGAGGATTTATTGATTTTTCTTTTATTTTGAGGATTATTGGAATAAGCACTCTTATGTTTTTTAAATCAAGTCCCCGTGTGTATGCTTGTTTGTTAAATGTCATCTGTTCTCACTGGCACACAATGTCATACTATACGAAAAGCGGAACAGGATGGATTTAACGTCGGTGCGTAAGGATGTTCTGCCGTGCATTCGCATACGGCGGCCTCGTTTAAAAGTGTCATCCGATGGACTTTTGGGGAAGAAGTGGATTCAGCACTGATGTTAACTCCAGGAGAAAAAATCTCCTCGACGGGACATCGAACCTGGGTCGGTCAAATTGCCAGCGCAAAGTTCTAATCCACTAGGCTATACGTCCAGAGAGAGAGAGGGAGGACGAGAGAGAGAGAAACTTGAATACTCTGAAACTTTGCCCTTAAGGGAAAAGAATAAGCACCCATAATGGCTTTTTTACATCCCAGCTCCATCAAAGAAATTTATGCAATGAAAAACAAATTAACAACATAATTTATGAAAACACATACAAAAAACCCAGAAAAAATTAACATGAACAATTGAGTTGTAACATCTATAGAAAATGCAGGTCAAAATGGAGATCTTGTATTAAAAAAATATGAAGGAAATGATGCACATATTGAAAAGAAAAAAACAGAGAGAGAAAATTGAAGGAGAATTTTGTATTGGGTATGAGAAAGAGAAGAATAATACACAAAAACAAAAAAGTAAATAAAATACAAAGAAAAAGAAGAAAGAAAAAAAAAGGAGAGAGGGTGTGAGAGAAGCAAGGGCAGTGGGTGGGGGAGGCAGACAGGTTGGCTAGGCAGCCAAGAGAGAGACAGAGAGAGAGATGAGAGATGCTAATCTTCTGAATCCAGCGGCTTGTCATTGGTTCTTTCAATGCCAGCTTGTCGCTGACATGAATGAAGCTATGCAGACTTTCACTTGGTGTGTCATTCGTTGACAATTTGTGAACAACACAAATGTTACGGAGCTACTGCAAGAATAAGAGAAAGATGAGCAAAGATTTGAAGACTTATGCTCACATTTTTGCAAGAAAGGGACCATTTGCATGAAGGACCTGATCTCTGAAAATATCTGCACAGGTGCCATTGATGATCCATCTGTAGTGCACGCAGAGCACAGGAGATTGGGAGCACAATCTTGGAAAAGTGGAAGGTCTGCTAAGTGACAGAGTTACAGTTTCAAAAGATCAGATCAAGTTATTTGCAATGGCAATCACAAAAAAAATATGGTCAAGATTGATGATGACGGTGGTCAGTGGTGGATCCCCAGCTGTTGTTCCAACGACTTGTTTCTGCTGCAGGCTACATGTTATGAATGAGAAAAGTGAAGTCTTCTAATATGAAGCTGTCAAGCTACCCATCATCTCTCTTTGAGTCAACCACTTTTTCTTTGGCAAGGGAACAAAGCAATCCTTGCAGATGAAACTATGGAAATTGACATTGGAAAATATGCCAGAGCTGATGCCTAACTGACGAGTGCATATTGTCACTGGATGGTGGACGCAACTTTTACAAAAGATACCTTGGTCACGTGGGTTCCACATACCATCCATCATCGAAACGTTACGTCGACCACGTAAAACAGAGTATGGGAATCCAACTGTAGTGTTCGATGGATTATTTTGGACCCTCAACCCAAAGATGTCACACATCTGCGAAGATCAAAGGGAAATCATCACTGACATCCATTTTACACCTGACATACTCTTAAGATTATGAAAAGACTTGTTTCTTGCACTATCCCGAAACAAGCAACGCTTTATTGATCTGTCAGCTGTGAACTGCAGAACTCTATGTGCATGGGCCACTTGTTTTGAAGGTGATGCTGATTGCATGATAGTTGCTGAAGCCTTTGGAATGCGACAAAAAAGCAGGGTACTGTTGTTGTTGGAGATTGTCACTGCAATCTCCCTTGATTCTCTTGATTCACACGCCAGTAGAGATGCTAAGGATATATTTCATGCAACAAAGTAAAAAGGTTCAGAAAAAAACCCAGCAAATACTGGAAACATCAAAGGCATATGCAACTGTCTCTTTTGGCAAAATTGTGCCACATTCTGCCAGTCATTCATGCAGTGACAGGATGTGACAAACTCTCTCATGCTTTTGGTCATTGGGAAACGTACAGGCATGTGGATATTTAAGATATTCAGAACATTTGTGCATCGCTGGCCGAGGTGTTCATGGAAGACAAAGAAGACATGAAGTTGCAGATGCTGGTCACAGATTCTGATGTGTCTCTACGATGGAATGTCTGGACACTCAAAATGGCATCCATAAAGTGAACAATGCTGTGTCGTGTTCCCCATCCCTCCTGCTGGCCTCACAGCAAACTCACTATCAGTTACAGCCAGCCAGAGATCGAAAAAGCCACACGACTCTTTTGGGGGATCGAACTGAAGACTCTCCAGCCTGAAACCCCATGTGCTGACTAACCACTGCGCCATGACAGCTGGTGTCGTCTGCAGTATTTGCTGTGTGTGACAGCATGGGAAGAAACCGTGTAACAATCCACATATAGACAAAAGACGAAACATAACAAAACATAAAACAAAAAAACTTGAGAAATATATGACAGAAAACCAAAAGAGAAGGAAAGGCAAAGACAGCCTACATACACCGATCAGACCAGATGTTGTCTTGTATGTGACTTTGTTGAGTTACTCTGCACAGTCTAACTTTTTTCCTCCTAGCACGTTGTGTACAGATGTTGGTAGATACACATGCAGAGAAATGATAGCATATAACACTCACGCGCGCGAGCACACGCACACTCACACACATACACGCACAAACACATACACACACGCACGCGCACACACGTAAGCACGCACGCACGCATGCACGCGCGCGCGCACACACACACAACACACACACTCTCTCTCTCTCTCTCTCTCTCTCTCTCTCTCTCTCTCTCTCTCTCTCTCTCTCTCTCTCACACACACACACACACACACACACACACACACACACACGCACATACACACGCACGCATGCACGCGCACACATGTAAGCACGCACACACACACACACGCACGCGCACACACACACACACACACACACACACACACACACACACACACACACACACACACGGGATAGGGGTAGCCTAGTGGTCAGAACATTGCGCTCTCAGTTTAACCACCCGAGTTTGATTCCTGTTCGAGGGGATTTTTCCCATGGAGTTAACATCAGTGCTGACTCCCCTCTCCCCAAAAGTCCTTCGGATGAGGGACTATAAACTGAGGCCCCGTGCGCGAATCCACACAGAACATCCTGCGCACACGTTAAATCCTGTTCCGCTTTTCGTAAGAGTAGGCCATTGTGTACCGGTGGGGAAGAGATGACAAGATTTACAAAACTGCATACACACGGGGACTGGATGTAAAAGAAAAGCACATGAGTGCTTATTCCAATATCCTCGATATAAAAGAATAAATAAAAGAATAAATAAATAAACAAACAAACACGCCTCTGCTTCTCAGCTGGATCTGAAGGTTCACCAGAGGTGAGATTTTGTGTATTCCGCCGTTTTTTACCTGCCATTACCTTATGTATGTATGTATGTATGTATGTACACGGAGATTCCTACGCCAAGATGGCGGATGATAACCTACAGGAATTCGTGTCTTTAAAAAAAAAAAAAGTTCAAAAGTTGATTCAAGACAAAATATGACTCGGTCCAAACGACAGGTTAGTCTACTTAAAAAATCTGAACCATCAAAAGAGAAAAGTGATAGAGGTGAAACATGTGAAAGCCCATCGTCTTCAAAATACAAAAAAACGAGCAATGGTCGTTTAACTAGATCCAGATCTACTGCTCTGACGGGTCCCAGCTCTGACTCAGCTGCTTCACTGTCTCTCCCACTGGAGCAACAACACGATGCGATCCTCGACTTGAAGAAGACCATCGATCGTCTGTGTGATCGCATCTATGCTCTGGAAGAGACAGTGGAGAGGTTGTCAAAGGACAACGCCCAGCGAGAAACTGTAAGTGTGGCCACGCAAACAGTCAAAGAAATAACACCATCAAGAACAACACTGTGCACCAAAAAATCATATGCAGAAGTGACAAAATCAACTCCTTCAAATAACATAAGAGGCTTACTTACAAGAGAGGCATGCAACAAGCCTAAAAATACCATATCAAAATCGACAGGCTTCTCAGCAAAGAATGACGCACATTGCTCTAAAACGCAAACTCGTGACGTCAAAGATTCAAATTCCAACTCTCTTCCCAAAGTTCTATTTCTACATGACTCAACTATGTCAAAGATCAATGCAAAACGCCTGGGTTATTCCTATGGTCTCAAAGTCACATCAAAGAGGGCCTTTAAAATTGCTGACTGCAGAAGGGAAATCGAAAATATTTGTCCTGAAGACACAGTGGACTGCATTGTTCTGCATGCAGGAGTCCATGATGTAAAAGGGTCTGACCCATCCACTGCATCCAAAGACATGGTCTCGGTAGTCAACCAGATCAAAAGCAGACTCCCCAAAACAAAAAGTAGTTATCAGCAGAATTGCTCCTGTGAAGAACAAAGATCTTGAGGGAAGGAGACAGCTCTTTAACGCTCTTTTATTTTCTGAGCTTTCTAACCAACAAGTGTCTATTCTCTCTCATGAAAATATGAGTGTATATAATAACAAAATCATGAAAGATGACATTCATCCATCAGATATAGGCACCAGCATCCTGGCGGGGAACCTGGGTCGACACGTTCATCGTCTCTTCTGGGAGCGACCAAGGAGAAGGCTCGTCAGGAATCTTCATCGAGGAATGCCCAACAGCTTGGAGAAAGGGCCCAACCAGTGGTATGGAGATCCTGCAGGGTTTGCCAGATTTCCTCAGCCATGGTCATTTCATCATCGCCAGTGGAATTCTTTCTCCCATCCATATTCCTGGTGACTTTGTTCGTTTATACCACAGCAAAATGTGTTGAATTTCACTATGTGTCATGAAGACTGTGTTTGACAATATTGTAATTTTTCAATGGAATTGTAGATCACTCCTTCAAAATTTACTTCACCTTGAAGCTCATCTCTCACATCATAATTATTCAGTTCTTGCATTGCAGTCTCTTAACGTAGATGCTAACAAGCTTCCCAAATTTAACAATTTTTATTATCCACTATTGTTCACTTGTAGCAGTACAACCAAAAGAGTTCAAACAGCAGTGTACATTAGAGCAGATTTAAGTTACTCTCCTCTGTCTTTACCCCCTGTTCCAACATCTACAGATGAGTTTTTTGCAACAGCAGTCACTGTCAAAGTAAACAAACAAACAGATTTAAATGTAGTATCTGTTTATTATCCTAAGGGTCCAAAAGCAGAAAATACAGACTGGATTAAACATATTGATCTAACAAGTAAAAAATGGATAGTGCTTGGAGATTTCAACGCACATGCTCCATTTTGGGAACCTAATTGTTGCAATGTGACCTGTAACAGATTAATAGAAAACATCGTTGACTCAAAGTTGATTCTCCTAAATGATGGTAGTATAACAAGATTACCTGATATTGCAAGCCATAAACCATCATCAATTGATTTATCATTAATATCGCCTGAATTAGGAGTTAATGCAGTCTGGCTCACCAATGATGATACATTAGGAAGCGACCATTTTCCTATAATACTACAGTTAAAAGAAATTATGTTTGAAAAAGAAGCCAAAGTTGACGATGTAATCCCTAAATTTGTTTATAAATGTGCTAATTGGGACCTATTTCAGTCCATATTATCTAACATAAACTGTAAATATCTTATAGATGAAACTATTGATTCGTCATATGACAAATTTTGCAAAGCTGTTTTACAGGCAGCAGAAAAATCTATTCCCAAATGCAAAAAGATGCAAGATTGGAAGTACTTTGGGAATGTGTGGTGGAATAATGAATGTGAGGAAGTGGTATACTTAAAAAAAATAGCTTTTAAAAAATGGCTACAAGACAGATCGGAAGTAAACTTCATTAATATGAAGCACGCTAAGAATCATAGTAACAGAGTTGTAGCTCTAGCCAAGAAAACTTATTTTTCAAATTTTTGTAGGGATGAAATATCTGAATCGAAAGATTTACACAAAGTGTGGAAAAAAGTTTAAAAAATGAAAAATGGAAACATTTTGCCTGTCTTTCCAATAAAACTCCATAATAATGAAATGCCTTCCTCCTTGGACAAGGCTGAAGCATTTGTAAAGTCTTTTTCAGATAACAACTTTTTGTCAAGTCTGAATCCAACTGACAAAGGCTTTAGAGAGACAGAAGAAAGAAAAGATGAATATAAAGATCCGGTTTCCAAACAAGAGTACTTTTTAAATTCTTCTATCACTTTTAAAGAATTTAACGAAGCGTTAGAATCATTCTCTTCAAATTACAGTGCTGTGGGCATTGATGGCATTTCATACCAATTATTACTACACTTGCCTTTAAAATGGAAGGAATTACTTCATTCGTTTTACCAAAAATGTTGGTTAAATGGAACTCTCCCTACCCCCTGGAAGAGGTCAATTGTAATACCGGTTCCAAAAAAGGGCAAATCTAGATCTTGTATTAATAATTACAGACCAATAGCACTAACTTCACAAGTGGGAAAAGTTTTAGAAAAAATCGTCCAAAGACGCCTTTTGTATTTCTGTGAAAAGGAAAATATAATTCCAGTGAATCAGGCTGGTTTCAGAAAAGGTCGTTGTACAACAGATCATCTAGTGAAACTTACAAGTCATATTAAGTACCAGTTTGCACACAGAAAAAGCACACTTGCCACTTTCTTTGACATTAGTAAAGCGTATGATAGCGTATGGCATGCTAGATTATTATACAAACTGAAACTTATTGGAGTTAATGGTGAAATGTTTCAATACTTTAAGAGTTTTCTATCAGAAAGATCGATGTGTGCAAGAGTTGGATCAGTGTATTCATCTTTCAAAAATATTGATATTGGTATTCCTCAGGGGTCAATAATAGCTCCTATATTGTTTTCTATTCTTATTCATGACCTTCCAAAAGTTCTGTCAAACAATATAAACCTAGCTCAATATGCTGATGACATTGCAATTTGGATGAATACAAGCATTAGGAAACATACGTCTAAAAGAATTATAAACCATATCAACAAAATTTATCAGTTAGAAATAGATAGACTAGATACTTATATGAAAGAAAATGGTCTTTCTCTTTCAGGAGAAAAAACTAAATTAATGCTATTTCTGAATGGTGAAAATCCCAACTGTTTACCAGCATTACACATAAATGGGGAAACCTTAAAATATTCTCAAAATGTTAAATTTCTGGGTGTTCATTTAAACCCCAAATTAAATTGGAGATTCCATATTGAGAGTCTAGTAAACAAAGCAAGAAAACATTTAAATCTTCTCAAAATTATTACTGTTCAGCCATGGGTCAGGACACAAAGACTCTCCTTCACTTAGCAACTAGTCTAGTCAGATCAACGTTGGTTTATGGGCAGGAGGTTTATCATTCAGCTCCTCCTTCTTTATTGAAAAAGCTGCAAAGCATTGATAGTAAATCGATTAAACTAGCTCTTGGAGTCCCTGTACACACAAATACACTGAATACATACAGAGAAGTCAATTTACTTTCTTTATCAGATCATCGTCATTTAGCTGTAGCTAAGTTTGTTACAAGAAGTCTTTCAGTATCAAATTCATTAAAAACAGAAGTACTCATTGACTCAGTCAAGGATTATCCTAAGAGGGCTCAACATATTTCATCACTTTGCCCAATTCATAATTACATAGACGATTTACTGTCAGAGTGTAATATTGACATTTCATCAATACCCATTGTCCCAATAGTTCCTAAGATACCACAGTGGGAGCATAAAGAGGCTAAATTTGATATTGATTATACCATGCTCAAAAAAGATGACAATATTAATATGTTGACTTCTGATGTAAAACAACATCTTGAAACAAATTATCAAAATCATATAAAAGTGTTTACAGATGGTTCTGTTTATGACTTAAATGCAGGATCAGGTTTCGTTATTCCTGCTCTGAAGATACAAAAATCATTCTGTTTAGGGAAGGGTTTCTCCATATTCAGCGCCGAGCTCTATGCCATACTTATGGCTCTGATTACTATAAATAATTGTAATTTTGCATTTTCTCACTTCGCTTTTTGTGTTGACTCAAAGTCTGTACTGTATAGCTTACAAGATTGGAGCTCAAAAGTAAGGACAGATTTATTATTTGAAATAAAATATTTGATACATTGTATCATGACAAAAGGTATAGGAATAAATTTTTGCTGGATTCCTTCACACTGCGGAATATACTGGAATGAAATAGCAGATAATCTTGCAAAAAAAGGTTCAAAAAGAGATTGCCCAGTTCATAACTTAAAAAATGATTGTCGTGAAATTAATTCATTATTGGAAAATCATGTACATAAGTTTAACTTCCATGGGAAATTTGAAATACTAGGCTATCCAAGACATATTTCTAACATCATTTATAAGTTGCGATTAAACTCCTGGAAGACCAAATATTCTCGAAATGTAACTTGCTCCTGTTCTGAACCATTATCTTGTGAACATCTTATTTTTCAATGTTCAGTTCTAAATTCAGTTTATAAAGAAAATGGCATTGAAATTGCAAGGGAACCATTGAATGTAGTTTCGCGAAAACCGTTGATTTTTGATGTTGCTAGGATTATTTCCAAGTCTTCTGTAAATATTTTATGGTAGGGTTTTATTTGTTTGTTTTTTGTTTTGTTCTTTGTTTGTCTAGTCTAATATCACCAAGTGTGAATAGACTTTAAATTAAACTACAACAACAACAACCTGCCATTACAGTGGCCATCATCAGTGAATCATGGACTCTGACAGCAGAGTTAGAGAGGAGAATCCAAGCATTCGAGAACAAGTGCCACAGAAGACTCCTCAAAATATCATACAAAGAACACAAGACCAATAACTATGCGAAAGAAGAAATCAAAAAGCGTGTGGGCCCCCAAGAGCCTTTGCTCTCCACCATAAAGAGGAGAAAGCTGATGTGGTTTGGTCACACCACAAGACACAACACCCTAGCAAAAACCATCCTGCAAGGAACAGTCGAGGGCAAGAGAAGAAGAGGCCGCCAAAAGAAATCATGGGTTGATAACATCAAAGACTGGACCGCCCAACCCCTACAACACCTCCTACTAGCCACACAGGATCGTGAAGCATGGAAAAAGATCTCTGTTGCGTCTTCTCTCATGTCCCCCCTACGTCCTTTGGGACATGGGACTGAGTGAGTGAGTGAGTGACAGTGGCCATATTGTGGGGAACTGGGGATGCTATCTATACACAACACCTGTGTGCATGCGTATTCAATTTTTTTTTAAAAATTGTCACCATTCCCATCGGCACGAAATGACCTACTCTTCTTCCTTCGAATGAGACTATAAACCCGAGGCCCCATGTGCGAACGCACGCAGAATATCTTATTCTTGCGCACACGTTAAATCTTGTTCCGCTTTTTGTAAGAGTAGGCCATTGTGTGCCGGTGGGAACAGATGATACGATTTACAAAAACTGCACACACCCGGGGACTGGATGTAAAAAAGCACAAGAGTGCTTATTCCATTATCCTCGATATAAAAGAATAAAATAAATAAAATAAAATAAAATAAATAAATAATAAAGGCGGAACAGGTTTTTAACGTGTGCGTAAGATGTTCTGCGTGCGTTAGTACACAGGGGCCTTAGTTTATAGTCTCTTTGGAAGGTCTTTTTCTCTTGTGTGTGTGTGGGGAGGGGGGGAGGGGGGAAGTGGAATCCGTACTGATGACATCTCTAGGGGAAAATTCCCTAAACCGGTATGTGTATATGTATATGTCTAATTCCCTCTTTACTGTCACACTGAGTTCTACAGTTGGGCCGGCATCTTCTGGCTGACTTTCAACAGATGCTTAGCGTATAATTATGGACTGTTAACGCTTCTTTGAGAAAACTAAATATTGGAATGAAAAGAGCTGAAGCTTTGCCTGATGTCCTTGTTTTCCGTTTTTACATCACTGTACAGGAGACTCAACAACGTGATTTACCAATTGACCAGCTCTTGCTCTTTTCCAGCTAAGCCGTCGATGTCGGCAAAATGTAAGTTTGCAATCGTCGGCCTATGGCATGCAGATCATCCAAGAGAAAACCCAGTTGATGACAAATTGTGCCAATGACATCGGCACTAACATTGTTATAGAAAACAAGAAAATTGGGACCGTCCTAGCTTCAAATATCTGGGAGCTATAATATCAGATGAAGGACCCAAACCTGAAATTCTCTTCAAGATAGGCCAGACCTCAGCTGCAATGACCTCACTAACAAAAGTCCTATGGAGTGACAAGAACATCGCCATCAGCTTCAAGATCAGACTGGTGCATTCGACGACGTGGTTCTTTTTTTTGCATTCAATCCCCGTGTGTATACAGTTTTGTAAATCTTGTCATCTGTTCCCACCGACACACGACGGCCTACTTTTACGAAAAGCGGAACAGGATTTAACATGTGCGCAAGATGATCTGCGTGCGTTCGCACACGGGGCCTCGGTTTATAGTCTCATCCGAAGGACTTGTGGGGAGGGTGGAGTCAGCACTAATGTTAACTCCAGGGGAAAAATCCCCTCGACCGGAATCGAACCCAGGTCGTCAAATTGCGAGCGCAGTGTTCTGACTGCAATAGCAACATGAACAGTTTTGTCTTAAACCTGAAGGGTATTGCTGTGTCCACGTCAGTTTATGCTCAGTTGTAACAATCCCTGAAAGCAGTTGCATACATGTTTCTTTTCGCATGTCTTCTTCCTCCTCCTCCTCCTCCTCCTCCTCCTCTTCCCTCTCCTCCTCCTCCTCCTCCTCCTCCGCCTCTTCCTTCTTCTCCTTGTCCTCTTTCTCCCCTCTTTTCCCGATAGTTTCTGTGGATCGGTAAATACTGAGATGTCTCCAGTATTGATAGACAGGCGGCTTGTTAGCGATGGCCAATACTGTCTAGTCTGTTTTTTTATTGTCATATTCACGCCTGGACGTGTAGGCTACAAACACATCTTACTGTTTAGACACTCTGTGCGTGTGTGTGTGTGTGTGTGTGTGTGTGTGTGTGTGTGTGTGTGTGTGTGTGTGTGTGTGTGTGTGTGTGTGTGTGTGTGTGTGTGTGTGTGTGTGCATGTGTGTGTGCGTGCGCGTTTGCGCTTGCACACACGTGTGCGTGTGTGCCTGTTTCTGTCTGTAAACATGCAGCTCTTTGCACACACACACACACACACACACACACACACACACACACACACACACACACACACACACACACAGAGGTAAACACACAAACACGCACACACACACACACACACACACACACAGAGGTAAACACACAAACACACACACACACACACACACACACACACACACACACACACACACACACACACACACACACACACACACACACACACACACAGGTAAACACACAAACACACACACACACACACACACACACACACACACACACACACACACACACACACACACACACACACACACAATACATATCTATGCATACATACTCACCGCGCGCGCGCGTGCTGCACAAACAAAAAAAAACTATGAATACCTCAACACATCCAGCAGACAACCATTTCCTGTACAAAGAACACAGCTGCCATCTGTTCATCAGACCACAGACACAGGAAGGAGACCTGAGGAGAATTTGACGTCACAACCGACACCATGAAGATTGCTGTCGGCTGCCTGCTTCTCTTGGCCACACTGGTGCAATGCCGGTTTAGGGCTGGTAAGTTCTGACCGGTGCTGCTGTCCATACTACTACTATTTCTACTTCATGTTTGGCCACCGCGTTCGACGAGGACCTCCAAAACGGCAGAGGAGGCAGCTGCTGTTTCAGAAATTGGGCAGAAATTTGATTATAGGAGAGATGCCTTGCCCACAGTATATCCCCACTCTCTCGGCCAAGATGGCATACTGACAGTCAGCTTTGGAGATGCTTTCCAAAGGCCAACTAGTCCTCCAGGACTGCAGCTCATAAGGACTGTGCAAGTCAAGCCTCCTAGTCAGAGAGTCATAGTCGATCACTAAGGACTAAACTGTAAAGTGGAATTCCATGAGTGGGAAAGAAAGCCACTGATCATACAGCCTCTCTCTTTGTTGTTGCCCCCATCAGCAATGGTTTAATCAAGAACTATACTACTACTACTACTACTACTACTACTACTACTACTACTACTACTACTGCTGCTGCTGCTGCTGCTGCTGCTGCTGCTGCTGCTGCTACTGCTGTTGCTACTGCTGCTGCTGCTGCTACTACTACTACTACTAGGCTCCTACTATCATAAATACTACTACCATTACCACTACTACGACTTGTACTACTGCTACTTCTACACATACTACAACTACTCTCTTGCTGAACAAGGTAGCTTCGGAAAATTTGAACATTAAGGAACTGTGTAAGGTAAAGGCAAAGGTGTCCCATGACCTCTTCGATCGTTGGGGACCGAGTGTCGGAGACTTCAGCTTCTCTAGGGGCCAGCATCTTGAGGGCGGCATCCACCTTATTTCCCTCGCTACTTTACCTTCCCTGTTCCTAAAGAGAGCGGGTACCCATTAATTATAGCAGAATGAACTCGGGGGCTGTACAAAATCCAAGACGCATGAATGGTCACCCATCCACTTGGCAACCACACTCAACGCTGCAACCTTTGCTCGGGGAGACCAAGTGCTCTGACCCCTGAGCTATCCTGTCTCCATAACGAATTGTATACAACTAGTCTATAACTATCACCAGATAAAACCAAGTCGACTTGATCAGTTCTGCGTATTCTCAATTCCAGAAACTGTCTTTTGGAAGTTTATCTTCCCCAAGAACTACATAGAACATTGTTTATGACAGGATAGGACTCCTTGCCAACCAGAATTTTCTCATCCCCAAGTGATGGTTTAAACAGACTTTATTCAAGAAAAGTATCACAAAAATGCAAGCAAACTTTTGACAGAACATCAAGTAAACTTATGATTGTCCTGTCATATCCACTGGAACTTCTCTCCTTTTCTTTCATCCAGCAAGTGAGAAAGTAATGAAGGCGATTCTGAAAAAATTAATTAATTACAGAATTAATTAATTAATTAATTACAATAAAATTATGCAATCTTGATCGCGTACCTGCTTTTCTTTTCACACAGTGCCTTCCACAGCTTATACCCACTATCACGACAGTAGTAAACTCATCTCTTTTTTCATAATTTTTCCATCAGCTTTTTCAAAACTGCAAGAGTTATACTTAAAATGAGTGACCTCATCCCTAATATTCTGAAGAGCTATAGACCTTTTCCTAGCCTACCTTGTATCTCTAAAATCTTTGAAAGGGTTGTTCTGAGATAACTCAACAACCACCGTCATTCCAGTTGTCCACACCTTCAATACGCTTCTACTCACTTCTGACTTACAGAAAATCTACCTTCTCACTCATCTCGACTTATCTGCAGCTTTCGACCCCCCCCCCCCCCCCCCCCCCCCAAAAAAAAAAAAAAAAAAAAAAAAAAAAAACCAGCAACAACAACACCAAAAACAAAACAAAACAAAACAACCGTTTGATATTATTAGCACAGCCCTCACTTAGTTTAGCTCACATCTTACAGACGATTCGCCAGACTGGAATGTGGAGTTCCACAGGATCAATTCTGGTCCCTGTTCTCTTCGTCTCTACACTGCTTCACTTTCATTCGTAATAAACCGTCATTAGATTTACCATCATTGCTATGCCGTTGATTCTCATATTCAAATCAGTAACACTCCTAAAAAATCTGTTCTTCTCTCTTAACAAATATGGCTTTGCTGTCTACAAGATTTCCCAAACTGGGTAAAATAGTACAATTTGCAGATAAACGCAAATAAAACGGAAGTTATGCATGTAAGGACCAAATATAAACTCTCCTCCATCATATCATCTGAAAGCATGGAATAATAAGAATGAAGCTTCGCCAGAAGAGATCTGTAATAATACGAAGAAAGTGTACACAGAGGTTGCCCAAAATGCTTACGAAAGAAGAAAAATTAACAGCTTGTTCCATCTCCCCCCCCCCCCCCATTCTCTCTCTCTCTCTCTCTCTCTCTCTCCCTCTCTCTCTCTCTCTCTCTCCTCTCTCTCTCTCTCTCTCTCTCTCTCCTCTCTCTCTCTCTCTCTCTCTCTCCTCTCCAATCCAATCCAATCCAATCCAATCCAATGATGTTGCTTACAGCCCCGCCGACCACACAGGCCATATCGGGGTATTCCGTTATCCTCGATATCAAATCAAATCAAATCAAATCAAATCTCTCTCCTCCCTTGACTAAGGTTCTAGTTGCGGACAAAGCCGAGCCCTGATGCAGAGAGAGGCCTTGCTGGGAGGGAGGAGAGCCATGGGCCGTATTGTGGGGGGTGAAGAAACCGCGGACTGTTCCGTGGTACCCTGGCAGGTGCAGCTGAGGGTGGGCAAATGGCTGTGCGGAGGGTCCATCGTGTCCAAGAGGCACGTGCTGACCGCTGCCCACTGTCTGAGAAAGATCAGGTCGGTCAGTTGTTGATGTTTTTGTAGTTTAATTTAAAGTCTATTCACACTTGGTGATATTTAGACTATGGTCGGTCAGTACAGTGCTTTCTCTGTGTGTGTGTGTGTGTGTGTGTGTGTGTGTGTGTGTGTGTGTGTGTGTGTGTGTGTGTGTGTGTGTGTGTGTGTGTGTGTGTGTGTGTATGTGTGTGTGTGTGTGTGTGTGTGTGTGTGTGTGTGTGTGTGTGTGTGGTGTGGCTGCTTTGGTCTGGTTTGGTCTGGATGCGGCTTGTGCAGTGTTGGGGGTGATATGAATAGTGATGATGATGATGGTGGTGGTGGTGGTAGTGGTGATGGTGGTGATGATGATGATGATGATGATGATATGATGATGATGATGATGATGATGATGATGATGATGATGAGATGATGATGTGTGTGTGTATGTGTGTATGGGTATTTGTGTGCGTGCATGCGTGCGTGCTTGCATGTATTTGTGTGTGTATGTGTGTGTATGTGTGTGTGCGCGTGCGCGCATGCATGTGCACGAGCGCGCGCGTGCGTGTGTGTGTGTGTGTGCGTGCTCGCGCGCGCGCGCGTGTGTGTGTACGTGTGTGTGTGTGGACAGCTACAACCCGAAGTTCGTGAAGGTGAGGGTGGCTGACCACAATATCAAGGCGATGGGAGCCAAGGAGAAGGTGATAGAGGTTAGCAAGGTGGAGGTGCACCAAGACTACAATGCCGCCACGGAAGGTGGGTGGGTGCTGTGTGTGTAGTGTGTGGTGTGGTGTGTTGTGTGTGTAGTGTGTGGTGTGTAGTGTGTGGTGTGTAGTGTGTGGTGTGTAGTGTGTTGTGTGGGTGTGTGGGGTGGGGGGGGGGTAGTGTGGTGTGTGTGTGTGTGTGTGTGGTGTGTGTATAGTGTGTGGTGTGTGGTGTGTGGTGTGTGGTGTGTTGTGTGTGGTGTGTGGTGTGTGGTGTGTAGTGTGTGTGTGGTGTGTGTAGTGTGTGGTGTGTAGTGTGTGGTGTGTAGTGTGTTGTGTGTGGTGTGTAGTGTGTTGTGTGTTGTGTGTTGTGTGTGGTGTGTAGTGTGTGGTGTGTAGTGTGTAGTGTGTGTGGTGTGTGGTGTGTAGTGTGTGTGGTGTGTAGTGTGTGGTGTGTAGTGTGTAGTGTGGTGTGTGGTGTGTTGTGTGTGTCGTGTGTAGTGTGTGTTGTGTAGTGTGCTGTGTGGTGTGTGGTGTGCTGTTTGATGTGTGTGTGTGTGTGTGTGTGTGTGTGTGTGTGTGTGTGTGTGTGTGTGTGTGTGTGTGTGTGTGTGTGTGGTGTGGTGTATGCAGTGTGTAGTGTGTGGTGTGCTGTGTGTGGTGTGTAGTGTGTGGTGTGTAGTGTGTGGTGTGGTGTGTTGTGTGTTGCGTGTGGTGTGTAGTGTGTGGTGTGTAGTGTGTGGTGTGTAGTGTGTTGTGGTGTGTGTTGTGTGGGTGTGTGGTGTGTAGGGTGTGGTGGGCTGTGTGTGTTGTGTGGTGTGGTGTGTGTGTAGTGTGTGGTGTGTGTTGTGTAGTGTGGTGTGTGGTGTGTGGTGTGCTGTGTGCTGTGTGTGTGTGTGTGTGTGTGTGTGTGTGTGTGTGTGTGTGTGTGTGGTGTGTGGTGTGTGGTGTGTTGTGTGTTGTGTGTTGTGTGTAATGTGGTGTGTGTGGTGTGCAGTGTGCAGTGTGTAGTGTGCAGTGTGCAGTGTGGTGGTGTGGTGTGTGTTGTGTGGTGTGTGGTGTGTAGTGTGTAGTGTGTGGTGTGTGGTGTTTGGTGTGTAGTGTGTGTGTGTGTGTGTGTGTGTGTGTGTGGTGTGGTGTGTAGTGTGGTGTGTGTGGTGTGTAGTGTGTGGTGTTTGGTGTGTGGTGTGCAGTGTGGTGTGTAGTGTGTGTTGTGTGGTGTGTTGTGCTGTGGGTGGTGTGCTGTGTGTAGTGTGTGGTGTGTAGTGTGCTGTGTGTAGTGTGCAGTGTGTAGTGTGTAGTGTGCAGTGTGTAGTGTGTATTGTGCAGTGTGTAGTGTGCACTGTGCAGTGTGTAG
>CM060325.1:49256266-49258470 GCA_030674155.1 Stramonita haemastoma | reverse complement strand
TTTTCATCCACTCATGATTTTGACGTTGAGGCACTCCCTTCTCTCTCTCTCTCTCTCTCTCTCTCTCTCTCTCTCCTCTCTCTCTCTCTCTCTCTCTCTCTCTCTCTCTCTCTCTCTCTCCTCCCCAACTCCTCTCTCTCTCTCTCTCTCTCCTCTCTCTCTCTCTCTCTCTCTCTCTCTCTCTCTCTCTCTCTCTCTTTCCCCCCTCTCTCTCTCTACTCCCCCCCCCCTCTCTCTCTCTCTCTCTCTCTCTCTCTCTCCCCCAACTCCTCCCCCCCACTCTCTCTCTCTTTCTCTTCTCCACCTCCACCCCCCCCTCCCACCCCCTCTTCCCAATCCTTCACCCTCCCTCTCTTATAACCAGTAGGTCTAGAGGCCCGCCCTGTACCCAATCCTTCTCGGTTTGTCTTCCCCGCCTCAGTCACGTGGTATGCGGCCATGCCTCCCGGAAGTTTGACAGACAAGGGAGCTAAACGCGGCATTGGTCGTTTCGGAGCGATGTGGGCGTGTAGTGGTGTGGTGGTGGTGGCTTTGCCTTCTAACTTCTGTATGCAACGTGTGTGTGTGTGTGTGTGTGTGTGTGTGTGTGTGTGTGTGTGTGTGTGTGTGTGTGTGTGTGTGTGTGTGTGTGTGTTCTCTACCATATACCGGCAAACTGAGGGGGGTGGGGGGTGGGAAAGGGGCGAGAGGAAGGGGGTGTGTGTGTGTGTGTGTGTGTGTGTGTGAATGATTTGGGAGTGAAGAGAGGGGGGGGGGGAGAGGGGGGGGGGAGAGAGGGAAGTGGTATGTGTATGTGTGTGTGTGTGTGTGTGTGTGTGTGTGTGTGTGTGTGTGTGTGTGTGTGTGTGTGTGTGTGTTTTGTGTGTGTGTTCAAATTCAATTTACATCTTTTCGACAAGTATATATATATATATATATATATATATATATATATATATATATATATATATATATATATATATATATATATAGCTGTGTGTGTGTTCAAATTTATTTAACGTCTTTTCACACGTGTGTGTGTGTGTGTGTGTGTGGTGTGTGTGTGTGTGTGTGTGTGTGTGTGTGTGTGTTGTGTGTGTGTGTGTGTGTGTGTGTGTGTGTGTGACTGAGGATAGAAGAGGGGTAGGGCTGATAAGATTCTTTTTTTTCTTCATTTCTCAACTTCTTTCCTGTTATTAAGGTGTGTTAGAGGAAGTGATATTTCGTTTTCAACCTCATCGTCAGTGGAGAGAAAGAGACATGAGTTTGTGTTTTGCGATGGAGGGAAGTGTCATAGCATTTTGTATAATTTTTTGGTTGCTTTTTATATAAAAAAAAAATTCTAAGTCTTTTTTTTTTCTCCTCTCCTTTTCCCTTTCTTTTTTCTTTTTTTTGTAGAAACAATTCTTTTTTTTATATATTTTTCTAAGTCTTTTTTTTCCTTTCTTTTTTTCTTCTTTTTTTCGTGGAAACAAATTCTCTTCCCCGATTTGTTGGGTTGGTTTTCTCTACTATATTATATACAGACCATACAGCCCAGATCAGTATAGAGTCCTTCCTGCCCTTTATTTACTCTCAGGCGCTACAACACCCCCCCCCCCACCCCACCCCCCACCACCACCACCACCACCCCCCGCAACCACCACCATGGCCCTTCTCCTCCTTCTCCCTCCTACCCTTTGCTATCTCCCCCCCACCCCCCTCTCCTTCCCCACCCCACCCCAACCCCACCCCACCGCTCCCTCCTTGCAATGTGCAATGACAGACAAGCCGGCCAGCCAACACTGAGTGTGCTTGCATCAGCACAGAGAGCAGCTGTCAAAATTCCGTCTGTTTTTTTTTCTTCTTCTTTTTTCTTCTTTTCTTTTTTATTCTTTTTTTTCTTTTCTTGCTAATTTTTTTGTGTGTTTTGTAACCACTACAACTAACTGTATCCTGTAGTTTTCTTCATTCATTCCTTCAATTTCTCTCTCTCTGTTTGTTTCTTGTCTGTCTTTGTCTGTTTGTCTTTGTCTGTTTCTGTTCTCGTCTGTCTGTTGTATGTCTCTATCTGTATGTCTGTCTGTCTGTCTGTCTGTCTGTTCTGTCTCTCCTCCTCTGTCTCTCTTTCTCTCTCTCTCCTCTTTCTCTCTCTCTCGCCGCGTGCGCGGCGGCGCGTCACTGTTTGGTTGTGTTCTATACACTGCTGTATGTGTGTGTTGTGGTGTGTGTGTGGGTCTGTCTGT
>CM060325.1:49241266-49248766 GCA_030674155.1 Stramonita haemastoma | reverse complement strand
TATTATTTTATATCGAGGATAATGGAATAAGCAATCCTATGCTTTTTTACATCCAGTCCCCGTGTGTATGCAGTTTTGTAAATGTCATATGTTCCCACCGGCACACGAAGGCCTACTCTAACGAAAAGCGGAACAGGATTTAAACGTGTGCGCAAGATGTACTGCGTGCGTTCGCACACGGGGCCTCGGTTTACAGTCTCATCCGAAGGACTTTTGGGGGAGAGTGGAGTCTAGCACTGATGTTAAGTCAAGGAGAAAAATCTCCTCCAACGGGAATTGAACCCGGGTCGTCAAACTGCGAGCGCAATGTTCTGACCACTAGGCTATCCCGTCCCCCCCAAACTACATTCCCGAAGCCGGAATGCGGCTACCTCCATGGTGGGCAAAAAAAAAACCCCACCCCAAAACGGTCGCATATATACGCAAAATCTCATCATTGAGGGCAAAGTAGTGGAGGAAAACAAGTGCAGGTAACCGCAAAATCTCATCATTGAGGGCAAAGTAGTGGAGGAAAACAAGTGCAGGTAACCGCAAAAATCTCATCATTGGTGAACTTCGGAGCTCTCGCCGAAGAACGAAAAAAACAAGTTTGGGATCCATTCCCTAATGAATTGTAATGAAATCTGTGACATTTATATCAACTTTATTTTTCATTATTCTTGTCATCTTGAAAGTGTTGAAACATATACATCTTTTTGTTTTAGGGTTATATATGTTGGGTAGGGTTTTTGTTTTGGTTTTGTTTTGTTCATTTTTTTAATCGGGGCGTAATTCAATCGTCTTGATCTTTTACTGTATGCCTTTCTTGATAGTTTATTTTTCCCTTTTTTTTTTTCCTTAATGGTTTCATTTCACATTCTCTCCCTACTTTTCAAGTTCGTCTAGTGTGTTTTGATTGGATCGTTGACGTTTTTGAAGTTTGTACATCCGTATCCAGCAATTGGAACATCAGTGAAATAGATATAGATCTAGAAAAAAAATATTTAAAAAACATCCGCCAAACGAACATTAAAAAGAATAGATAATTGAATGTTTGTTTTCTTTCCTCGGCTAGAGCTCCGAGGTTCCCCAATGGTGACATTTCTGACTTTGGGCATGATATCTAAACCCAACACCTGAGTACATGCGGGCTTTGTTGTTGTTGTTGTTGTTGTTTTTAAGTATCACAAGTTCTTTCCAAGGACGAAATGTTCCAATCTTCCGAAAAGCGGAACCGATTTCTTATGTGTGTACACAAGATGTTCTGCATGCATTCGCACATGGAGCCTCCCGTTTATAGTCTCATCCTTAGGATTTTTGACATTCAGTTCGATTTTCTCGTCAAACTGGGAAGAAAGGGCAAGGCTGGGGGGGAATCGAACCCAGAACCTCATCAGGGTTTACTTGTCAGGCAGGTGATCGTCTTAACCGCTCTGCCACCTCCCTCCATGAATGAATAATTATATAACTGATGATAAAATACGTGAGATCAGGAGATAAAGTTAACAACATTTTAGAAATTAATACATGGATTAATCAAGACAACAACAAAAAAATTTTAAAGGAGAAAAATGCCGATTAAGCATAAAATACGTGATCATGTGATTAGAAAATAATGTGAACTAAAGAGATAGATACCCCCAAAGCCTATTTTGTTCAAGGACAGAGAGAAAGAAGGACGTTGGGGGTGGAGGGTGGAGAAAAAGGAACATGGAAGAAGACAGGAAGGAAGGAAGAAAGGAAGGAAGGAAGGAAGGAAGGAAGGAAGGAAGGAAGGAAGGAAGGAAGGAAGGAAGAAAGAAAGAAAGAAAGAAAGAAAAAGGAACATGGAAGAAGACAGGAAGGAAGGAAGGAAGGAAGGAAGGAAGGAAGGAAGGAAGGAAGGAAGGAAGAAAGAAAGAAAGAAAGAAAGAAAGAAAAAGGAACATGGAAGAAGACAGGAAGGAAGGAAGGAAGGAAGGAAGGAAGGAAGAAAGAAAGAAAGAAAGAAAGAAGAAAGAAAGAAAGAAAGAAAGAAAAGAAAGAAAAAAGGAACATGGAAGAAGAAGACAGGAACGAAGGAAGGAAGGAAGGAAGAAATAAAGAAAGAAACAAACAAACAAACAACAAAGAAAAAGGAACATGGAAGAAGAAATACAGGAACGAAGGAAGGAAGGAAGGAAGGAAGGAAGGAAGGAAGGAAGGAAGGCAGAAAGAAAGAAAGAAAGAAAGAAAGAAAGAAAAGGAACATGGAAGAAGAAATACAGGAAGGAAGGAAGGAAGGAAGACAGAAAGAAAGAAAAGGAAGGATGGAAGAAAGCCCACGTGAAACTAGAAAAAGAGCCAAGGGACAGAGAGAAATTTGGGGGGAGGGAGGGAGGAGAGGAGGGGGGGGGAGCAGGAGAGAGAGAGAGAGAGAGAGAGAGAGTGAGATGAGAGAGAGAGAGAGGAGAGAGAGAGAGGAGGAGAGAGAGAGAGAGAGAGATGAGTGAGAGAGACAGAGAGACAGAGAGGACAGAGAGAGAGAGATGAAATCAAATCAATTCAAATCAAATCAAAATCTTTTATTTCGAGGATAATGAATAAGCACTCATGTGTATTTTTTACATCCAGTCCCCGCCCTAATCAGGGATTACATCAATTTAAGAACACCTCCAACTAATAACAATAATAAACGAAAAAAGAAGCCCAAAACAACAAGACAGAGTAATAAACAGAAGACAAGATGTAAGGACAGAAGATATAATAGGATAACAAAGGCGCAATACAGTGAACTAGAATTAATAATAAACAATAAAATGATCATTATAATAAAAATAATTAAAAAAAAAAAGAGAAACCAGAGAGAGGGGAGAGAGAGAGAGAGAGAGAGAGAGAGAGAGAGAGAGAGAGAGAGAGAGAGAGAGAGAGAGAGAGAGAGAGAGGAGGAGAGAGAGAGAGAGAGAGGAGAGAGAGAGAGAAGATTCTTTTATATCGAGGATAATGGAATAAGCACTCTTGTGCTTTGTTTACATCCAGTCCCCGTGTGTATGCAGAGAGAGAGAGAGAGAGAGAGAGAGACAGAGACAGACAGACAGACAGACAGACAGACAGACAGACAGACAGACAGAGACAATGACAGAGACAGGCAGAGAAAAAAAAGAGACACAGACAGACAGACAGACAGACAGACAGACAGACAGACAGAGACAATAATGACAGAAAACAGACAAACAGACTGAGAAGACAGACAGACAAACAGGCAATGGCAAAAGAAGAAGAAGAAGAAAAGAATACATCTCTTTTCTACGTCGTCCAAAATCTCCCCAGCACTCCACGTGTCAGCGTAGGAGCATTCGATCAAAGTTTGCCACAAGGCCAAAGAAATGATAATCCATCCAACAACAACATCAACAACAACAACAACGCATCCCTAAAGACACCACCACCACCACCATTCTCAACCCCCCTCCCACCCCCCCACCCCCCCCCCCCCACCCCACCCCCCCACCCCCGCACCCACCGGAAACACCCACACCTATCAGAAAGTTAAAAAGCACAATTATTGTAAGAAAATGTAGCCATTTAAAACATATATGCTTGTGCACGCGCGCTTCAAAGTTGTGAGCAAATGCGAGTGTGTGTGCGCGTGCGCGTGAGTGTGCACGCTTATAATTTATTCTTATGCGACGCTCGCGGGCGCTCAGAAATAGGCATGTAGAGTATACACGGACATGCTTACGTTTAAAAATGTGCACAGGTGCAACATACTTGTACGTACACACGTGCGTGCGAGCGCACGCACACCGAGCCTCTGTCTGTCTGTGCCTGTCTCTTTGTCTGTGTCTGTGTGTCTGTGTGTCTGTCTTGTCACACACACACACACACACACACTCTCTCTCTCTCTTCTCTCTCTCTCTCTCTCTCTCTCTCTCTCTCTCTCTCTCTCTCTCTCTCTCTCTCTCTCTCTCTCTCTCTCTCTCTCTCTCTCTCTGTGTCTCGCGCGCCACACACACACACACACTCACACTCACTCTCTATCTCTCTCTCTAACACATACACTTCACTCACTATCTCTCTCTCTCTCTCTCTCTCTCTCTCTCTCTCTCTCTCTCTCTCTCTCTCTCTCTCTCTCTCTCTCTCTCTCTCTCTCTCTCTCTCTCTCTCTCTCTCTCTCATAGACACACACACACAGACACACACACACACTCACTCATTCTCAACCCCCCCTCCACACACAACACACACACACACACACACACACACACACACACACACACACACACACACAGACACACACACATACACACACAGACACACACACACACAAACACACACACACACAAACACACACACACACACAAACACACACATATATACACACACGCACCCCCCCCCCCCCAACTCACACACACACATACATTCTCTGATGACAGGAACAGGACGATAATGTAAAAAGGAGGAAGAGGATGAATGAGTCGGTGGGGGGGGGGGGGGGGGGGGAGAGAAATCTGAACATTTCAGTAATCAAGGCAAAATAAGAACATAGTTAAGCTCTGGCAAAACGGCTTCAGCCATCATTCTGATGTTAACGTGCACTTTGCTACAGATTAACTGTCCCTGAGTTTGCTTCTTTGTTCGTTTTGTCGTTTCTTTCTTTCTTTGTCTGTACTGTTTGTCCGTTCGTTCGTTTGTGCGTGCGTTGTTTGTTTTGTATGTATGCTTGTTTGTTTGTTGGTTGGTCGGTCAGCTGTTTGACTGTCATAACACACACATGCACGCGCGCACGCGCACGCGCACGCGCGCGCTCACACGCACACACACACACGCACACACATACACACACACACACACACACACACACACACACACACAACACACACACACACACACACACACACACACACACACACACACAGAGTCATCCTTCGGGATGAGACTATAAATCTAGGTCCCGTGTGCAAACGCACGCAGAACATCTTTCACACGCATTAAAACCCGCTCTGCTTTTCTGAAGCGTAGGCCATTGTGTGCCGGTGGGAACGGATGACAAAATTTCCAAAACCGCATACACGTGGAGACTAGGTGTCAAAAAGCACACGAGTGTTTATCCCATTATCCTGGGAATAAAAGAATAAAACAAAATTAAATTAAAATTTAAAAAAAAAACATACACACATATTCATCGTTTAGATAAAAGAGCAGCAAAAATTGTATTGTTGAAATGAAGCTCCCTGACTGTTGAGGATTATAAGCAAATAAATTTCCTGATTCTTACCAGCCACCATGGCGCAGTGGTTTTTGCCTTGGGTTACGGACTGGAAGGTCGCGGATTCGAATCCCATAAGAGTCATAGGGATTTTTCGGACTCGGGCCGGCTCTTACCCAGAGTGAGTGTGTTGTGGGCTTAGTGCGAAGACTGGGACCACACAGTCGAGCTTCATCCACTTTACGGATGTGAGTTTGAGAGTGTTGCTCAAATTACCTGACCAACACTACAGGTGCCTGTATCTCTCGGGCCCGGTTAACGGTGGGATATATTATGATAGTAAGCGTAGAGTACAACCCTGTCAAGCAGTCTCAAAACATATACACTTCCATGGCAGCATTGTCACTTCATCTTCATTATCACTGATCATCATGCAATAATAAAAATGTATCTGATTCGGTGGCCACAGTTGCTCTGGTCTTATGGTAACCTTAGACTCGGTTTCCCCATACCCTTCTGTGCCTGTGATGTGGTTGTGACAAAGCCTTTGTTTGGGGTTGGAGGTTCAAGGGGCACGGTCGTTTGAGGGACGTGGTGGTTACCGCCTCGGGTGGGTGCTTCAATCAGTCTGGCTCCGCGACTAAACTAATAAAGTCTTTAGTAGAGGGCTTAGTAGATGGTGTCTTGCGTATGTTAGCTTAGAACAGGCACCACTGAACACCACCAAAGTGCCCCAGAAGCAGCGCAGGGCCCTCTGGCTGGTGGCCCCACGGCGGTGGTATATTGATGTGCTCCCTGTGGACTTCCGACCCTGAGGATGCGACATAACGAATTTGGGTTTGGCTGTGGCGGGAAGATTGAAATGAGCTGCGTGGGAACAATAGGACATGCACGTCACAGAAGATGAGGCAGCAAAACACACACACACACACACACACACACACACACACACACACACACACACACACACACACACACACACATAGATAGATAGATAGATAGATAGCTAAATAATAGATAGATAGATAGATAGATAGATAGATAGATAGATAGATAGATAGATAGATAGATAGATAGATAGATAGATAGATAGATAGATAGATAGATAGATAGATAGATAGATCCTGAATTTTCAAAACACACTGTTATTCACAAAAAAAGTGTGTGTCCAAAATGTTGTTAATGAAAATTTATGTCCGAAAGATTACCAAAACTCTCAAATTCAACCAGCAGAGACACAACCATTTACTAACATTTCCAAGACCCAGAAATAACCTATATATTATAACACACACACACACACACACAGACACACACACACACAGACACACACACGCGCATATATATATATATATACATACATATATATATACATACATAATATATATATATATATATATATATATATATATATATATATATATATATATATATATATATATATATATATACACCACTGAGTTATTCCTTCTACACCATGTTCTAATCATGTATTCATGAAAAGAAAATTCAGATGTCTTTTAAGCTGATCTTTATTTTTGATAAGTTTTAAACTTTCAGGGGGCTCATTCTATAAATCACTGCCTGGATAAAAGAAGCTCGACTTATATTATAAGTCGAGATTCTTTTATCCAAGCAGTGATTTATAGAATCTTTCTTTTCATCAGCTCTCGAAATCAATACTTGAGCCTACTTTCTGTAGGATGCATGCGATTTCGCTCGTTTACAAAATACAAAATATCAGCTTTCCCCACCAGATTAATTGCTGTGTCCATGATATACCGGCAAAGCTTTCAAGCTTTTATACGTGCTGGGTAAATCAATGCCCATGTGTAGAGATAGGCTCCTATTATTGTTATTGGGCGTTCTTCAGCTTAACACCCTTGGGGTTAACCAATCTAATGGATTGTTTATACCCCGAGGACCACAGATGCCACATCGGAATAGACACTCTCTCATCACACCTAGAAATCAGTGACCTGAAGTGCATGCTGGATGAAAAATGTGCGTGTTTGGCTGTTGTCAATTTTACGGCCATGATAGGTAAATTAAAGGTGAAAATGTTCCCATAACCTATGCAGTCGTTGGGGAGAGACCTCAGCTTCTCTAGGGGTCAGCATATTGAGGGCAGTGGCGCCCATCTCCTCTCCCTCGCTGCTTTACCTTCCCTGACCCAGAAGAGGGCAGGTACCCATTTACAGCTGGGGGAACTGGGGGAACTGCACTAAAGCCAAGGTACGCGAACAGTCACTCATCTACTTTGTATAATTTGTATTTGTAAACCACTTAAAGTCACGGCAGATTTATCTCCGCAACTTTCGGGCTGCTCTCCCTGGGGACAGTGCGTCGCCACA
>CM060325.1:49223766-49233766 GCA_030674155.1 Stramonita haemastoma | reverse complement strand
GGGGGGGGGGGCTATCAGTACAAATATCATTCCTACCTTCTGGAAATTCTGTACTAAGAATTCCCTCTTTTCTATCCCTCTCCGTAGAGATGCCGGTTGGGGGGAGGGGGGGGTGTCAGTACAAATATCATTCCTACCTTCTGGAAATTCTGTACTAAGAATTCCCTCTTTTCTATCCCTCTCCGTAGAGATGCCGGTTGGGGGGAAGGGGGGGGGGGTTGTCAGTACAAATATCATTCCTACCTTCTGGAAATTCTGTACTAAGAATTCCCTCTTTTCTATCCCTCTCCGTAGAGATGCCGGTTGGGGGGAGGGGGGGGGTTGTCAGTACAAATATCATTCCTACCTTCTGGAAATTCTGTACTAGGAATTCCCTCTTTTCTACTCCTCTCCTTGTTTCTGCCATGTCTGGGTTTTTTTCTTCCTGTCACCTCGCCAATGAGGGACGAGCTCTTCAGACCCTCTGGAAGGCCTTGAGCGTAGCACGGCATTTGTCAGCGTTCCAGAGGTGCTGTCTGAGCATTCAGAGAAGAGGAAGAACCCAGGCCACCAGATGTATATTTCCATTTGCCCCACTTTATGTCACGGCAGATTTCTCTCCGTGAAATTCAGGTTGCTCTCCTTCCCCGGGGAGAACCCGTCGCCATGCACAAGAACGAAACCCCCACTTTATGTCACAGCAGATTTCTCTGCGTGAAATTCGGGTTGCTCTCTCTCCCCGGAGAGAACACGTCGCCACAAGAACAGCGCCATTTATTATATTATTTTCTTTTCTCTGTCTGCAACTGTATTTGTTTCGCTATCAGATTGGCTTTATTTCCCCAGGGACAACTCTCTTGTTGCCGTGTGGATTCTTTTTACGAACGCTGAATATTTTTGTGGATCACACGGGACCTCGGTTTAATCGTCTCATCCGAAAGACTAGCACCCAGACCACCACTCTTGGTCTAATGGATGGGGGAAAAGTTTTTAGGCCCAAACGGTATTCGAACCGCCGCACACTTCCCACCCAGACTTTTCGCTTTCTAAACAGGTGCGTTACCTGTAGACCACCGACCCCCAGGTGTCGAGTACAGCACTCAAACCACGAGGCCATCCTGTCCCTGTGGTGTTTGGTTTAGTTTTGTGTTTTGTTGTATTGTGTTGTGGATTGGTGTCTCGTGCTGTCTTGTGGTGGTGGTGGTGTATGTATGTATGTATGTATGTATGTATGTATGTATGTATGTATGTATGTATGTATGTATGTATGTATGTATGTATGTATGTATGTATGTATGTATGTATGTATGTATGTGTGTGTGTGTGTGTGCGTATGTGTGTGTGTGTATGTATGTATGTATGTATGTATGTATGTATGTATGTATGTATGTATGTATGTGTGTGTGTGTGTGTGCGTGCGTGCGTGCGTGTGTGCGTGCGTTACAGTTTGGACAGAAGTAGCAAGACATCAACCTGTAGGATGTACAGTGCGAAGGGATACATAGTGCAACTAGAGATAGCATACTTGTGTACTGAAACTGTCAAACACTTACAACACAGCCTGCGGCTTTATAATTACGATGTTCACCTTTACATATATATATATATATATATATATATATATATATATATATATATATATATATATATATATATATATATATATATATATATATATATATATGTATGTATGTATGTATGTATGTATGTATAGATAGATAGATAGATAGATAGATAGATAGATAGACAGACAGACAGACAGACAGACAGACAGACAGACAGACAGACAGACAGACAGACAGACAGACAGACGTATGTATGTATGTATGTATGTATGTATGTATGTATGTATGTATGTATGTATGTATGTATGTATGTATGTATAGATAGATAGACAGACAGACAGACAGACAGACAGACAGACAGACAGACAGACAGACAGACAGACAGACAGACAGACAGACAGACAGATAGATAGATAGATAGATAGATAGATAGATAGATAGATAGATAGATAGATAGATAGATAGATAGATAGATAGATAGATAGATAGATAGATAGATAGATAGATAGATAGATATTAGTTCATAATATTCACTTGCTTGAACAAATGTCCAGACTCTCTGAACTAAACATTTAAAATTTGTAGCCCTTTTCATTCAAATTCATGTTCATTACCATCTCTGACGGACACTATAGCTGAGTGGTGAAGACCATTCGACTTCAATTGCATAGGTCCACGAATTCCTGGATTCAAATCCCGGTGAATAAAGGGTGGGGATTTTTACGATCTCTGGGGTTAACTGTAAGTCCAGACAAACTAGTATTCTAAATGCCTTCGGGTATATACACACGCAAAACATCAAATATCCACTTTGAAGATCCCAGAATTCATATCAGGATTCGGTGTGGACGGGGGTTACATGAACACGAAATTATCCAGCATACATCCCCGAAGTTGGAATGCAGCTACCTTCATGGTGGGCCCCCCCCCAAAAAAAAACCGGTCACATACGCAAAATCTCACCATTGGTGAATGTGGGAGCTCTAGTTGAGGACTCCCCCCAAAAAAATATATATATATTCCTACCTGACATTTAGGACAGGTAAACATACCCCCCAAACGACGGTTAATTACCTATCATCACCCCCTACCTGTCTCACCGATATAAACACTTCATTAACTCTCCAGCCTTGATCTGGTTCTGCTCTGCAGGAATAAACACAACGAAGCGAGGAAGGAAGGAAGGAAAGAAGAAAGGAAGGAAGGAAGGAAGGAAGGAAGGAAAAAGGAAGGGAGGAAGAAAAGAAGGAAGAGAGGAAAGAGGGACAGCCGACAGGAAAAATAACATTACTGGCTTTATTCTTAGACATGCGCTACACGGGGTCTGAAGATACTGCAGTACTGGTGTAATGAATCGACGCCACTTCAAAGGTAACGGCCATTTGATGGGAAGCAGTTATAGAATGGCGTGATATTCTGCTTTGAATACCAACACCCCATCCATAGTGGTATATAAATAACGTGTTTAGCCAAGTGTCTGTGATGTAACCGAACTGTTGTTTTTTTTAAACCCTGCAATCTATTTCTGTGGTAACCATACCAAAAAGATATTAACACAACTGCATTGCAAGCATACACTCATGAACGTGTACATATACTTGTAATATTGCACACATGTATGCTCACGCATGTGTGTGTTTTTGTATGATAATGCGCACGCTTGAGGCTTTTTAAAAATTCTTTGTTGTCGTTACAGTCAATAAATAAGCCTTCGAATGCATTTTTTTTTACATCCAGTCCCCACGGCGCGCAGCTTTGTAAATTGTCATCAATTCTGACCTTCACACAATGGCCTGCTCTTCCAAAAGGTGGAACAGGTTTCAATGTGGGCCCAAGATGACTTGATCTTGAGGACAGGAGTGCTTTGTACGTTGGTATACACGTGGACGCACACGCACACACACACACATACACGCACGCATGTGCGCGCACACACACACATACATAGGTACGCATACATGCACACTTGCGCGCACACACGCACACACACACACACTTACACGCACGCATGTGCACGCGCACACACACATACATAGGTACGCACACACAGACTCAGAGACACACACAGACACAGACACACAGACACACAGACACACAGACACAGACACAGACACAGACACACACTCAACACACACACACACACACACACACACACACACACACACACACACACACACACACACACACACCCCACACACACACACACACACACACACACGCACACACACACACAAGGTAACAAATTAATACACTGACATTTGTTCTAGTTCTGCATAAGGTGACGAACATTGATAAACGCATATTTACATCTTTCACTTCGAAATCCATTTTCTGTTTCAATTATTATAAGACTTTCTCTTTTTATTCTTTTATATCGAGGATAAAGGGATAAGCACTCATGTGCTTTTTTTTTTACATCCAGTCCCCGTGTGTATGCAGTTTTGTAAATGTTATCTGTTCCCACCGGCACACGATGGCGTACTCTTACGAAAAGTGGAGCAGGATTTAACGTTTGCGCAGGATGTTCTGCAATACTCTTTTGCTACTGCTATTACTGGAAAGTAAATATCGTTACATCATTCACACAAAAATCACTACACGAATAATTTAAAGGCCAGTGTCCTTCCGACTCTTTTTTAACAGACAAAAATGGGTGTTCATGTCACAAGTCAGGCTACACTGGTCACGATTTAGACACAATGAAGGACATCTGCTGACTCACTCACTCACTCTCTCTCTCTCTCTTCCTCCGTATCTCTCTTTGTATGTATATCTGTCTCTGTCTCTGTCTCTGCCTCTGTCTGTCTGTCTCCCACCCCCTCCTCTCTCTCACAGACACACACACACACACACACACACACACACACACACACACACACACACACACACACACACATTCACACACACATACATACAATACACACACATGCACAAATGTACGGACGAATGTATCAATTAACGCAATCGCAATCGCATGCACGCACGCACGTACACACACACACGCACTCACACTCACACACACACACACGCACACGCACGCACGCACACACACACGCACACACACACACGCACACACACACGCACACACACACACGCACACACACTCACACACACACTCACTCACAGACACACACACACACATTCACACACACACATATACAATACACACACATGCACACCTGTACGGACGAATGTATAAATTAACGCAATCGCATGCACGCACACACACATACACACACACACACACACACACACACACACACACACACACACATACACACACACTCACACTCACACACACACACTCACACTCACACACACACACTCACACACACACACTCACATACTCACACACACACTCACACACACACACACACACACACACACACACACACACACACACACACACACACACACACACACACACACACACACACACACACCACACACACACGCATTACTACGAACACATAAATCTTCACCTATAATCCCACAATTCCGGTGGACGAGCGTGCTGAAGACTGCACTTGATTAATGCACACCTTACAACATGCAAGGCCCTCACACCTCCTCATCAATATTCATCATATAATTGGCAAAGAACTCTGCGGCATAGTCTATTCCTAGAGCATCTTGGAACCCAAAGGATGTGTTCTTCTTTCTAATGCCTGTTGTATATAATTATACACTCTGGTGCAGAGCATGTGTGTGTTCTGGGCTTCTGAAGCCAGCTGCTTAAAAAGAGAAAAAAATAAAAACGAATGAAGTGATGATCCACCCTCGCCTTTATTTGCATGAGAGTTAAGATTATCATTTGCATACCTACATATATATACATGTATATACACACACACATACACACGCGCACACACGCGCACGCGTGCGCGCGCGTGCACACACACACACGCACGCACGCACGCACGCACGCGCACACACCCACACACTTATATGCTTCTTTCTTTCTTTCTTTCTTTCTTTCTGTGCTTGTTAACGATTTTAAGTCACCACAGATTTGTCTGCGTGGAATTCAGGCTGCTCTCCCCAGGGAGAGCATGTCTCCACAAGTGCAGCTCAATCCATTGTATTTTTTTGTTTCCATGTCTGCGTGTGTGTTTGTTTCCAATCAGAGTGGCTTTTTCTGTAGAAATTTGCCAGGGACAACTCTCTTGTTGCCGTGGGTTCTTTTACATGCGCTGAAAGCTTGTTGCACACAGAGACCTCGATTTACCGTGCTGCTTCTTTTCGTTCTTCGGTTAGAGCTTCGAAGTTACCCAATGGTGAGATTTTATCGTGTGCAAATGTGTTTACCCTACCATTAAGGTAAAAGATACTCACTTCAGGGACACAGCTAGGAACTGAACCTATACATTTTGCCAGGACAGTCAGGAATCCCCTCCGTGCTCTTTCCCATTTTCAACTGTTGTGGGTTTCTTTTGACGTGCACAAGTCCGTTAGCACACAGGTTCCGACTGGTTGAGAGTCTCCTCCGAAAGATGTGATATTGTTCAGTTCAAATTTTTCTTCAAGCGCAAGGCTGGGAATTGAACCCAGAACTGCATGGTTTACTTGTAAGGCAAGTGAAGGTCGAAACTCGTCCCGTCACCTTCCTTCTTTCACCTCCACCTGTCCCGTAGTCCTGCGGACCGTGGGGGCACCACTGAAGATTTTGCAACCAGCTTCCTCCACTCCCCACGGTCTTCCGCCCTACGTAGCAGATCGCTCCACCCAAGGTCAGTCCACTCTCTGATGTTGTCTTCCCATCATTTTCTCTGTCTGCCTCTCCGTCTCCCTTCTTTTACTGTTCCCTGTAAGACTGTCTCGGCTAGACCAGATGTTCGTGTGACGTGCCCGTGCCACTTTAGCTTGCGTTTTTTTTCACGGAAGACAGGAGCTCTTCATATGGTCCTAGGAAATTTTTTATTCTGGTTTTCACATCTTCATTCTTTCAAGTGTGTACAAGTAGAGTGAGAGACAGAGAGGGGCTGGTCTCTGTTCTTCCTTCCATGCAGGTTTCAGTCTGTGCCACGCTGTTGTGCCTTTACCTGGCCTTGAGTGGACTGGGTTTAAAACAACATTTCATAAAGAAAATCATACATTTTCACATAGTTATACTAAAGAGCAACAACAAGCTAAACACTTACAGTGTGCTCATCAGCAGCACTATTTTCAGCGTTTCCATCAGACAGCTGGTAGATGTGAATAATGACGCTTTTTTTAGCAGACACACTTTTTACAATTATCGAGTTAAGAATTCAACTCTTCAAACGTCATTGCTTTTAGATATTTAAGAAAAAGAAATGGATAAGAATGAAATGTATCATGTGGTTTTACCGAAAAAATCGATATGAAATAAACAGTCAATTATAACAAAAGCAAGGGAAGAAAACATGGAATTATGTCTCACAGTTTTAAGCACTAAGTAGATTGTTAACCATCATAATATGAACTTGAATTCTCATTCATATCATACAAATACTTTCCACATTTGCAGCGTACATCAGTTGAAGTCATAATAAGACAAACTGACAAATGAAGCAATGGTAACAGCATCAATAATCATCATGAGAGGATATATGTGCTTGGTGTGGAGCCTTCACTATGCTGTTGCTGCTGTTGTTGCTGCTGCTGCTGCTGCTATTGCTGCTGCTGCTGCTGTTGCTGCTGCTGTTTGCTGCTATTGTTGCTGCTATTGTTGCTGCTGCTGTTCCTGCTGCTGTTGCTGCTGCTGTTGCTGCTGCTGTTGCTGCTATTGTTGTTGCTGCTGTTGCTATTGCTGCTGCTGCTGTTGCTGCTGCTGCTGTTGCTGCTGTTGCTATTGCTGCTGCTGCTGTTGCTATTGCTGCTGCTGTTCTGCTGTTGTTGCTGCTGCTGTTGCTGCTGTTGTTGCTGTTGCTCCTGTTGCTGCTATTGTTGCTGCTGCTTATGCTGCTGCTGTTGCTGCTGCTGCTGTTGCTGCTGCTGTTGATGCTGTTGCTGCTGCTGCTGCTATTGTTGCTGCTGCTGTTGCTGCTGTTGTTGCTGTTGCTCCTGTTGCTGCTATTGTTGCTGCTGCTTATGCTGCTGCTGTTGCTGCTGCTGCTGTTGCTGCTGCTGTTGATGCTGTTGCTGCTGCTGCTGCTATTGTTGCTGCTGCTGATGCTGCTGTTGTTGCTGCTGCTGTTGCTGCTGGTTCCCTCCCACGTGACTCCACTTTTCAGCAACTCCTAGTTTTTGCTCATAAACATGTGAGCTATGTGCGTAGGTTCAAATTCAAACCCAAATACTTTATCATCTCCAACAGAATATTCAGCTGGGAAAAGCCCAACAACAACAAAAAACGTTTCCTGAAATACGCATGATCGATTACAAATTAATGTGTATCAGCGTGCACGTGTTCTTAAATAAAACAAACAAACAAACATTTTTTTCCTTGATCAGGATAACGTGGAACAGACTGTACAAGTTCAGCAAAAAGTTCGTTGACTCTTAACCTTTAAGTGTCTGAATTGGGCTGTATTCTCAGGGATTGTAGATTCTGGGTGTCTATTTTTATAGTTCCTTTCTCTTCATAACAATGTCTTCTCTCTCTCTCTCTCTCTCTCTCTCTCTCTCTCTCTCTCTCTCTCTCTCTCTCTCTCTCTCTCTCTCTCTCTCTCTCTCTCTCTCTCTCTCTCTCTCTCTCCTCTCTCTCTCTCTCTCTCTCTCTCTCTCTCTCTCTCTCTCTCTCTCTCTCTCTCTCTCTCTCTCTCTCCTCCTTACGCCTACGCAGCTCTCTACAATTGATGTTTAGGAGATGACATCATATTTTTTAAAGTGTTGCAGGGTTAATGCCGAGAGATAGGTTGGGGGAGGAGGAGGGGTAGGTCAGTGAGTAGTGGTGGTGGTAATGGGGAAGGGGGGGGGGGTTAGGGGTAAGAATGAAAAGAGGGGGTAAGTTAGGAGGGAGGTAGGTAGATTGTCTTCCTCATTTTCCATCTTCTTCTCACCTTGTTCCTGTCACTCCCATTTGCTCGGAGAAGGTGGGGGGGAGGGTGAAGGGGGTAAGGGGGTGGGGGGGGCTCTCTATACCCATACTTCCGAACTATTCTGTTTGAACCAAACAAAAAAACTTTCAAAATATCTTAAACAAAAATGAACCAGTAGCTAACTCCAAACATCCGATCACTTTTACACCGTCCTCAAAAATGACCCCCGAATTTTTTGTATCGCCAATACGCTTTGCATAACATACACACGAACATGCGCGCACGCACGCACGCTCGAACACTCACACACACACACACACACACACACAACACACACACACACACACACACACACACACACACACACACACACACACACACACACACACACACACACACACACACACACACACACACACACACACACACACACACACAATTTGAAGACCCGGGTTCGAGTCCGGTCGAGGAAATTTTCTTCCTGGAGTTAACATCAGTGCTGACTCCACTGTCCCCAATTATGTAAATTATCTAGCTCTTTTTTATATACTTTTTTTATATAATTTATCATCCTCTTTGTTGTAGTGCGCTTCATAGTGACATTCATCCATATACATATATCGTCAGCATATTGTACTAGAACGACATCTTTAGACAATTTTGTGGGTAAATCATATAACAGTATATTAAACAGAAAGGGGGCTATCACAGAACCCTGTGGCAAACCCATATGTAATGACCTAAAGTTTGAATATGCATTCCCTACTCTTACTTGCATACTTCTGTTCCATAAGAAACTTTTGATATAATAGTAAAAATGCCCAGAAAAGCCAATAGTTTTCAGTTTATGCAGTAATTTAGCATGCCAAACTTGGTCATAGGCATTAATTTTCTTAAAATGGTTAGTAGACAATCCTGGGGACAAGATATCTTCACTCTAAAATGCTTGTCTATGTCACTTGTACGTTCCAAATTATCATATGGCCAAGAAGTCTTTTTCAGTGCTCCCAATTACTTACTTAAAAAACTCCAAAGTATAGATTGTAAGGCATACAAACTTGCACTTGGGGTACCATTCCATGCATCCACCATAGGAACTTATAAAGAAATTGGGGAACTTCCCCTAGCTGATTACCGACAACTTTCATGCGCCAAATATGTGTTATGGAGCACTAATAACGAAAATTTTGCCTCAAGTGAATTAAAGATTCAAGCAGAAACGAACTTTCCAAAAAGGGCTAAAAATATTTCATGTTTAAAGCCTATTGGCACTTACGTATCAGAACTTTTTAAAAAATCTGAACTTAACCAATATAACTTAGAAACACAGAAAGAAGTGCTACCATGTCCATCATGGGAGATGAATAAAGCAGGTTTTGATATAGATTATACTGATGAAAAAAAGAACGAAAATCAAGTCATGGTTGCAGATGTCCGGTCCCATATTGAAAATAAGTATTCTGACTACTTAAAAGTTTATACAGATGGATCAGTTTTAGAAAATCATAACAC
>CM060325.1:49216266-49218766 GCA_030674155.1 Stramonita haemastoma | reverse complement strand
TCAGCAAGTGGGTAAACAGCCTGGGTTTTTTGGGGTTTTTTTTTTAGGATGAGGGCCCTGAGGGCAAGGGAAAGGAAATGATGAAAAAACATTGCCAGAAGGGAGGAGGAGGCTGTGCTCAGACTTTTTTTTTTGTACTTTAAGCATCGTCTGATGTTGTTGGTTTTGGGGTGTGTGGGGGAGGGGTTGTTGTTTTTTCTTTTTAAGCCAGCCACCCCTTTCAGACCTCCCTTGTTGTCAAGGAGAGCAAGATCCCTGGTTGAAAAAATATTGTTTGGTGATTTTTATTTTTGTTCCTCGGTTAGAGGTCATATGAAGTGACAGTCGCTGACAAATGTTGTCAATACCATATAAAAAAACAAACAGAAAAAAAACTGTTTGTTATGGTTTCCATGTCAAACATTTCTCGTCCTGTTCGATTCGATCTTTGGCGATGCATGCTTGATGAGCTTTGTACAGCTTTAAAAGCAATAAAATGTGTTCAGTGTTCAGTGTTCAGCTCCCTAGTTCATCAATGGTGAGATTGTTGTATGTATCACCGTCACCCCCACCCCCCTGGCCAACATTTTGACATCAGGGATGATGTCTAGACATGCGCAGGACATCATAATTATGTGCCCGAACTCCCCCCCCCCCTCTTACTCATCCATTACCTACTTAAATGATGGTCCAGGTGCTCCTCATTCGGATGAGACGATACACTGAAGTCATTATGCGCAACACTCATTCAGCACACGTTAAGAACCCACAGCAACGAGAGAGATGCCACTAGTAAATTTATGCTTTTATATAAAAAGTAACTCTGGTGGGGAAGCAAATAGCCATGCTGACACGAATTTTATTTTTTTAATGGGTGGCGCTACTCATGTGGTGATGTGCTCTTTCTGAAGAGAGAGAGCATCCCGAATTGATTCTTTTCTTTTACATCGAGGATAATGGGATAAGCACTCATGTGCTTTTTTTACCTCCAGTCCCCGTGTGTATGCAGTTGTGTAAATGTCATCTGTTCCCATCGGCACACGATGGCCTACTCTTACGAAAAGCGGAACAGGATTTAATATGTGGGCAAGATGTTCTGCGTGCGTTTACACACGGGGCCTCGGTTTATAATCTCACCCGAAGGACTTTTGGGGGAGAGTGGAATCCGCACTGATGTTAACTCCAGGAGAAAAATCCCCTCGACCGGGAATCGAACCCGGGTCGTCAAATTACGAGCGCAATGTTCTGACCACTAGGCTATCCCGTCCCCCCTGTTACGCAGAGTAAGTTGCTGTGACAGAAAGCAACAGCACAATACAAACCAGTAGCCAGAAAGTGTGGGGTTGCAACAGGCAGGAGTGAACACCATGGAACAGGATCAAGCAGCGGGGCAGGGACTCCTCCCGTCAGTGGCCAACAAAGGGCCCTCCCTCCCTCACTAACTAACTGCTGCCCCCCCTCAGTGACAGCTGCAGTTCAGTATACATACAACAGAACAAACCCTAGGTGAAGCCAGCTGTGTCAGGAAAGACTGCAATGAACAGTGTGACAGCAGCAGCAGCAGCAGCAGCAGCAGCGATGGAAGATCAACACATAGGGACAGTCAGAAAACAGAAGGATGAGACGTAGGGAGAAGAGTTGAAAAGAAAAGAAAAGTTTGGCTAAACCTTTTCTTTTGGTCAGCTTTGAAAATGCCAGAAAGAGGGAGGGAGCGAGGGTCTGTCCGAACAAGCTGTGCTGTCAAAGCGAAGGAAGCATGTTATGTTTAGTTCGTCTGTAAAGCTGTGTTGACAGTGGGCTATAATTGTGCCCATAGAAGCATGTTATGTTAGTTCGTCTGTAAAGCTGTGTTGACATTGGGCTGTAATTGTGCCCACCCCCCTCTGATACCGTGTGACACTGAACACAATCACCTTGCTCTCCTCACAGAGCAGCCACAGTCAGTTAGAAACTTGGACATGTCACGTAAGACATGGGGGTTTGTTTGTTTGGTTGGTTCGTTTTTTTTAAGTGTCATCTCAAGCGTTTGCTTGAGGCGTTTTCACCAAACTTAACACTGGCTCTTTTATATCCGAAGTCGGAATGCGGCGACCTAACTGGTGGGCAAAATACGGCCGCAGACGCAAAAAATCTCACCATCTGTAAACCTGTGAGCTCTTGCCGAGGAGGAACTAAAACCAAAACCCACCGGCTCTGATGATAGTCTTCCAGATGATGTTATTTATAATCATATCAGCGGCCCATATGTTTGCATACATGGCATTCTACGCAAACGTGGAAAAAACTCAATCTTTTGTCGTAACGACGCTGTAACCTAGGGCTTGAAACCATCTGACTTTAATCCCATGGGTCCATAAAGCCGTGGGTTCGAACCTTGGTAGCGTCTGGTGAATCAAGGGTAGGCATTTTTACCATCTCCAGTGTCAACTTCAAGTGCAGACCTGCCAGTACCTTAATTTCCTTCGTGTACATACCCATGCCGAAGATCAAACATGCACGTTAAAGATCCTGTAACTCACGT
>CM060325.1:49189185-49204185 GCA_030674155.1 Stramonita haemastoma | reverse complement strand
AAAATGGCAGACCATCTATCAGGTTGAGTGAGGATGTTATTCAGGAAGGAGATGTGTCGATTCATCATTTTTGTGTTTATTTCTGGCGTCAAATGAAAATAAGCTATTTTCAATATCCTGTGAGGTTGTAGTTTTTTTTTTTCCTAAATTTCTTTCTTTCTTGTCCCTAGGAGTATATTTGTTTCTTTATGTGACGTTTTAGTGTCCGTAGTTTTAGCACTATCCCGATATCTTGTTTTTTGTTGTAGTTTTTGTATTGTATTGTATTTTGGTGTGGTGTGGTGTGGTGTGGTGTGATGTGGTGTGGTGTGATATGGTGTGGTGTGGTTTGGTGTGGTGTGGTGTGGTGTACTTTGGTGTGGTGTGCTTTGGTGTGGTTTGGTTTGGTGTGGTGTGGTGTGGTTTTGGTATGGTGTGGGTTATTCTTTTACTTCAGCAATAATGGAATAAGTACTAATATGCCCTCCAATCCCCCTGTGCATGTGGCTTTGTCAGTTTTGTATTCCAATCCATAACCCCACCCCTCCCCCTCGACCAAGAAAAAAAAGAAAAGAAAGCTGTCACATCACAAAAGAAAATGTTTTAATTATTCCTTATGGAAAAAAGGTAATAAATTTCTTAATATCCCCCGACTCTGATTCTGTCGTGTTGTCATGAGAGAGAGAGAGAGAGGAGAGAGAGAGAGAGAGAGAGAGAAGAGAGAGAGAGAGAGAGAGAGAGAGAGAGAGAGAGAGAGAGAGAGAGAGAGAGAGATTTAGACATTTATATTTGAGTTGGACGTAGGACTAACCTCATAATTATACATTAAAAGACTGTAATTAATAAGGCGTGACGTTCCTGTGGCGTGATTGTAACTTCAAGAAGGAAGAGCGGCTCTTTACTCTACCACAAGGGAGGCAGGCAACTACCAACCACTTCAGCCAGCTTCCGTTGATTCAAAAGACAAAGCTTTTAAGAGTAATTATGACATTGTTTTCCGGTGATGGGCTTTCTTTTGTTTTCTTTACTTTTTATTTTTGAAGAGAGGAGTAGTTCTGTCAGCTTGCTTTTACGTGGTTTTGTTTTTTCTTTCTTTCATTTCTGTCTGTTTTTTTGTTTCTTTGATTGTTTTGGGGTGTTTTTGGTTTTTTTTCCATTTTTTTTGTTTTGTTTGTGTTGTTTTTTTTGTTGTTGTTGTTTTTTTGTGTGTGTTTTTTTTTTGGGGGGGTTGGGATCGGAGGAGGGTGTCTATCGCTGTCTCTGTTTCTCTGTGTGTTTTTCTCTATCCCTATCTCTGTCTGACCCCACTCTCTCTCTCTCTCTCTCTCTCTCTCTCTCTCTCTCTCTCTCTCTCTCTCTCTCTCTCTCTCTCCCCCTCCCCTCCCCGCAACCCTCACCTACTTATATGTCAGCTTCATCCCGCTTTGTTTCGTTTCGTATATATATTTACCTAACTCCTAGTCTATCCACAGATCTCCTTCTTGTTGTTGTTTATGTGGTTACAGCAAACATAAGAACTTTCCTTCTGGTCACCTTCACCTTCTCCTTCACCTGTCCCGTAGTCCCGCGGGACAGTGGGGGCACTACTGAAGATTTTGCAACTAGCTTCCTCCACTCTCCACGGTCCTCCGTCTTCCGTGGCAGATCGCTCCACCCAAGGCCTGTCCACTCTCTGATGTTGTCTTCCCATTGTTTCCTCTGTCTGCCTCTTCGTCTCCCTCCTCCCCTTACTGTTCCCTGTCAGACAGTCTTGGTCAGACCAGATGTTCGTGTACCGTGCCTGTACCACTTTAGCTTGCGTTTTTTCACTGAAGTCAGGGGCTCTTCATATGGTCTGATGGCATTCTTTATTCTGGTTTTCACTTCTTCATTGGTGATGTGATCTGTGTATGAAATACCAAGGAGTTTGCCAAAGCATCTGGTGCAACAGGGTAAAGGGTTTGGGGCCGAGGTAGCTGAGTGGTCATGCAGAGCCAGGCCTGTGGTCCTAGTTGTTGCTCAAGGTTGGGAGTTTGAAGCCTGGATGAACGGTTGTTTTCGGTTGAAGGGAACTTTCTGCAGACTTTCTGCAGGTTTGCTTGGTTGTTTGGGGGGGGGGGGTTGTTTCTTTGTTTGTTAGGGGGTTAGATTGCTGGAGGCTTTGTTTCTTTGTCAGGAGGTTAGGTTGTTTGGATTTTCGTTTCTTTGTTTGCTTGGGGTTTTGTTTGTTTAGATTTTGTTTTGGGGGGTTTTGTTTCTTTGGGTTTTTAGTTGTGACATTTTCAATTGTTGTTTTGTGTTTTTGTTTGTTGGCGCTTTCTGTTTGTTTGGATTTGTTTATTGGGGTTTTCCTTCGTTTTGTTTTCTTAGGTTAGTTTGTTTGTTTGGGTTTTTGCTTGTTTGCAATATCTTTGTTTGCTTGTTTGGGGTTTTGTTTGTTTGGGGTTTATTGTTTGTTTATTTAGGGGTTGTTTGTTTTTGGGTCTTGTTTGTTTATTTCTTTGGGTTTTGTTTGCTGATGGTTTGTTATTTATTTTGGTATTTTATTTTTATCTTTTTGTTTCTTCTAATCTTTTGGGATTTTTTTTATCTTCAAATCATGTTATCTCATTTTGTCATATTTTTTATGCTTTATTTTTTATCTATTTCTTTATTTTTTTTAGTATGTTGTTTTGAATGACTTTATGTTTCGTTTCTTTTGTTTTTGGTTTTTGTTTATTTTACTGAACACTGTCTTTTTTATTTTACGTTTTATTAGTTTTACCTCTATCTATCTTATATTATGGTTTATTTGGACTTAAGTTTGGTTACTTTCTGAGGTTTTTTTCTTCAATTCGCTTATATTTTATCGTATTTGATCTTGTTTTGTTTTTGCTCAATATGTTTATTTGATTTTGGAGGGTTTAGTTTTATCTTGTTGATTGTTTTGGTTTGTTTTTGTACTGTATCGTACAGTTGTGTATTGTGACGTTAGTAATATTTATTTCAGTTTATTTCACGGAATATCTTCTCTATTTACACACACACACACACACACACACACACACACACACACACACACACACACACACACACACACACATACACACACACACACACACAAGTACACATACACTCGCACATAAGCACTTACTACGCATAGTTATTTTATCTATTTTTATTCTGTTTTATTTCATTGTGGTTTTTTCCTTTTTATTTACTTAACTTTGATTTGTCTGTGTTCCTCCACTCCCTGGGTCCCCAGCTTTCCGTTGCAAGTGGTTACACTCAAGACCAGTCCACTCTCTGATGGTGTCTTCCCATCGTTTTCTCTGTCTGCCTCTTCGTCTCCCTCCTCCTTGTACTGTTCTCTGTAGGACAGTCTTGGCCAGTCCAGATGTTCTTGTGTTATGCCAGTACCATTTCAATTTGCGTCTTTTTCACTGAAGTTAGGAAATGGCAACTGGATAGATTAATTAATTACTTCACACCACCCAGGCGCCCGTTCGAGGGGATTTTCCCCCTGGAGTTAATGAACATCAGTGCCGACTCCACTCCCCTGAAAGTCCTTGGATGAGACTATAAACTGAGGTCCCGGGTGCGAACACATGCAAAACGTCTTGCGCACACGGTAAATCTCGTTTTGCCTTTCAGAGAAGAAGAGCAGGCCATTGTATACCGGTGGGAACGGATAACAAGATTTAGGAAACTGCAAGCACACTGGTGTCAAGCTCAGACACATTCCCGAGGTTAGAATGCATGCAGTTACCGTGATGGTGGGTAAAAAAAAAAAGGTCGTGTGTGCAAAAATCTCACATTTGATAAACTTCGGAGCTCCAGCCGAAAAAAAACAAAACAAAAACAAAACAAAACAACAAGAAAAAACACGAAACAAGCAGCAGCAACAGGAAACAAACAAGACAAAACAAACAACAATAAATAAACAACAAAACAAACCACAACAAACAAAAACAAAAAAACCCGAAATAAACAACAACCACAAAACAAAACAAAACAAAACAAAACCACCACAACAAAAGGTCTTTGTCAGCATGGTGACATGGGATGTCAAGGGAGACAAACTTCATTTGGTAATGGAACGTCCAAAATTCAAAAAATCTTCGGAATTGATTCTGTTCAAAACAAAATTTTCGAGACCAAGATCAGATTTAAAATTTTTGTCATTTATCTAAAACAAAGAGAGCAATGTGTGTATGAAGTGATCAGGTAGATTGGTCAAACCTGGAAAGGTTTGGAAACACATTGCTGTTTTATTTTGCTGGCTATGGATTTGAGGTTTCTTCTTCTTCTTCTTCTTCTTCTTCTTCTTCTTCTTCTTCTTCTTCTTCTTCTTCTTCTTCATTGCTGTCGTTGAACGCTGAGACAGCAACTATTGTCTGTCATAATATGAGCGAAAATGGAGGTTTTGGTAACAGTTGTTTAAAGTGGATTTCCATGGAGGAAACGTTCTTGTATCGTTATTGTGTATTTCCTGTTTTTTCAGAAGGGATCATTGGAGTAAACTTCACGATTCGTGTGTGTGTGTGTGTGTGTGTGTGTGTGTGTGTGTGTGTGTGTGTGTGTGTGTGTGTGTGTGTGTGTGTGTGTGTGTGTGTAAGGTTTATTTTCAGTTTTTGTTTTGTTTTTGTGTGCTTTTTCTTGTTTTCTGTTTTGTTTTGTTTTGTTTTCTCTTCTGGTTTTTGTGTTGTTGTTGTTGTTTTGTTTTGTTGTTGTTGTTGTTGTTGTTGTTTTTGGGGGGGGCATTTCTTTCCTGTTTTTATTTTTATTTGACTTTTGTCTGGCTTTGCTTTATTGCTATTCTTTTCATTTCTTTTGTCTTCTCTTTTTTTTGTCTTTTTTTTTTCTCTTCCCCTCTCTTTGTTTTATTCTATTTTCTGGATTTGCCTTCATTTCGCTTCTCGTCTTTTCTTTTCTTATTTTTGTTCAATCTCTCTTCTTTTCTGTTTTCTCTCCTTTGTTTCATGTCTTTTCTGTTCTTTTCTGCTATTTTTCCCTTCTTTTTCTGTTTCTATAATTTGTTCTGGGTTTTTTTTCTTTTCATTTCATTTGTCTTTTTTTCTTCTTTCTTATTTTTTGTGTGGTCTTTTTTCGTGGGTTTTTTTTTCTGGGTTTGCTGTCACTTTTTATTTCTTTTCTTCTCTTTTCTTTTCTTTCCATTTTCTCTTTTCTCTTTTTTCCATTTTCATTCTTTTTTTTCTCTTCTTTCCTCTTCTTCGCTTTTTCTTCTTTTTTTTTCCCTTTTTCTGTTTTTTCTCTGTCTTTTCTTCTTTGTTTTGCTTTTTTCCCTTCTTTTGTTATTTCTTTTTGTTTCTTTTTTGTCTCTTTTTCCTTTTCTTCTTCTTTTTCTTCTTTTGTATCTCTCTTTTTCTTCTCTTTTTCTTCTTTACTTCTCTTTATCTTTTCTCTTTTTGTTGGTGGGGCCTTTTCCCCTATTCTTTCTTTTTCTTTTATTTTCTCTTCATTCCTTTCCTTACTCATTTTTTCTCTCTCCTTTTTCTTCATTTTCTCGTTGCTTTAATTAATCTACTGTTCTTTTTCTGTCTCCTCTTTTCTTTTTTTCTCTCTTTTTCCTTTTGTTTTGTTTTTTCTTCTTTTTTTCTCTTTTTCTTCTTTTTTTTTCTCTTTTTCTTCTTTATTTCTCTTTCCTTCTCTCCTTTTCTTCATTTTCTCCTTGCTTTAATTAATCTACTGTTCTTATCTCAGCTCTTCTTTTTCTTTTCTCTTCCTGTCTCCTCTTTTCTTTGTTTTTTTTTCATCTCTTCTTTTCTCTTCTTGTGAGTTTGTTTTCATTTCTTTTATTAATTTTCTCTCTCTTATCCTAATCGTTTTCTTTACTTTTTTTACCCTTCAAACTCTTCCTCATTATCAGTGCTATCTATCCTTCGTAGTCGCTTGATCTTCGTGTCCTAGAAATAGTAATAATGCCACAGGCTGTATTTGGAAAGGGGCGAGGGCGAGGGGGAGGGATAACCTAGTGGTCAGAACATTGCGCGCGCAATTTGACGACCCGGGTTCGATTCCCATTCGAGGGGATTTTTCCTCTGGAGTTAACATCAGTGCTGACTTCATCCCCCCCTCCCCCCCCCCCCCCCCAAAAAAAAAAGTCTTTCGGATGAGACTATAAACCGAGGCCCCGTGTGTGAACACACGTACTCAGAACATCTTGCGCACACGTTCAATCCTGTTCCGCTTTTCGTAAGAGTAAGCCATCGTGTGCCGGTGGGAACAGATGACACGGTTTACAACCAAAAAAATGCATACACACGGAAACTGGATGTAAAAAAAAGCACAGGAGTGATTATTGATTTACAAAAACTGCATACATACGGGGACTGGATCTAAAAAAAATATATTAAAAAACCACATGAGTGCTTATTCCATTATCCTCGATATAAAAGATTAAAATAAAATGAAATTTAAAAAATAAAAATAAATCATTATCAGCGCTATCCCTCCTTCAGTCGTGGCCTGATCTCCTGTGTCCTAGAAACAGTACTAATGCCCCAGGGCTGTATTCGGAAAGAATGTGGAGCTGTTTCAGGACCAATGCCAGTAGGCCATCTGCTAGTGGGAGGATGAGCACCCAGAACAGAAAAACAAACATAGGGGAGTTTGGGGTTTGTGTGTGGGGGTGGGGTGAGGGTGGGGTGGGGATGGGGGTGGGTGGGGGAGGGGGATGTTGGGGTGGGTGGGAAGTGTGGGGTGTGGGGGGGGGGGTTCCCACACACACACAGAGGAAAGTAATACTATATTGATCCCATTTTTTTCTTTGTAGATATGTCTTATCACTGACACCAGAAATATCCTTACTTAATTATAACAGAACGCAGGCTCTATCAAAATTGGATGAAGTGTTATATGATGGTTTACGGCCAAAACTGCACATCTTTACAGGACTATTACTTGCTACATATGCCTTCAGTGCCTGGGCTTTACCACAGTTCTAGATTAAACCATTAATGCTGGGTGCAACAACAAAGTGAGAGGCTGTATGATCAGTGGCTTTCCCACGCACGGAATTCCACTTTACAGCTTAGTCTTTAGTGATCGACTATGTCTCTCTGACTAGGAGGCTTGATTTGTACAGTCCTTATGTGCTGCAGCCTAGCGGGCTAGTTGGCCTTTGGAGAACATCTCCAACGCTGACTGTCCTTATGCCCTCTTGGCCGAGAGAGTGGGGGTGTGCTGTGGGCAAGGCATCTCCACTATAATCAAATTTCTGCCTAATTTCTGAAACAGCAGCTGCCTCCTCTGCTGTTTTGGAGGTCATCGTCGAACACGACGGACAAACAAACAAACTTGCTACAGTAGTGTTTTATGTCCGTAATTGAGAAATAGTCATCAACATGGACTATGTAAAAGGTGTTTTCGCTTTGCCGATGATCTGTCGACTTTCACTTGTAACTTATCATTAAGTCTAACTTTTCTTCGTTCTGAACTTTACGCCAAGACTTCCCTCACAAACAGAATAAAAAAAATCACACCAGCTCAGATCGAATGTGTGAAAAATTTGACGGAAGAAATCTTGATGTTTCACTATATTATCAAATGCAATTTGTTTCTTCAGTTTTCAAGAAACCAATTCATCCCAGAACAGGTAAAGGTGTTCCTTTAAACTATGCGGTCGTTAGGGAGCGAGGCATCAGAGACCTCAGCTTCTCCAGGGGCCAGTATATTGAGGGCGGCGCCCATCTCCTCTTCCTCGCTGCTTTACCTTCCCTGTCCTGTAAAAAAGGCACTTCCTATTTACAGCTGGGTGAACTGGTGGACTGTACAGAAGCCAAGGTGCACGAACGGTCACCCATCCACTAGGTAACCACGCTCAACGCTGTTTCATTAACCTTAGCTTTGGGGAGAGCGAGTGCTCTGATCACTGATATGTCCTGCCCCCCCAAATTCTGTCTTCAAACTCCAGACATCATTCACTTGCACAAGCAGGTCAGTAGTTTCCATAGTGAACACAGGTGGATGAGATCGGTCCTGATAATGAGCTTTATGCTGCTTATGTTAACAGAAGCGGCTGAGTCAGTTCTTGGTGTGGTTGCGTACCTTGTGTAGTTCTGTATCTGTATTCCACCTGAGGTCACGGCAGATTCTCTGTGTCAAATTCAGGTTGCTGTCCCTGGGGAGAGAGCGCGTCACCACAAGAGTAGTGCCACCCATTACCTTTTTTTTTCTTTTACCTGTCTGCATGTGTATTTGTTTTCCTTAGAGAGTGGCTTCTTCCTACAGAAAAGTTGCTAGGGACAACTCTTGCTGCCGTGTGTTCTTTTATGTGCACTAAATGAGCACTACACACGGACCTCGGTTTATTGTCTCCTCCGAAAGACTAGCACCAGACCCCTACTCATGGTCTAGTGGATTGGGGGGGGGGGGGGGGGGAGTGTTTGGCTCAAACTAGGATCGAACCACCACACACTTCTGAACCTGGACTTTTCGTTTTCTATTTATTTATTTATTTATTTTATACCACTTTATGTCACAGCAGATTTCTCTGCGTGAAATTCGGGCTGCTCTCCTCGGGGAGAGCGCGTCGCCACAAGTGCAGCACCTACCCATTAATTTTTCCCCCTCAGGGATGGTGTCTAAACACGACACCTGTGTGCATGCTGGATTTTTTTTTAACTTTGTCACCTGCTCCTACCAGCACACGATGGCCTGATCTTCCGAAAGGCCAGAACGGGGTTTTAACGTGTGCGCAAGATGTTCTGCGTGCGTTCGCACACGGGGCCTCGGTTTATAGTCTCATCCGAATGACTTCGACATTCAGTTCGATTTTAGGCAGGCACATTACCTCCAGACATTATAGCTACTGTGTGCTGGTCTGGCCAGAACTTGCTGTATATTCCTGTAAACATGATGGATGATGGTTGTGTTCTGTTTGAAGTGGGATTGCATGGGAGGGGGGGGGGGATGAGTGAGCCATAATGGGATTGCTTTCACACACACACCCACATCTGCTTCTTGGGGTATTCCTCTACCCTTCATGCATGGATCCCCAAAGTGTGTGTGTGCGCGGGGGGGGGGGGGGGGGGGGGGAGGAGGGGGTACTTGTGGTCTTAAAATAAACATTCCTGAAGGCTAGCGGCATAGCACAGCACAGTACAGTACAGGTGTGACGGTGTGAATGAAACACCTGCTGAGTTACCACACGACGCATTCCTGGCGTGACTTGCCTCACTGCCCTCGCCAAAACCAACCCCCGCTTCTCCACACATCGCTGATTCCCCGTGCTGCTGCTGCTGCTGCTGCTGCTGCTGCTGCTGCTGGTGCCGCCAGGCCCCTCAGAATCAGCGGTAAACAAACACACGCTGTGCGAGCACGGCCACCTTCCAGAATGTACCCTGGAGGAGGGAGGGATAGCGGAGGGTAGAGTGAAGGAGGGTTGTGTTATGTCCTTACGTGGTTCTTGTCGTTAAGTGGACAAGCGCAACGGAGATCTTCTTCTTCTTCTTCTTCTTCTTCCTCCTCCTCCTTCTCCTCCTCCTCCTCCTCCTCCTCGTCTTCTTCTTCTTCTTCTTCTTCTTCTTCTTCTTCTTCTTCTTCTTCTTCCTCTTTTTCTTCGTGGAACGCTCAGACAACTATTGTTGATTGTCATGAGAGCGAAAATGCTTTGCGCTGCCGTTAATTAAGCGACTGACAAGTCAGGCCCAGCGCATTCCACTTCGGCGTGAGAGAGGATTGCTATCGTTTAAGTCTTTCTGGAGAAAAAAAAAAGGCAAGAAAATGGACCAAGAAGACAGAAACTGAGAAAAAAAGAGGTGACGAGAATAAAGAAAGAATGAGGCAGAAACTAAAGATAGGGATAAAAAGAAGGAATTCCTAGCTACAGAATTTCCAGAAGGTGGGGATGCTATTTATACTGATGGGATCCCAGCATCCCCTTTGGGATGCTTGGTGCTCAAACGGAGATAAGAACTTCTCTCCGTGTCTGGAAACTTCTTGTGAAAACAGACCCCCTCTTCTGCACAATGTACTTACAGGCTGCAAATCGCAAGACACACGATTCCAAATCTGACAATGCCTACCGTCCTTGTGAGCCTGCAAATCGGCTGAAACAATAGATGTTCCTAGAAAAGTTAGAAAATACTCCATCTACGTTGGCGGTCTGGACTGAGTTTTTAATTGAGGTAATATCTTTTTTTATTCGCCATTATTCTGGGGTCATGTTTTTGTGTGTTGATAGAAAACGATGCGCCAAGCAATTTATAAATCTTCTTTTTTTTCTCCTTTGCTTTTTACACCCTCAGATGTGTCTGGGGAAAATAATGGCATGTCCTTTCCAGCTCCTCTCGTGGGCAGCAAAGCTTGGTTTGCAGGGTTATCCCCCACAGTCACGCAATCATAGAAAAAAAATTCAAGTTACTTTTTGACCCGGTTTGCGCGCAGGCGAACGTCTGTAATCCACTTAGCGACGTTGCATCTAGTTAAGGACATCACAAGGGTGCCCTCTAAACATAGAGAGGGGAGCTATTTCGGGAAGCTGGAGGCACAAACCGTGTGTTGACTTTGTACCCCTCTCAGAGTTGACCTTGCTATTTCCAGCTCTGCTGTTCTTGGCTGACTGAAAACTTGGCCACTCCTCTTTTTTGAAAGGGGGGTTCTTCTGAACTGTCACAGCACCGAGAGAGAGAGAGAGGAGAGAGAGAGAGAGAGAGAGAGAGAGAGAGAGAGAGAGAGAGAGAGAATAGGTGTTATCTGTAATGCCAAGTTCTGCTGCTTCCCTTGTCCAAGGTAAACCTCCACGTTTGGACGAGTGTCAAAGGCTACAGGCATAAGGGTTTGTGTTGGACAGGGCAGGATGGAGGTGTCAAGTCAGGCCTGTGTTTGCTGTGGGCCGCAAATAGCCGTGATGGCCGCAATACCTGATAGATAAGGGGATAACACGCTTCTCCATCCTAATGGCTCTGGAATTGTGGTTAGTTAGCATCAGGGTTTTAAACCACAGGTGGGGCACCAGGTAGATTTCCCATCTGTCTGGCTGTGCCGTGTACCCGATGTTTCGTACAGAGATGGGACATCAAATATGTCCACTCTGTTGCAACTGGAAGTACGGGTGGGGTGAAAGACCCAAGTGGGATTATTAGTAGTGGTTAGCATTTGTTAAGGGCTACTGTGTTTTCAACATCAAATATGCTGGCCAGGTAACGTACCTCGGGAGGCGGTACAAGTTGACTGGTGGTGAATGCGATGGGGTGATAAGTAGATTATCTCCCATGTATTCGGAGCGCGGCAATGGCAGCGTGGTGTTTCTATTTTAGGACACACCTGTGAATTGTACAATACTCTGTCTCCTTGGGTAGTGGTCGAAAATTTCATCACGCATACTTCACCTTCATGGTGAAATATAGTATATACGCAATCATTATGTAAAGATCACAGCAAACTATTTCATTGTACACCTGAAGTTAGAGCAGAGAGGGTAGATCACATACATTCTTTAGTTACAGATAAAGAGATGGATAGACAGAAAATGTGCTACCATGTCTGCCACATATTATAGGAGTGAGTTAACCAGTACAGTTCCAGATATTGTTTTGTAGAGAGATGATAGAAGTTACCTTGAAACTGGGCTTCCATATAATGTGGCATAGTAAAAATTACTCAGACATCAGGTCACTAGCAAATTGGGTCTCTTGATCAGAGAAAATCTTGGGAACACCCACACTGCCTCAGCTACAGGAACTGTGTCTATATACTTGAGGGGTACTGCATTTGGGTACTGGGGTTCCATAGTCCAGGATGTAGCATTTCCCCATTTCTGTTGAGGGCTTAATAAGGCCTATCAAGTTGATGCCCATCTTCTCAAATGGGGTAGCCACAAGGGGTAATCCTATAAAGGGACCCTAATATTTCTTCCCCTGGGTGTAGTCTTTTGGCAGACAACACAGGAGCGACAATAGTGCCTGACATCTCTGGCCATACCAGGCGCCCCTGAGTGCACCTTACACCCAGGTGTCCGTCATGTGCCACTCTGAGTACCGTCCCTCTTAAGCTCAGAGGCACTACAAGCTGCTTAAATCTCAGGGTTCCTTTGCGGGGAAAATGCGGTTGATGACTCTATCGCACCCCAGGGCTTGCTTCCTGATCCTCTGCCACTTGTGCTCTGGCCCATAGAGTCTCCAGTGAGGGGTCTCCCTTTTGCAAAGCAATCAGGGTCTCCCTGTCAACCTTGGTGAACCTCGGAGCTCTAGCTGAGGAACAAAGAAAGTTACTTTTGTTCTGTCAAGATCAGGTCTTTACCTTTTTCATTTTCTTTATTATTTTATTTAGAGGATAATGGAACAAGCACTCCTGTGCATTTTTTTACATTTAGTCCCCGTGTGCATGCGGCTTTGTAAATTTTGTCATCCCTTCCACACCGGCACACAATGGCCTTCTCTTTCTAGAAGCAGAACAGGTTTTAACCTGTGTGCAAGATGTTCTGTGTGCGTTCGAAAGGGGGTGGGGTGGGGGGGAGTGGAGTGGGCACTGATGTTAGTTAAATTTCAGGGGAATACTTCCCTTGAACAGGGTGCGGAACCCGGTCGAGGGATCGCGAGCACACTAGGTAAGGCTCTGACTAACCCCCAGGCTGTTCCATAGGCTCTAGGGTGTTGTCGCCTTCTGTCTTCAATCAAAGACTGTTGACATCCAAAGGAGCCAGAGGTTGGCCAGCCAGGACCAACACCAGCATTGTGACCTAACCACACATACCACAGCCCGTAAATCCAGCATAACTCAGTTAAGGGTCCAGGGCCCAGTGCTAAAATTAACCCCTTCCTTTCACCAAGTCCAACCCAGTGTGGTCAGTTTCTGCTATAATCAGCACCAGTTGGGATGGAATGGAGAGCAGCTGAAAGTGGGGGGGAAACTGACAGCTGTGATACACATCATGACCGCTTCAACCAACACACCTGCACTGCGGCCTGAAGAGCCAGGCTGAGGCCAGAGGGGCAGTGAAGGTGAAGCAACATTAGCAGCAGCTGTTATCGGGCAGTACAGTGCAGTACAGCACAGCACAGGTGTGACGGTGTGAATGAAATACCTGCTGAGTTACCACACGACGCATTCCTGGCGTGACTTGCCTCACTGCCCTCGCCAAAACCAACCCCCGCTTCTCCACACATCGCTGATTCCCCGTGCTGCTGCTGCTGCTGCCGAAACCTCAGAATCCGTTGAAAGCATACATGCATACACTGTGGGGCCAGCACCTTCAAGAATTAACCATCTCCTCTCCATCCCCCCACCCCTTCCTATGGTTGGAAGAGAAATGTGGTGTCATTAAGTGGTGGTTGTCCTAAACTGGTCAAGCTTGACAAGGGATAACAACTCCTCCCTCCCTGTCTGGAAACTTTGTGTGGAATGATGCGTACAGTTTCTGGTGTAAAATATAAAAAGGTAATAAAAATAAAAAAAAGAAAGAAAGAAAGGTAGAAGTGCCCCATAACCTATGTCGTAGTAGGGAAGTGAGGCGTCAGAGATCTCAGCTTCTTAAAGGGCTAGCATATTGAAGGCACCGCCTATGTCCTCTCTCTCTCTCTCTGTTTTACCTTCCCTGACCCTAAAGAGGGCAGGTACCCATTGACAGCTAGGTGAACTGGGGGACTGTACTAAAAGCCAAGACACGCAAATGGTCGCCAACCCAACTGGTAACCACGCTCGATGCTGCTTAACTTACTTTGGGGAAAGCGAATGCTGTGACTACTGAGCTATCCTGTTAAAATATTATAAGCATTCAGCTTAATCTCTACCTGGAAATTGCAAGACAGACCTTTCCAGATTTCACATGATCTCTGTGAGCAGGCAAATTGCCTCAAGCTCAACGGATTTTCTCAGGGGGGTTTTTTTCGTTCCTCAGCTAGGGCTCCAAGGTTCATCAATGGTGAGATTTTGCGATTGCAACCGTTCTTGCCCACAACGAAGGTAGCTGCATTCAAACTTCGGAGATATTTTTCTCAATAAAGTCGTGAGTAGGCCTACTCTTTTTTCCATTTACAGTCTCGACTGAGTTATCATTTTGATTAATATCTGTCCCTTTTTTTCTTGTCTTTATCTCGGGTTTAATTTACAAGTGTTTTATAATGAGAGACCATGCACTAAGCAGTTTAAAGAAAAAGATCTCTTTTTTTAAAAATTAAGAGAATCTTTTCTAGTTCCTTATTTATTTATTTATTCATTTATTCTTTTATATCGAGGATAATGGAATAAGCACTCATGCGCTTAATTACTGATGTTGCTAGGATTATTTCCGAGTCTTCTGTAAATATTTTATGAAAGTTTTTTTGTTTGTTTGTTTGTTTAGTCTAATGTCACCAAGTGTGAATAGACTTTAATTAAAGTATAACAACAACAACTCATGCGCTTTTTTTCATCCAGTCCCCGTGTGTGTATGCAGTTTTGTAAATATTGTCCTAATGGAATGGGTTCGCGGAGTTAAAAAAAAGCCTTGCACCACTTAGCGACAAGAAAACCTCTTCAGAACATCACAGCTGTCTTTAAACATGGACAGAGCGAGCTGTGAGCTATTTTAAGGAGGCGAAAGCAGGAGGCATGTGTGTACGCCTCACTGCTATAACACTTCGATTTTCTATTTTGGGGTGTGGGTTTCCTGCCTGCCAGAAAATGGGGCCACCCTGAATTCTCAGGAACCCTTGTTGGACATGTCACCATCAGCTACGGGGAAGAGGGGCGGGGGTGGAGGGAGGGTGTGTGGGGGGGGGGAGGGGGCAGGGAGGAGGAAGATTTGGGCAATGCCAGCAGCTCTTCTTTTTTGTCCAAGGTAAGCTTTCACATCTGGATCAGTCTCAAGTGATAGATACCTTCTTCTTCTTCTTCTTCTTCTTCTTCTTCGCAATTCTTCGCAATTCTTCGCAATCCTTCGCAATTCTTCTTGGCTATTCTTCGCAATTCTTCTTGGCTATTCTTCTTCTTCTTCTTCTTCTTCTTCTTCTTCTTCTTCTTCTTCTTCTTCTTCTTCTTCTTCTTCTTCTTCTTCGCAAATCTTTGCAATTCTTCGCAATTCTTCTTGGCTATTCTTCGCAATTCTTCTTCGCAATTCTT
>CM060325.1:49132835-49165335 GCA_030674155.1 Stramonita haemastoma | reverse complement strand
CACACACACACACACACACACACACACACACACACACACACACACACACACACAACACACGATTTCCTTTTTAAAATAAAAAGTAAATATTTAAGTATATACTTTAATGCATATATCCCCCATCATTATCCTTGTCTTTCTCTCCCTTTCTCTCTTTAGTTTATCAACATTTTGATATTTATTAGTATTATTATTCTATATGTTTATTGTGGGTTTTTTTTTATATTATTGCTATATTTGCATATATTTCCCATCTTTGATTCCATTTTTTTTTATGCTCCCCCCCCCTTCCCCCCCCCCCCCGTCCGGTATCACTTTATGTGGAAGGACGTAAAATTGAAGACTACTACTACTACTACTACTACACACACACACACACACACACACACACACGCACACACGCACACACACACACACACACACAGACGCACACACACACACATATACACACACACACATACACACACACACGAGGTAGATAATTAACCAATTTCTTTTCAGTTCTTCTAAAAACAAAAAATAAAAACATATTGTTATTGTTATTCAACCTTGATCCGATTCCAGACTTCAGAAATAAACAGAGCAAGTTAAAAGAAGGAAGACAGCTTGTAAACAATACTCCCCCGGGGGAATTCCACAGGGGGGGGGGCTGTCTTTTTTTTTGCCAGGGGCTTGTCAGTACAAATAGCATTCCTACCTTCTTGAAATTCTGTACTAAGAATTCCCTCTTTTCTATCCCTCTCCGTGGAGGTGCCAGTTCGGGTGGGGGGGTGGCTGTCAGTACAAATATCATTCCTACCTTTTGGAAATTCTGTACTAGGAATTCCCTCTTTTCTATCCCTCTCTGCGGAGATGCTAGTTGGGGGGGCTGTCAATACAAATATCATTCCTACCTTCTGGAAATTCTGTACTAAGAATTCCCTCTTTTCTATCCCTCTCCGTAGATATGCCGGTTGGGGGAGGGGGGGGGGGTTGTCAGTACAAATATCATTCCTACCTTCTTGAAATTCTGTACTAGGAATTCCCTCTTTTCTATCCCTCTCCGTAGATATGCCGGTTGGGGGGAGGGGGGGGGGGGTTGTCAGTACAAATATCATTCCTACCTTCTGGAAATTCTGTACTAAGAATTCCCTCTTTTCTATCCCTCTCCGTAGAGATGCCGGTTGGGGGGAGGGAGGGGGGGGGGTTGTCAGTACAAATATCATTCCTACCTTCTGGAAATTCTGTACTAAGAATTCCCTCTTTTCTATCCCTCTCCGTAGAGATGCCGGTTGGGGGGAGGGAGGGGGGGGGGGGTTGTCAGTACAAATATGATTCCTACCTTCTGGAAATTCTGTACTAGGAATTCCCTCTTTTCTACTCCTCTCCTTGTTTCTGCCATGTCTGGTTTTTTTTCTTCCTGTCATCTCGCCAATGAGGGACGAGCTCTTCAGACCCTCTGGAAGGCCTTGAGCGTAGCACGGCATTTGTCAGCGTTCCAGAGGTGCTGTCTGAGCATTCAGAGAAGAGGAAGAACCCAGGCCACCAGATGTATATTTCCATTTGCCCCACTTTATGTCACGGCAGATTTCTCTCCGTGAAATTCAGGTTGCTCTCCTTCCCCGGGGAGAACCCGTCGCCATGCACAAGAACGAAACCCCCACTTTATGTCACAGCAGATTTCTCTGCGTGAAATTCGGGTTGCTCTCTCTCCCCGGAGAGAACACGTCGCCACAAGAACAGCGCCATTTATTATATTATTTTCTTTTCTCTGTCTGCAACTGTATTTGTTTCGCTATCAGATTGGCTTTATTTCCCCAGGGACAACTCTCTTGTTGCCGTGTGGATTCTTTTTACGAACGCTGAATATTTTTGTGGATCACACGGGACCTCGGTTTAATCGTCTCATCCGAAAGACTAGCACCCAGACCACCACTCTTGGTCTAATGGATGGGGGAAAAGTTTTTAGGCCCAAACGGTATTCGAACCGCCGCACACTTCCCACCCAGACTTTTCGCTTTCTAAACAGGTGCGTTACCTGTAGACCACCGACCCCCAGGTGTCGAGTACAGCACTCAAACCACGAGGCCATCCTGTCCCTGTGGTGTTTGGTTTAGTTTTGTGTTTTGTTGTATTGTGTTGTGGATTGGTGTCTCGTGCTGTCTGGTGGTGGTGGTGGTGGTGGTGGTGGTGGTGGTGGTGGTGGTGGTGTGTGTGTGTGTGTATGTATGTGTGTGTGTATGTATGTGTATGTATGTATGTATGTATGTATGTATGTATGTATGTATGTATGTATGTATGTATGTATGTATGTATGTATGTGTGTGTGTGTGTGTGTGTGTGTACGTACGTACGTGTGTGTGTGTGTGTGTGTGTGTGTGTGTGTGTGTGTACGTACGTACGTGTGTGTGTTGTGTGTGTGTGTGTGTGTGTGTGTGTGTTGTGTGTGTGTGTGTGTGTGTGTGTGTGTGTGTGTGTGTGTGTGTGTGGCGTGCGTGCGTTACAGTTTGGACAGAAGTAGCAAGACATCAACCTGTGGGATGTTCAGTGCGAAGGGATACATAGTACAACTAGAGACAGCATACTTGTGTACTGAAACTGTCAAACACTTAATCACAACACAGCCTGCGGCTTTATAATTACGATGTTCACCTTTATATATATATATATATATATATATATATATATATATATATATATATATATATGTATATGTATATGTATATGTATATATATATATATATATATATATATATATATATATATGTAGAGAGAGACAGAAAGATAAGAGATAGATAGATAGATAGATAGATAGATAGACAGACAGACAGACAGACAGACAGACAGACAGACAGACAGACAGACAGACAGACAGACAGACAGACAGACAGACAGATATTAATTTATGATATTCACTTGCTTCAACAAATGTCCAGACTCTCTGAACTAAAAATTTAAAATTTGCAGCCCTTTCCATTCAGATTCTTGTTCATTACCATCTCTGACGGACACAATAGCTAAGTGTTGAAAACCATTCGACTTCAAATTCATGGGTCCACGAAGTCGTGGATTCGAATCCCGGTGTATTAAGGGTGGGGATTTTTACGATTTCTCAGGTTAACTTATCGCACGTAAAAGAACCCACGGCAACAAGGGGGTTGACCCTGGCAAAATTCTGTAGAAAAAAAGCCACTCCTATAGGGAAACAAATACAGTTGCATACAGGAAAAAGAAAAAAAATGGGTAGGCGCTGCACTTGTGGCGACGCGCTCTCCCCGGATAGAGCAGCCCAAATTTCACGCAGAGAAATCTGCTGTGACATAAAGTGGTACAAAATACAAATAACTGTTAAGTCCAGACCAGCCAGTGTTCTAAATGCCTTCAGGTATATACACACGCAGAACATCAAATATCCACTTTAAAGATCCCAGAATTCATATCAGGATTCGGTGTGGACGGGGGGTTACATAAACACGAATTTATCCAGCAAGCCTCCCCGAAGTTGGAATGCAGCTACCTTCATGGTGGGGCCCCCCAAAAAAACCGGTCACATACGCAAAATCTCACCATTGGCGAATGTGGGAGCTCTAGTTGAGAAACCAAAAAATATATATTCCTACCTGACATTTAGGACAAGAAAACATACCCCCAAACGACGGTTAATTACCTATCATCACCCCCTACCTGTCTCACCGATATAAACACTTCATTAACTCTCCAGCCTTGATCTGGTTCTGCTCTTCAGGAATAAACACAACGAAGCGAGGAATGAAGGAAGAGGAAAGGAAGGAAGGAAGGAAGAAAGCAAGAAAGAAAGAAAGAAAGAAAGAAAGATAGGAAGGAAGGAAGGAAGGAAGCAAGAAAGAAAGAAAGAAAGAAAGAAAGAAAGAAAGAAAGAAAGAAAGAAAGAAAGAAAGGAAGGAAGGAAGGAAGGAAGGAAGGAAGGAAGGAAGGAAGGAAGGAAGGAAGGAAAAAGGAAGGAAGGAAAGAGGGACAGCCGATAGAAAAATAACGTTACTGGTTTTATTCTTAGACATGCGCTACACGGGGTCTGAAGATACTGCAGTACTGGTGTAATGAATCGACGCCACTTCAAAGGTAACGGCCATTTGATGGGAAGCAGTTATAGAATGGCGTGATATTCTGCTTTGAATACCAACACCCCCATCCATAGTGGTATATAAATAACGTGTTTAGCCAAGTGCCTGTGATGTAACCGAACTGTTTTTTTTTTATAAAAACCCTGCAATCTATTTCTGTGGTAACCATACCAAAAAGATATTAACACAACTGCATTGCACGCATACACTCATGAACGTGTACACATACTTGCAATATTGTACACATGTACGTATGCTCAGGCATGTATGTGTTATTGTATGATAATGCGCATTCTTGAGGCTTTTTGAAAATTCTTTGTTGTTGTTAAAGACAATGAATAAGCATTCGCATGCTCTTTTTTTTTGCATCCAGTCCCCGTGGTGCGCAGATTTGTAAATTGTCATCAGTTCTGACTTTCACATAATGGCCTACTCTTCCAAAAGGTGGAACAGGTTTCAATGTGGGACCAAGATGACTTGATCTTGAGAACAGGAGTGCTTTGCACGTTGGTATACACGTAGACGCACACGACACACACACATACACGCACGCATGTGCGCGCACACACACACAGATACATAGGTACGCATACATGCACACTTGCACACACACACACACACACACACACCACGCACGCACGCACACATACACACGCACGCACACACACGCACACACACACACACAACACAACACACACAACACACAACACACACACAACACACAACACACACCACACACACACGCACATACACACACACACACACACGCACGCACACACACACACGCACACACACGCGCGCGCACACACACGCGCGCACACACACACACGCACACACACACACACATACACACACACAAAGGTAACAAACTAACACACTGCCACTTATCATAGTCCTACATAAGGTGACAAACATTCATAAACGTATATTCACATCTTTCACTTCGAAATCCATTATTTTTCTGTTTCAATCAACTGCTCTTTGACTACTCCTATAACTGGAAAGTAATTATCATATTCTTTTTATTTCTTCTTATTTTTTATATCGAGGATAATGGGATAAGCACTCGTGTGTTTTTTTTTTACATCCAGTCCCCATGTGTATGCAGTTTTGTAAATGTCATCTGTTCCCACCGGTACACGATGGCCTACTCTTACGAAAAGCGGAACAGGATTTAACGTGTGTGCAAGATGTTTTGCGTGCGTTCACACCCTGGGCCTCGGTTTATAGTCTCATCCGAAGGACTTTCGTTACATCATTCACACAAAAACCACTGTATGAAAAATTTAAAGGCAAGTGTACTTCGACTCTTTTTAAACAGACAAAAATGGGTGTTCATGTCACAAGTGAGGGTACACTGGTCACGATTTAGACACAATGATGGACATCTGCTGACTCACTCACTCTCTCTCTCTTCCTCCGTATGTCTCTTTGTATGTATATGTCTGTCTCTGCCTCTGTCTGTCTTTCTCTGTCTCTGTCTCTGTCTCTGTCTCTCTCTCTCTCACACACATATTCACACACACACACACACACACACACACACACACACACACACACACACACACACACATTCACACACACATTCACACACACACGAGCCCATTCACACACACACACATGCAATACACACACATGCACACCTGTACAGACGAATGTATAAATCGACGCGGTCGCAATCGCATGTACGCGCGCACACACACACACACACACACACACACACACACACACACACACACACACACACGCACACACACACGCACACACAACACACACACGCACGCACGCACACACACACACGCACACACACACACAAACACACACACACAACAGACACCACACACACACACACACACACACACACACACACACACACACACACACACACACACACACACACACACACACACACACACACACACCCCCCCCCCCCCCCCCCCCCCCCCACACACACACACACACATTACTACAAACACATAAATCTTCACCGATAATCCAACAGTTCCGGCGGACGAGCGTGCTAAAAACTGCACTTAATTCATGCACACCTTACAACATGCAAGGCCCTCACACCTCCTCATCAATATTCATCATATAATTGGGAAAGAACTCTGCGGCATAGTCTATTCCTAGAGCGCTTGGAACCCAAAGGATGTGTTCTTCTTTCTAATGCCTGTGGTATATAATTATACACTCTGGTGCAGAGCATGTGTGTGTTCTGGGCTTCTGAAGCCAGCTGCTTAAAAAGAGAAAAAAATAAAAACGAATGAAGTGATGATCCACCCTCGCCTTTATTTGCATGAGAGTTAAGATTATCATTTGCATACATACATATATATACATGTATATACACACACACATACACACGCGCACACACGCGCACGCGTGCGCGCGCGCGCGCGTGCACACACACACACACGCACGCACGCACGCACGCGCACACACCCACACACTTATATGCTTCTTTCTTTCTTTCTTTCCTTCTTTCTGTGCTTGTTAACGATTTTAAGTCACCACAGATTTGTCTGCGTGGAATTCAGGCTGCTCTCCCCAGGGAGAGCATGTCTCCACAAGTGCAGCTCAATCCATTGTATTTTTTTGTTTCCATGTCTGCGTGTGTGTTTGTTTCCAATCAGAGTGGCTTTTTCTGTAGAAATTTGCCAGGGACAACTCTCTTGTTGCCGTGGGTTCTTTTACATGCGCTGAAAGCTTGTTGCACACGAGACCTCGATTTACCGTGCTGCTTCTTTTCGTTTCTCGGCTAGAGCTTCGAAGTTTACCAATGGTGAGATTTTATTGTGTGCAACTGTGTTTACCCTAGCATTAAGGTAACCGCATTCTGACTTCAGGGACACAGCTGGGAACTGAACCTATACATTTTGTCAGGACAGTCAGGAAGCACCTCCGTGCTCTTTCCCATTTCCAACTGCTGTGGGGGGGGGGGGGGGGGGGGGGGGTTGACGTGCACAAGTCCATTTGCACAAATTCCGACTGGTTTAGAGTATCTTCCGAAAGATGTGGTATTCTTCAGTTCAATTTTTTCTTCAAACTGGGAAGCGCAAGGCTGGGAATTGAACCCAGAGCTGCATGGTTTACTTGTTAGGCAGGTGAAGGTCTAAACTCGTCCCGCCACCTTCCTTCTTTCACCTCCACCTGTCCCGTAGTCCTGCGGACCGTGGGGGCACCACTGAAGATTTTGCAACCAGCTTCCTCCACTCCCCACGGTCTTCCGCCCTACGTAGCAGATCGCTCCACCCAAGGCCAGTCCACTCTGTGATGTTGTCTTCCCATCATTTTCTCTGTCTGCCTCTCCGTCTCCCTTCTTTTACTGTTCCCTGTAAGACTGTCTCGGCTAGACCAGATGTTCGTGTGACATGCCCGTACCGCTTTAGCTTGCGTTTTTTTCACGGAAGACAGGAGCTCTTCATATGGTCCTATGAAATTTTTTATTCTGGTTTTCACATCTTCATTCTTTCAAGTGTGTACAAGTAGAGTGAGAGACAGAGAGGGGCTGGTCTCTGTTCTTCCTTCCATGCAGGTTTCAGTCTGTGCCACGCTGTTGTGCCTTTACCTGGCCTTGAGTGGACTGGGTTTAAAACAACATTTCATAAAGAAAATCATACATTTTCACATAGTTATACTAAAGAGCAACAACAAGCTAAACACTTACAGTGTGCTCATCAGCAGCACTATTTTCAGCGTTTCCATCAGACAGCCGGTAGATGTGAATAATGACGCCTTTTTTAGCAGACACACTTTTTACAATTATCGAGTTAAGAATTCAACTCTTCAAACGTCATTGCTTTTAGATATTTAAGAAAAAGAAATGGATAAGAATGAAATGTATCATGTGGTTTTACCGAAAAAATCGATATGAAATAAACAGTCAATTATAACAAAAGCAAGGGAAGAAAACATGGAATTATGTCTCACAGTTTTAAGCACTAAGTAGATTGTTAACCATCATAATATGAACTTGAATTCTCATTCATATCATACAAATACTTTCCACATTTGCAGCGTACATCAGTTGAAGTCATAATAAGACAAACTGACAAATGAAGCAATGGTAACAGCATCAATAATCATCATGAGAGGATATATGTGCTTGGTGTGGAGCCTTCACTATGCTGTTGCTGCTGTTGTTGCTGCTGCTGCTGCTGCTATTGCTGCTGCTGCTGCTGTTGCTGCTGCTGTTGCTGCTATTGTTGCTGCTATTGTTGCTGCTGCTGTTCCTGCTGCTGTTGCTGCTGCTGTTGCTGCTGCTGTTGCTGCTATTGTTGTTGCTGCTGTTGCTATTGCTGCTGCTGCTGTTGCTGCTGCTGCTGTTGCTGCTGTTGCTATTGCTGCTGCTGCTGTTGCTATTGCTGCTGCTGTTCTGCTGTTGTTGCTGCTGCTGTTGCTGCTGTTGTTGCTGTTGCTCCTGTTGCTGCTATTGTTGCTGCTGCTTATGCTGCTGCTGTTGCTGCTGCTGCTGTTGCTGCTGCTGTTGATGCTGTTGCTGCTGCTGCTGCTATTGTTGCTGCTGCTGATGCTGCTGTTGTTGCTGCTGCTGTTGCTGCTGGTTCCCTCCCACGTGACTCCACTTTTCAGCAACTCCTAGTTTTTGCTCATAAACATGTGAGCTATGTGCGTAGGTTCAAATTCAAACCCAAATACTTTAACATCTCCAACAGAATATTCAGCTGGGAAAAGCCATACAACAACAACAAAAAACGTTGCCTGAAATACGCATGATCGATTACAAATTAATGTGTATCAGCGTGCACGTGTTTCTTAAATAAAACAAACAAACAAACTTTTTTTTTTCCTTGATCAGGATAACGTGGAACAGACTGTACAAGTTCAACAAAAAGTTCGTTGACTCTTAACCTTTAAGTGTCTGAATTGGGCTGTATTCTCAGGGATTGTAGATTCTGGGTGTCTATTTTTATAGTTCCTTTCTCTTCATAACAATGTCTTCTCTCTCTCTCTCTCTCTCTCTCTCTCTCTCTCTCTCTCTCTCTCTCTCTCTCTCCTCTCTCTCTCTCTCTCTCTCTCTCTCTCTCTCTCCTCTCTCTCTCTCTCTCTCTCTCTCTCCTCTCTCTCTCTCTCTCTCTCTCTCTCTCTCCTTACGCCTACGCAGCTCTCTACAATTGATGTTTAGGAGATGACATCATATTTTTTAAAGTGTTGCAGGGTTAATGCCGAGAGATAGGTTGGGGGAGGAGGAGGGGTAGGTCAGTGGGTAGTGGTGGTGGTAATGTGGGGGGGAAGGGGGGGGTAGGGGTAAGAATGAAAAGAGGGGGTAAGTTAGGAGGGAGGTAGGTAGATTGTCTTCCTCATTTTCCATCTTCTTCTCACCTTGTTCCTGTCACTCCAATTTGCTCGGAGAAGGTGGGGGGGGAGGGTGAAGGGGGTGAGGGGGTGGGGGTGGGGGGCTCTCTATACCCATACTTCCTAACTATTCTGTTTGAACCAAACAAAAAAACTTTCAAAATATCTTAAACAAAAATGAACCAGTAGCTAACTCCAAACATCCGATCACTTTTACACCGTCCTCAAAAATGACCCCCGAATTTTTTGTATCGCCAATACGCTTTGCATAACATACACACGAACACGCGCGCACGCACGCACGCTCGAACACACACACACACACACACACACACACACACACACACACACACACACACACACACACACACACACACACACACAAATTTGAAGACCCGGGTTCGAGTCCGGTCGAGGAAATTTTCTTTTACTGGAGTTAACATCAGTGCTGACTCCACTCTCCCCAAAAGTCCTTCGGATGAGACAATTAACCGAGGCCCCGTGTGCAAACGCACGCAGAACATCTTGCTCACACGTTAAATCCTGTTCCGCTTTTCGTAAGAGTAGGCCATCGTGTGCCGGTGGGAACAGATGACAATATTTACAAAACTGCATACATACGGGGACCGGATGAAAAAAAGCACATGATTGCTTATTCTGTTATCCTCGATATAAAAGAATAAATAAATAAATCACACACACACACACACACACACACACACACACACACACACACACACACACACACACACACACACACACACACACACACACACACACACACACACACACACACACATACGAATAATACATTTACGTTGCGTCATCAGTTCATTTCCATATGGCACAAAATTTAATTTCGTGCTCCCCTTTTCTCAAAATAAAATGGAACGCTGCCCTCTTTGGCAAAAACAGGAAACATGAAACAAATGGCTGTTCTATTCTGTGTGGCCGCAGTTCACTGACCCCATGGAATATGGCCTCCTTGACCAACTGTGAGGTGACACAATAGCTCAGCGGTCAGAACATCCACCTGGATCCTACAGAAAACCAAAGTTGCTTCTTCCTCTTCTTCTGTGCAATTCTTCTTCTTCTTCTTCTTCTTCTTCTTCTTCTTCTTCTTCTTCTTCTTCTTCTTCTTCTTCTTCTTCTTCTTCTTCTTTGCAATTCTTTTTCTTCTTCTTCTTCTTTGTAATTCTTCTTTTCTTCTTCTTCTTCTTTTTCTTCTTTTTCTTCTTCTTCTTCTTCTTCTTCTTCTTCTTCTTCTTCTTCTTCTTCTTCTTCTTCTTCTTCTTCTTCTTCTTCTTCTTCTTCTTCTTCTTCTTCTTCGTCGTCGTCGTCGTCGTCGTCGTCGTCGTCGTCGTCATTGAACGCTCAGACAGCAAGTATTAATGTCTGTCATATCTCTCTGTCCTTAAAAGCGTGTCATGTTCCCTGACTCTGGAAAAAAAAAAACTTAATTAATATTTTGTCCAGTTCCGAAAAATGACCACCCCAAATCTTTAAATGATTACAGACCAGTAACTCTTACCCCATTAGGAATAAAATGCTTTGAAAGAATCATTCTGAAACAGCTTCTTCTCTCCACTTCCGCATAGCTGGATCCTCTTCAATTTGCACACAAAGCCGACAGAAGCACAAATGATGCTACCATTGCCTTGCTGCCCAATGATTAGTGGTCAGAACTTTGCGCTCGCAATTCGACGACCCGGGTTCGATTCCCGTCGAGGAGATTTTTCATCTGGAGTCAACATCAGTGCTGACTCCTCTCTCCCCAAAAGTCCTTCGGATGAGACTGAAACCGACGCCCCGTGTACGAACGCACGCAGAACATCTTTGCTCACACGTTAAATCCTGTTCCGCTTTTCGTAAGAGTAGGCCATCGTGTGCCGGTGGAAACAGATGACATTTACAAAACTGTATACATACGGGTACTGGATGTAAAAATGCACAAGAGTGGTTATTCCATTATCCTCGATATAAAAGAATAAAATAAAAAATAAAAACACACACACATACACGACAGACAGACAGACAGACAGACAGACACATACATACATACATACATACATACATACACACACACACACACACACACACACACACACACACACACACACACACACACACACACACACACACACACACACACACACACACACACACACACACACACACATACACAAGACACGCACGCACAAGTAATGTTTTAACTGTTTGTGTTGTGTTGTGAGAACATCATCGCTTTTTTTCCTATCTAAAACGCAAATTCTAGTTAACTGAGAATTTCAGATGTTTTTATTTCTCCTTTATTTATTCAGTCTTTAAGGTGAGATCCTATTAATTTGCTTTATTCTTTCGATTCCTGAACTTCTTCCTTTGGCGATTAAAGCCATAAAACGCTAATGCCAAAGAATGGCCTAATCTCTGTGTGTGTGTGTGTGTGTGTGTGTGTGTGTGTGTGTGTGTGTGTGTGTGTGTGTGTGTGTGTGTGTGTGTGTGTGTGTGTGTGTGTGTGTGTGTGTGTGTGTGTGTGTGTTTGTCTGTCTGTGTGTCTGTTTTGTCTGTCTGTCAGTTTTGTCTGTCTGTTGTCTGATGTGTCTTCTTTCTCTGGGTTTATGTTTGTCTCTTTCTGTTTCTCTATGAATCTCTGTCTCTGTCTCTGTCTCTGTTTCTGCCTGCCTGTCTGTCTGTCTGTCTGTCTGTCTGTCTGTCTGTCTCTGTCTCTGTCTCTCTCTCTCTCTCTCTCTCTCTCTCTCTCTCTCTCTCTCTCTCTCTCTCTCTCTCTCTCTCTCTCTCTCTCTCTACATGTGTGTGTATGTGTTTATGCGCATCCACGTGCGCGCGCGAGCGCATGTGTGTGTGTGTGTGTATGTATGTATGTGTGTGTATGTGTGTTGAGTGATTAGAGCGCCTGACTCCTGACCGAAAGGACAATGGTCCCGGTTCCGGTGGCTAGTGAGTATTTCCGGCGGAAGTGTCTTTTTTTCTCCAAAGTTATCGTTAGGCCTGTTTTCAATCCATCAAAGTGAGAGAAAATAGACTATAAACCGGGGTCCCATGGACAGATTCACAAACAACGTCTTGTGCAAATGTTGAAAACCCATCTCTTGCTGGACACAGAGCAGACTACATTTCTGGCTGGTCTGTTGATTGATCAAATCAGATCAAATTTGTATTACCAGATGGTACATTGAATAAGCAATGATTTGCTTTTTTTCATCAAGCCATCTATCTAAAGAACCCCCCCCCCCCCAAAAAAAAAAAAAAGCAGAAAAAAACCTAAAAAACAAACAAGGACACCCCCCAAAAAAAACAAAACAAAAAAAAAACATTTCATTAACATTAATTAATTAACATGATTGATCAAGATGCCCAGCATGCCATCTACCGTCTTACAGTGGTTATATCCTTGGATTACTGGCTGGAAGGTCGCAGGTTCAAAGCGCATAAGATCCATCATGTTTTCTAGGACTCCGGCAGGCTCCTACCTAAAGAGATTGCAATGGGAAGACAAGGACCACACAGTCCAGCTTCACTCACTTTAAGGATGCAAGTTTGATGAATGTTGCTCAAATGCCCTGACCAACATTGCAGGTGTCTGTATCTCTCGGGGTCGATCGAAACTAGGGTATATTGTAAAAGAAAGCGTAGAGTTTAGCCATGTCAAGCACATGGAGTTAACATCAGTGCTGACTCCACTCTCCCCAAAAGTCTTTTGGATGAGACTATAAACCGAGGCCCCTTGTGCCAACACACGCAGAACATCTTGCACGCACATTAAATCCTGTTCCACTTTTCGTAAGAGTAGGCCATCGTGTGCCGGTGGGAACAGATGACACGGTTTGCACAAACTGCATACACACGGGGACTGCATGTAAAAAAGCACATGAGTGTTTATTCCATTATCCTCGATATAAAATAATAAAACATGTTTTTTAAATATCTAAAAATATATATTTAAAAACCTCATGATCATCTCCTACACTGACACACAGCTTGAGCAGGGTCTAACCCACGCTCTGTACGCACTGTTTAAAAAAAACAAAACAACAACAAAAAAAGAACAAGAGTGTAGTGGGGTTTCCCCCTCAGCTCCAATCCTATCCAACACTGCAGTGCATGCAGCTACTAGTAGTATTCATAGCAATGAAATCAGCAAGTGGGTAAACAGCCTGGGTTTTTTGGGTGTTTTTTTTTTTTTTAGGATGAGGGCCCTGAGGGCAAGAGAAAGGAAATGATGGAAAAACATTGCCAGAAGGGAGGAGGAGGCTGTGCTCAGACTTTTTTGTACTTTTAGCATCGTCTGATGTTGTTGGTTTTGGGGGGGGGGGGTGTGGGGGGGGGGGTCTTTTTAAGCCTGCCTCCCCTTTCAGACCTCCCTTGTTGTCAAGGAGAGCAAGATCCCTGGTTGAAAAAATATTGTTTGGTGATTTTTATTTTTGTTCCTCGGTTAGAGGTCATATGAAGTGACAGTCACTGACAAATGTTGTCAATACCATATAAAAAAAAAAAACAAAGAAAAAAAAACTGTTTGTTATGGTTTCCATGTCAAACATTTCTCGTCCTGTTCGATTCGATCTTTGGCGATGCATGCTTGATGAGCTTTGTACAGCTTTAAAAGCAATAAAATGTGTTCAGTGTTCAGTGTTCAGCTCCCTAGTTCATCAATGGTGAGATTGTTGTATGTATCACCGTCACCCCCACCCCCCTGGCCAACATTTTGACATCAGGGATGATGTCTAGACATGCGCAGGACATCATAATTATGTGCCCGAACTCCCCCCCCCCCCTACTCCTACTCATCCATTACCTACTTAAATGATGGTCCAGGTGCTTGTCATTCGGATGAGACGATACAGTGAAGTCATTATGCGCAACACTCATTCAGCACACGTTAAGAACCCACAGCAACGAGAGAGATGCCACTAGTAAATTTATGCTTTTATATACAAAAGTAACTCTGGTAGGGAAGCAAATAGCCATGCTGACACGAATTTTATTTTTTTAATGGGTGGCGCTACTCATGTGGTGATGTGCTCTTTCTGAAGAGAGAGAGCATCCCGAATGTGATTTGATTCTTTTCTTTTACATCGAGGATAATGGGATAAGCACTCATGTGCTTTTTTTTACCTCCAGTCCCCGTGTGTATGCAGTTTTGTAAATGTCATCTGTTCCCACCGACACACGACGGCCTACTCTTACGAAAAGTGGAACAGGATTTAACGTGTGCGCAAGATATTCTCCGTGCGTTCACACACGGGGCCTCGGTTTATAGTCTCACCCGAAGGACTTTTGGGGGAGAGTGGAATCCGCACGGATGTTAACTCCAGGAGAAAAATCCCCTCGACCGGGAATCGAACCCGGTTCGTCAAATTGCGAGCGCAATGTTCTGACCACTAGGCTATCCCGTCCCCCTGTTACGCAGAGTAAGTTGCTGTGACTGAAAGCAACAGCACAATACAAACCAGTAGCCAGAAAGTGTGGGGCTGCAACAGGCAGGAGTGAACACCATGGAACAGGACCAAGCAGTGGGGCAGGGACTCCTCCCGTCAGTGGCCAACAAAGGCCCTCCCTAACTGACTAACTGCTGCCACCCTCAGTGACAGCTGGAGTTCAGTATACATACAACAGAACAAACCTAGGTGAAGCCAGCTGTGTCAGGAAAGACTGCAATGAACAGTGTGACAGCAGCAGCAGCAGCAGCAGCAGCAGCGATGGAAGATCAACAGACAGGGACAGTCAGAAAACAGAAGGATGGGACGAACGGAGAAGAGTTGAGAAGAAAAAAAGTTTGGCTAAATCTTTTCTCTTGGTCAGCTTTGAAAATGCCAGAGGGAGGTAGGGAGAGAGGGCCTGTCCGAACAAGCTGTGCTATCAAAGCGATAGAAACATGTTTAGTTCGTCTGTAAAGCTGTGTTGATATTGTGCTGCAACTGTGCCCATAGAAGCATGTTATGTTAGTTTGTCTGTAAAGCTGTGTTGACATTGTGCTGCAACTGTGCCCATAGAAGCATGTTATGTTAGTTTATCTGTAAAGCTGTGTTGATATTGTGCTGCAACTGTGCCCACCCACCTCTGATGCCGTGTGACACTGGACACAATCACCTTGCTTTCCTAACAGAGCAGCCACAGTCAGTTAGAAACTTGGACATGTCACTTAAGACATAGGGGGTTGTTTGTTTGGTTGGTTGGTTCGTTTTCTTAAGTGTCATCTGATGCGTTTACTTGAGGCGTTTTCTCCAAAACTTAACACTGGCTCTTTTTTTATCCGAAGTCGGAATGCGGCGACCTAACTGGGGGGCAAAATACGGCCGCAGACGCAAAAAATCTCACCATCGGTAAACCTGTGAGCTCTTGCCGAGGAAGAACTAATACCAAAACCCACCGGCTCTGATGATAGTCTTCCAGATGATGTTATTTATAATCATATCAGCGTCCCATATGTTTGCATACATGGAATTCTACGCTAACGTGGAAAAAACTCAATCTTTTGTCGCAACGACGCTGTAGCCTAGGGCTTGAAACCAGTTGACTTTAATCCCATGGGTCCATAAAGCCGTGGGTTCGAACCTCGGGAGCGTCTGGTCAATCAAGTGCAGGCATTTTCACCATCTCCCGTGTCAACTTCAAGTGCAGACCTGCCAGTGCCTTAATTCCCTTCGCGTACATAGCCATGCAGAAGATCAAACATGCACGTTAAAGATCCTGTAACTCATGTCAGCGGTTGGTGGGTTGCGGAAACACGACAAAAACAAGAACAATAACAAAAGACAAAAAGAAGGGGAAGAAGGAGGAAGAGGAGAAAAAGAAAGACAGACAGAAAGGAGGAGGGGAAAGAAAAAAAAGAAATAAGAGAAAAAGGGGGACAAAAAGAAAGGAAGAAGACAAAAAGAGGGGAAAAGAAAAGAAGGAAAGAAAGAAAAGAAAAAAGAAAAACCATTCCAAAAGCAACATGTAGGATGGGTTTTTCCCCTTTGTTGCAGTATCTGCCTAGGGTTGGCAGGATTACCCCCACCCCCCACCCCACCCCCCCCCCAAAAAAAAAAAAAAACTTAAAAAAAGGACGAATAAATATGTGAGCCCGGAAGATGTACAAACCAAACTAAATCACATACCACAATGTGACAAAAATCCTCTCTGAATTAAAAACAAACCTCCCTATTTTGTTAAGAGCTTTCAACAAACTAGAAAAGAACAACAAGAACAACAACAAAAAAACACGTTAGGCGGGAAAACCGACGCTAACACAGCACTAGAACAGTGGGCAAAGCATTAGCAGGTTTGAACTCTAAACAGTCCGTGTTTTTTCTGGCCTTTGTGAGGTGTGAGACATGGCCAGAATTCCGAGCAGCATTTATTTACACAGAACCGAACAAGTTCTGTGCTGAAGCCTTGTGCTTTATATTACATTACTCGTGCCTTTCAGAACATTTAGAAGAAGAAAAAAAAAAGAGAAAACATCCGCCTGCATACAATACCTTTAAGCTGACTGTATACACTTAAGGGAGCATTTTTTGTTACTAAAAATAGGCATGAATGAATGTGGAACTTGAAAGAACATTGCGGGGGAGGGGGCTAATAGCCTTGTGGTTAGAGCGTTGGGCTCGTGATCTGGCGTCTGAGGTTCGTACCCATCCGAGGAGATTTTTTTTTCCTATGGAGTTAACATCAGTACTGACTCCACTTCCCTGAAAGTCCTTTCGGATGAGACTATATTCCGAGGCCCTGTGCGCAAACACAGTTAACTTTCAGTCACACACAAGCAAATGTTTTTCTTCTTTTCTCCCTGTCTCCCTTCGTCTAATATCACTATCAGTGAAAAACGTAAAATCTAAAGAACGAACGAACACGCAGAACATCTTGCACACACGTTAAAAACCCGTTCCACTTTTCAGAACAGTAAGCCATTACGTGCCGACAGGAACAAAAAAAAATGTTTAAAAACGCATTCACACTGGTCACGTGTTGATACATCATCCCCCAAGTCAAAAGGAGGCTGCCTAATGATGGGCACAAACGGTCGTTTATACAAAAATCTCATATGTTAAAATGTTTGCAGGCTGGAACGTAGAATTGGGGGGCATGTGTGCGTATGTGCGTTTGCGTGTGTGTGTGTATGTGTGCGTGTGCATACGCACAGGCCCACAACGCTGATCAAGACATGTTTACCTGTAAAAGAGTTTCTGTTTAGATGCGCAAATCTCTCTCTCTCTCTCCTCTCTCTCTCTCTCTCTCTCTCTCTCTCTCTCTCTCTCTCTCTCTCTCTCTCTCTCTCTCTCTCTCTCTCTCTCTCTCTCTCTCTTATATATATATATATATATATATATATCAAACACGAAATAAAACGCAGTTCTGCTCCAAAGTCAACACAGACGGAGACAAGTCCTGGAAAAATTCATGACTGCAGTCCAGTCAAAGTCCACAGCAGAAACGCTCTCCCTCCTGCCAGCATCCCCACACCACGCGGGGTCTCCGCCGGAGGGTAGCCCGTGTCCGTGACAGCTGCTGAATCAATCATCAGTTAACGGAATCTGTCATCTACGATCATGGCGCAGGGGGAGAAAAAGAAAACAAACATTAATTTTAACAAGTAAAAGAAGAAAAAAATAGAGAAAAATCAAATTTACGTTTGATTTTATTTTGCAGCTGCCAGTCCCTAGTATTCTTCCCTCTGAGCTCTCTCCCCTCTCCCCTTCCCTTTCCCTCTCCCCCTTCTTTACCTTCCTCCTTGCCTGCCCCATATTTCTTGCTCACGGGTGTGAAAGGAGTTTTGATACTGTAAATTGATAATAAATGCGTGCAATATTAACTACTATAAAGATACAACATGATATCGGTGTCATGCAGTTTTAATCCACCATTTAGTGGTTTGATTGCCCAAACCTTGTAGGTATGTATGTGTACATATATATATATATATATATGTGTGTGTGTGTGTGTGTGTGTGTGTGTGTGTGTGTGTGTGTGTGTGTGTGTGTGTGTGTATGCATATATATCTATATATCTATCTATCTATATATATATATATATATATATATATATATATAATATATACATATATTATATCTAGAGGACTACACTAGATATTCATAAAAAACTATATCACTGTTCAAGAAGTTATGTATATTTTAACAGACAGACAAGCAGACAGATGGAATGTGTTTAGGTGTAGTTGTATAACTGCAGATACGTCTATATCACCAAGTAGTAAATGGATATAAAAAAAATACTACAAAACACACACAAATACGTATAAACAGAAAAAAAGGCAGAGAGTGACACAGAGACAAAATCAACTCATCTCCCTTTTTAGAAATTAAAGCGTAAAATAAGTCAATAAACATTCAAAAAATATTAAAGCAGCTAAAAAAAATAAAATAAAATAACCCCACGGTTTTTGACGTCTTAACTGCAGGTGCAATCCATCCCTGTCCAACTGACCACTAGATATCACGTGATCCTGAAAAAATGGCCCCTGGGAAAAAATATGCGTGACATACGTCACATGCTACACACGTGATGACAGACGCCAGTCTCGGATCTAAAATGGCGTCTTCGTTTTTTGTTGTTTTTTTACTGATGGGCTTGATTGAGGCACGAGAGAAACGTGTGTTATGTCGTAAAGTGGATGATGTCCTCAAGTTCGAATCTCCTTCAAGAGGATTTTTCCTCTGAAGTTAACATCAGTGCCGACTCCACCCCCCCCCCCCCCCCCCTGCCTCCCCCTGCCCCCTCAGTCCTTCAGATGATACTATAACCGAGGTCTCGTGTTCAAAACCACGTAGAGCATCTTGAGCACACGTTAAAACCCATTCCTCTTTTCGGAAGAGTAAGCCATTGTGTGCCGAAGGCAATGGATAACAAAACTGTATACACACGGGGACTGAATGTAAAAAGAAAAGCACATGATTGCTTATTCCATTATCCTCGAAATGAAAATAAATAAATAAATAAATAAATAAGTGGACAGGATCAACAGAGATAAGAAATCCTGCCCCTGTCTGGACATTTTCTGTGGAAACTAATTCCCTTCTCCTTTCCTTCCTCAGGTGGGCTGCCAATGCACACACTGCTAATTGTAGGACAACACTATTAATTTTTATTTATTTCATTTTATATTTTATACCACTTTATGTCACAGCAGATTTCTCTGCATAGAATTCGGGCTGCTCTCCCCGGGGAGAGCGTGTCGCCACAAGTGCAGCGTCTACCCATTATTTTTTTTTCCTCTCAGGGATGGTGTCTAAACACGACACCTGTGTGCATGCTGGGGTGTTTTTTTAAAATAATTTTGTCATCCACTTCTACCGGCACACGATGGTCTGATCTTCCGAAAGGCGGAACAGGGTTTTAACGTGTGTGCAAGATGTTCTGCGTGCGTTCGTACACGGGGCCTCGGTTTATAGTCTCATCCGAAAGACTTTGACATTCAGTTCGATTTTTTTCGTCAAACTGGGAAGAAAGGTCGAGGCTGGGTACGAACCCAGAACCTCACGGTTTACTTGTTGGCAGGCGAACGTCTTAACCCTCCTGCCACCTTCCTTCCCTTAATATTCCAAATCTGGCAATTCCTATTGTCTTTTGTGAAGATGTAGAGCAGCCAATTTTCCCCGGGAAAAGTTAGGGAGTATTCGGTATACATTCATAGAGTCTAGATACTGGGGTGGGGGTATGGTATTTGATACTGTACCCCCTGTGGCAGGGTTGAGGTCTGGTGCTACAACGTCCCGCTCTCCCTAAGGAAAGTGAATGCGCAAAACATAGCCTCTCCTTTCCAGGTGTAGTGATCGCCGAGGGGGCCCCTGCCTGGAAACGGGCAGGTGGTCACTTGCAATGGCCTCTCCTACATTACTGTGCCCGTAGCAACACCTTCCCGTGGTGCCCCCTGTTCTCACTGAGATTGCTACGTCATGGCGCGACCGAGTACCTGGCGGTATAACTGGGTCCGGGAGGAAAGCTGGCCCCCTTACGTGCGGCACGCATGGCCCACCGTCGTGTGGATACGCCCTGGTGCCCACGAACCAGCCTCCCAGCTATGGGCAAATAGCGAAGTCTAAAATACCCTGCTGGCAGGCCTAAAGAACTGAGGGCTGGTGTATCCCTAATATATGGCTGGCTGAGCCTTCAACCACCAGTTGTAAATCTGCCTACGACCCGAAGACCTCGCTGTCACCGTCCCAGCTTGCTGGGCCATGGCAGATGAACCGCGAGTTTAAAGGGTGGGAACGGTACTGCGCGCACTGTCTCTCACCTTAAAAATCCTATGCGCAGGCCCAAGGACAAGTCCACGTCCCCCCCTCATCCTCCCTTTTTCCTACTATCCCCAAGCCCTGTAGCGATGGGAAAGGGGCGAATGCGGCAGGTGAAAGATGTCACTGGAAGCCGCAGTTCCAATCCTGCATGCAGGCGATTCAAGAGTATGGGTCGTCTGATTGTTGACCTGAGGATGACAACATCACCCGGCAGCACCCTGAATGACCAAGCAGCCCTCTTTAGGGATAGCACTGCTTGCTCCACACGGAGAGGGGCCTAGAAAAGGTGGCCTAACAAAAGCTCATCCTCATACCACCCAGTTGGCTAGCCGCGGTCAACGGGCATCTTTCCAAGCGGTCGAGCAACAACAAAGTCAAAGTCAAGTGGCTCCACACCTGCCCCCAAAGGTGTGACAGGTCTCAAACTGGCATGCTGGAACATCAGAACCATGCTAGATACAGTAGATAGCAACCGTCCTGAACGACGCTCTGCTTTAGTTGCACACGAACTCTCGCGACTAAATATCGACATCGCGGCTCTTAGTGAAGTCCGCTTCCCAGATGAAGGTAGTCTCAAAGAACACGGCGCCGGTTACACCTTATACTGGTCAGGCAAGCCCCAATCCGAACGACGCCTTTCAGGTGTAGGCTTCATGATCAAGAACACCATTGCCTCAAAGCTGGAGAACTTACCAACAGGTCATTCAGACCGTATCATCTCCATGCGTCTGCCACTGGAGAACAAGCAGCACATCACTCTCTTCAGTGTGTATTCCCCGACTCTTCAAGCAGACTCTGCAGACAAGAACAAATTCTACTGTGACCTGCGCAGCCTGGTAAGAAACACCCCTGCAGACGACAAAGTCATTATCCTTGGGGATTTCAATGCTAGAGTTGGCCGAGATTCAGAAGCCTGGAAGGGAGTCTTGGGGAAACATGGAGTTGGAAATTGCAATGACAACGGGCGTCTCCTGCTAGAGTTCTGCACTGAACTGCAGTTAATCATCACTAACACAATCTTCCAGCAGAAGGACAGTCTAAAAACAACCTGGATGCATCCTCGGTCCAAACATTGGCACCTCATAGACTACGTTTTAGTGCGCCAGAAAGACCAAAGTGATGTCTTGCACACCAGAGTGATGCCCAGTGCAGAATGCCACACAGACCACCGCCTCGTGCGTTGCAACCTCAGCCTGCACATCAAGCCAAAGTCAAAACGGGGAGGTCCCCCCAGAAAGAAACTCCAGGTTGGCAGCCTCAAGTCCGCTGAAGTGAAAGCTGAGCTACAGTCCAACCTCCAGTCAAAGCTGGAAGTCGAGGACTGCCCCTCTGACCCCTGTCCAGAAATGCTCTGGACCCGCCTAAAAACTGCCATCCTGCAGACCTCTGCAGAGGTCTTGGGCTTTTCCACCAAGAAGAACAAGGACTGGTTCGACGAAAATGACCAAGAAATACAAGATCTGCTGGCGAAGAAGAGAAGTGCCCACCAGGCTCACCTTGCACAACCATCTTGTCCAGCAAAGAAAGCTGCCTTTCGTCTTACATGCAGCAACCTCCAGCGCCAGCTTAGAGTTAGCCAAAACGAGTGGTGGACTAACCTCGCCCAGAAAACTCAGCTCTGCGCTGACACAGGTGACTACAGAGGCTTCTACGAAGCTTTGAAGGCAGTCTATGGACCCTCTCACCAAGTGTTGAGTCCTTTGCGCAGCACTGACGGCCAGGCACTCCTCACAGACAAGATGTCCATATTGAACCGCTGGGCTGAACACTTTCAAACCCTCTTCAGCGCTGATCGCACTGTTGATGACGCAGTGATCCACCAGATCCCACAGCAACCAGTGAAAGAAGAACTGGACGAAGCCCCAACCCTGGAAGAGGTAACTAAAGCCATAGAACAACTGAAGAGTGGGAAGGCTGCAGGCGTCGACGGTATTCCACCAGAATTATGGAAAAACGGGGGGCAAACACTGCACTGCAAGCTCCATGAATTTTTTGTTTGCTGCTGGGAGCAGGGAAAGTTACCACAAAACCTTCGTGATGCAATCATAATCACCCTTTACAAAAACAAAGGGGAAAAATCAGATTGCTCCAACTACAGGGGATAACTCTTCTCTCCATCGCTGGCAAAATCCTTGCAAGAGTTCTCCTCAACAGACTAGTACCTGCTGTTGCAGAACACCACCTCCCTGAGAGCCAGTGCGGCTTCAGAGCTAACAGGGTACCACTGACATGGTCTTCGTGCTCAGACAACTTCAAGAAAAGTGCCGCGAACAGAACAAGGGACTGTACATCACCTTCGTTGATTTAACCAAGGCATTTGACACTGTGAGCAGGAAGGGCCTGTGGCAGATCATGGAGCGTCTTGGCTGTCCCCCAAAGTTTCTCAACATGGTGATCCAGCTACATGAAGACCAGCGTGGCCAGGTCAGAAACAGCAACGACCTCTCAGAGCCTTTCCCAATCACAAACGGGGTGAAGCAGGGCTGCGTTCTTGCACCAACCCTCTTCACTATCTTCTTCAGCATGATGCTTCAGCGGGCCACAGAAGATCTTGATGACGAAGACGGAGTTTTCATACGCTACCGCACAGATGGCAGCCTATTCAACCTGCGGCGTCTTCAGGCCCACACTAAAACCCTGGAGCAACAAATTCGAGAGCTACTTTTTGCTGATGATGCTGCCCTTGTAGCCCACACAGAAACCGCCCTGCAGCATGTAACATCCTGTTTTGCAGAGGCAGCCCAGCTCTTCGGACTCGAAGTCAGCCTGAAGAAGACAGAGGTTCTCTACCAGCCCGCACCTCAGGTAGCGTACCACCCACCTCACATTACAATTGGTGAGACAGAACTGAAGACAGTCCAGCAGTTTACCTACCTGGGATGCACAATCTCCTCTGACGCAAAGATTGATAAAGATGTAGACAACAGACTGGCAAAGGCAAACAGTGCTTTTGGCAGACTCTACCACCGTGTCTGGAAAAACAAACACCTGAAGAAAGACACCAAGATCAGTGTCTACAGAGCCGTGGTACTGACCACCCTCCTGTACGGCTCTGAGTCATGGGTCACATACAGACACCACCTGCGAATTCTGGAACGCTTCCACCAACGCTGTCTCCGCTCCATCCTCGACATCCACTGGAGCGACTTCACCACGAATGCTGAGGTGCTGGAGCAAGCAGGGATCACCAGCATTGAGGCCATGTTGCTGAAAACGCAGCTACGCTGGGCAGGGCATGTCTCTAGAATGGAGGACCATCGCCTACCGAAGATGGTTCTCTACGGTGAACTTTCCACCGGACACCGCTACAGAGGCGCACCAAAGAAGAGATTTAAAGACTCTCTGAAGAAATCTCTGTCAGCCTGCCTCATAGACCATAACCAGTGGTCAGTCCTTGCTGCTGACCGGCAGGCCTGGCGACACACTGTGCATCAGTCGGTCTCCTCCTTTGAGGACAATCGCAGAGCGGCCCTTGAGGAGAGGCGAATGAGGAGGAAGAACCGCGTCCGCTCTACATCAACCCCAGAATCGACTTTCCCCTGCAGCCGCTGCGGCCGGGTTTGTTTGTCACGCATTGGACTGAACAGCCACCAGCGAGCCTGCACCAGACGTGGACAGTGCCCTTAATCTTCGTTCGCGAAGCCAAGCCATGATGATGGAGATACTGAGTTTTTATGTGTGTAACTCAGGGAAAGTTAGGGAGTAATGGGTATACATTCGTAGAGTCTACTGAAGTTATTATGTGTGTAACCCGGAAAAGTTATGGAATAGTGGGTTTACATTCGCAGTCTACTGAGTTTTTATGTGTGTAATATCTCTTTAATGCCATTATTTTGCCATTGTTTAATGCCATTATTTTTGTGAGATGTTTTGATATAAGACGCAATGCTAAGCATTTAAAAAAAAATTATTTCTGTAAAGTTTGAACCAGGTTTGCGCAGCTGAAGGCTTTTTTTTTTCTTTTATTCTTTTATATCGAGGATAATGGGATAAGCACTCATGTGCCTTTTTTACATCCAGTCCCCGTGTGTATGCAGTTTTGTAAATGTCATCTGTTCCCACTGGCAAACGATGGCCTACTCTTACGAAAAACGGAACAGGATTTAACGTGTGCGCAAGATGTTCTGCGTGCGTTAGCACACGGGGCCTCGGTTTATAGTCTCATCCGAAGGACATTGAGGGAGAGTGGAGTCAGCACTGATATTAACTCCAGGAGAAAAATCTCCTCCAACGGCTTTGATCCAGCTAGCACAAGAAAAACATTTAACGACACCACGAACGAACATGCGTGAAAGAGTGTGAACAAACGAAACAAACCTACGCAGAAAATGGACAGTGGAATAGATAGATTATCAAATCAGGCTGAAAAAGGGATATATCAGAGGTTTTTTTTGTTTCTTTGTTTTCTAAGGGAAAGGGGTGGGGGGGCTATTCTAGTCTGCAGGTGGGTTAGATGAATGTTTTCGTTCAAATTTAATCTCCAGCAGATCAGAAGAGAAGAGACAGACAGACAGACAGACAAACACACAAAAGACAGATACAGATGGCTTGATGAAAAAAAGCAAATCGATGCTTACTCAATGTACCATCTGAAAATAAAATTTTGACTTGACTTGACTTGACTTGACTTGACTTGACTTGACAGACAGACAGAGACTGACTGACTGACTGACTGACGCATCATCTTGATATGGAGATAGATAGAGAGACGTACAGAGGCGGAGACAGAGAGGGGAGCAGAGGAAGAAGAGAGACAGACAGTCAGACAAAGTAGTGAGAGATAGGAGGAAAAGGAGAGAGAGAGAGAGAGAGAGAGAGAGAGAGAGAGAGAGAGAGAGAGAGAGAGAGAGAGAGAGAGAGAGAGAGAGAGAGAGAGAGAGAGAGAGAGAGAGAGAGAGAGAGAGAGAAACAGAGAGAGAGAGAGAGAGAGAGAGAGAGAGACAGACAGACAGACAGACAGACAGACAGACAGACAGACAGACAGACAGACAGAGATACAGAGAGAGAGACAGACAGACAGACAGACAGACAGACAGACAGACACAGAGAGAGAGAGACAGAGAGAGAGACAGACAGACAGACAGACAGACAGACAGACAGACAGACAAAAGACAGACAGACAAAAGAGAGACAGACAGACAGACAGAGAGACAAACAGACAAAAGACAGAGAGAGAGAGACGGAGAAAGACAGACACAGATGGAGATAGAGAAAAACAGACATACAGACAAACAGACAAACACACAAAAGACAGACAGAGACTGACTGACTGACTGGCTGGCTAGCTGGCTGACTGACTGACTGACTGACTGGCTGACTGACTGACTGGCTGGCTGGCTGGCTGGCTGGCTGACTGACTGACTGACTGACTGACTGACTGACTGACTGACTGACTGACTAATTGACGTATTATCTTGATATGGAGACAGATAGAGAGACGTACAGAGGCGGAGACAGAGAGGGGAGCAGAGGAAGAAGAGAGACAGACATGCAGACAAAGTAGTGAGAGATAGGAGGAAAAGGAGAGAGAGAGAGACACTTGACACTTGACACTTGACAATTTTAATTGTGAAAGGCCGTGGCCCGTTACAATGGGGATTCGTCACGTATCACATACATCACATCATAAGGTAAGGAATGATAATCAATCACATGTGGATTCTGCCATAGACATAGAATATTTGGAAACAAAATAAAGAAAATCATCACACACACACACACACACACACACACACACACACACACACACACACACACACACACACACACACACACACACAACACACACACAAATAAATGTGTACAAGGCATACAGCTATTGATCACGTGCATGCACGTGTACAATTATAGACACTGCGCAAAAAAACAAAAACAAAAACCCCAAGAAACTTAAGCAGTGTATTATGTTTCACGTACTTTCTCTAGTTTTAAATGCTAGGTACAAAAACTTTGCTACCGCTTTTATCACGTTAGTGTCCTTATGTTGCATGATAAAGGCAAAGTGCTCCTCTAGGCTTCTGTTATCCATGTTCTTAGGGAGGATCTGTTCCCTTAGGTTTGCATAGAAAGGGCAAATCAACAGAATATGTATCTCTGTTTCATCACCCGAATTGCACTTTGGGCACTGGATATTTTCGGTCACATACCTAAGTCTGTGGCACAACAAATCAGATATACCCAGGCGAAAACGACAATAAATATCTCGGAGATACCTTTTTTCTAAAGTTGTTAGATATGCCTCTTTTGTTGGAACGCTTTTAAACTGTCGATAGACGCTAAATCTTTCATGGCTATTTATCTTTATTTGCCAGTTTCGGTGGGAGGTTTCTATCAGTCTTGCTTTCAGTGCAGTGATAAACTGATTCTGGTTTCCAACTCCTTGGTTTAACCAGACGTGGTCAAAACCATGGGAAAACAGGAATGTTCTAACAGATGTAGCCCATGTAATTTTACCATCCTCATCCATCTTCACTGAAATGTTATAGGATTTCCGAGTGTATCTGTCCTCTGACATTTCCAGCAATCTCAGCCAATATTTGACTGCTTTAACTGCTGTAATAACAAAAAGAGGATAACGTCCTGTTTCTCCATACACCAGAGTGTTCGGAGTTTTATTTGCTACATTTAGGAATTTCTTGAGGGCATATGTGTGCACTTTTTCTACCTCCTTCACTTCACATAACCCCCATATTTCAGCCCCATATGTAAGGCATGGTATAATCTGTGTATCTAGTATTTTCACAAAAACTTCATACGGGATGTGTCCAAGCTTCCATAAAGACTTAAACACACAGTTCACTTTTAGTTTTGCTTTCATAACTATTTCCGAAACCATTGTGTTGGTGTTGAGCTTTGTTGAGAAATGCAATCCCAGATATTTGTAGGCATTGACAACTTCGATATCATTATTTTCGTATTTCCAACACTCATATTGTGCTAAGTAACCACCCTTTCTGAAAACGAGCACTTTAGTTTTTGATAAGTTCACTTTCATTCTGTAACATGTAGCAAAATCAGACAAAACATTAATTTGGTTCTGCAGACCTACTGGTGTGTCTGACAGCAAAACCACATCGTCTGCGAAAAGCAGAAGAAATATCTGCACTTGGTCAGGTGTCAGCTGTATGCCATGGCGTCCTTTATCACGCATATCTTTTGCAAGTTCGTTGATGAAAAATGAAAACAATAAAGGGCTGCACAAACATCCTTGCTTCAAACCGTTTTTTACAGTCAAAAAAGTCTGTGTACTCCCCATTCGGGGGCCTTACACACGATTTCACTTCCTTGTACATTCCTTTTAAGCAGTTTAACATTTTAGTACTGACTCCTTGTCTCTGTAGCACATTCCATAACTGACTACAGTTGACTGTGTCGTATGCTTTCTGAAAATCAACAAAACAGGCATATAATTTACCTCTGGCTAGAACACGTTGTACCACAGAATACAGAACAAAGATCTGATCTATGGTTGAGTAACCTGCTCGATATCCAGCTTGCTCTTCTAATAAGATGCTGTTTTCTGCTGCCCATTTAGTCAGCCGTTTGTTCAGGATGTAAGTAAAACATTTACATAAATTGCTGATCAAAGAGATGCCACGGTAGTTATCTGGATCATCTTGCTTCCCTTTCTTATGTAATGGTACAATGACAGATTTCAGCCAGTCTTTAGGATATGTTCCAGTGTTCAAAATCTGGTTAAAGAGTTTTACTATAAGTGGTCTGAATACCTCTATACTGTTTTTTAACATTTCATTTAAAATCCCATCAGCACCTGGTGCTTTTTTCCCTTTTAAATGCCGGATGGCTTCATCGACTTCACCCACACTGATCGGAATATCTAAAGTTTCATCTGTTCTTATATGGGAATCATGCATATTTTCATTAACTGTACATTCAGAGGTGTTAGCTGTAAATATGTCCTTAAAATGCTTGTACCACTGATCTGGACTTATATCAGCTGAGGCACAGACTGGCGTGACAATGCCCTCATCTCTGACCAAAATATGTTTGGATTTGACAAGCTATTTAGAACTTTATTTAAACGATCTTGTCTACATTGCTCTTTCTTAGATTTGATGAGTGCCTTGTATCTACTTCTGAGTTCAACATAAGTAGTTCGGTTGCTTTCAGAATTGCATTGTCGGAAAGTTCTCAAAGTCTTTCGGAGCTGCTTTCGTGCTTCTTTGCATTCAGCATCGAACCATTTTGGAGCAAAATATGCTCCTGGTCGAACAATGATTGTTTTTCTGAAAATCTCAGCCGCCTTCAGTAAACTGTTTTGAAGAAAGCTGTGAATTTCATCTACATCAAGCTCATCTGCATGCAGATAGTCATTAACTTTTCCATATACTTCTGTAGTAGCTACATTTCCCATAAATTCATGACATCGATCTGGAATCCATATGATTTTCTCAAGGGATGTCATTTCAAATTTTGGCTGGTAGTTTATCCTGCCTACCTCTTCTTTGACTGTTATGAACATTTCAACAGGAAAATGACTAGATTCACTTCTTTCTCCCACATTCACACTCGGAAACATGTCTAACAATGCGTCACTTACAGCAAAATAATCAACCACACTACCCCCACTATGATTCAGAAATGTAAACTCCCCTCCCTTGCCATCCAGTAAACCATTTGTGACTGACAATTCCAGTGAGTGGCAGAGCTCAAGAAACTTCATGCCAAAGTCATTTGTTTTTGTATCCTGTGAAAAACGGTCACACACAAAAACAATATTTTCGTTATCATCATCATCAATTTCCAGCATAATCTGGCTTCTGTTTGCTGTACGAGCATTAAAATCCCCACAGAGTATAATGTCACAACCCTTTTCTATGTCTAATGCATCCATCACAATGTTTTCAATAGCATCAAACGTATAATTATTGTCTATATCAAAGTGATCATAAAAGGGACTGTCATATGGATTCACATACGCAGCGCATAGACATACATTCCTAGTAGTGTTCAATACGGATTTGTCAAGCATTAGCAAAACAACATTATCATAGTCATGGTGTATTTCTTTCACTTGGTTTGCATACTGTTTGTTTACAAATATAGCTGTGCCACCGGAATGTCTGCCTTTCTTTGAAATTTTCTTTGCTGGGGCAAGAAAACAACAAAAATCTTTTAATAAAGTGATTGCCAGGTCAATCCTTTCTGCAAAAGTTTCGGTAATACATACAAAATCAAAACTTGATAAATATGCAATAAAGTCAACATCATCTTTCTTGGTATTAAACCCTTCCACATTGTAATTCACAAACCTTACTGTTCTTTGTGTGATGTAGTCACCTATGGGCTGGCCTGGGGAAAATTTGAGTTGTTAGAATTGTTTTCTTGTGATGTTGCTTCATAAAATTGACTGTTGTTGTCGTCATTTTGATGTTCACAAACTGTGTCTTGTTGTTCGTTGTCAATAACAGTGTCATCCATGTCCGAACCGTTTTGATCGTTCGGTGAATCCCTGTCGCTGTGGCCTGCTTCAGCTTCAGGAGTACTTGGTGGTCGAGGACGTTTGGCCGGCCTGTCCTTGGATTGCGGCGTGTTCTGGCTGTCAGGACCTTTCTCCCCTTGGCGGCTGGACTTGCTGTTGCTGTGCTGGTCACGTGCCCCCAGGTCTGCAGGCTCCTTGTGGCGCTGTGGGCGGGGGCTGTACTGGAAACGAGACAGGGCCTCCGCCGTTGTCCTGGCAGGCTGGGTTGTGGTCTTTGCAGTGTCCCTGCCTCTGGCTGCTGATGGAGGCAGAGAGGACGGTGGTGCTGCCGTTGCTGAGGTCACTGATGATGATGGAGTCGTCCTCTTGGGTGGGGAGAATGCGTCCTCTTCTGGCTTCTTCTTTCCTGCCTGCTGCCGTGAAGCAGCTGACGCTTTTTGTGAGGGAGCACCTCCCCTCAGCACCTGACTGTACGTTCGGTCATCATAGTCCCTGTGCTGCCTGTTGTCTCTGCGATCCCCGCTGCTCCTGCTCCTGGTGGTGGTGTTCCTCCCACCCCTGTTTGCACCCCTGTTTCCACCACGTTCCCTTGTGTTTAGCAGATTTGTGTCAGAATGTCTTTGGTGGTCATGGGAAGTTGCAGTATGTCTGTAACTCCTGTCATGTCTGTATCCAGAATCCCTGCCGAACCTGGCAGCATCCTGGAACTCACGGATGCTGGAGTTGTCACTGGGCCAGAAGTCTGCGTCAGCTCCCTCCCATTCACGTCTTCTTTCCGTGCTGCCTGTGTCCCAGTGCCTGTTTCTGTAGCCCCTGTCAGCCTGCTGTCCCCCTGGCTGTCCCCTGGATATCAGCTTGGACCCCCTGTAGAAACCGGTCATGCCTTGCTCTCTGAGCTGACTCAGTGTTTGTCGCTGCCGAACAGTCAGATCATCTGATGTGGTCACTCCCTTCTGTCTCAGGTTGTCTCTTGCAGTTTTGTCCGCTACTACTGACAGCTTGTCTTGCCACAGTCTGAATTTCACAATCATGGGTCTAGGTTTTCTAGCACCCGATGTCCTTTGGTCATGGAGCTGCGCTGCTCTGCCTAGTCTGTGTGCACGGACTATGTCGTCCTCTGTCCACTCCCTGCCAGGAACACACTGCCGCAGTAAGGTCGACGCCAAGCGCTTACATGACTGGAAATCTTCTGACCTTGTCTCTGGTATTCCTCTAAAAATCAGATTTTCCCTCCTGGAATAAATCTCACAGTGTTCAATTCTGTCCTCCAGTTTTTGCAGCTGTGAGTTCATCATGTCTCTGGTCACACAGTTCTGTTCTATTTCATTCATTCTTCTTTCTACATTGTCGAAACGGAAACTCATTTCTCTCACATCTCTTGCAATGTCAGCAATCCCATTCTCAGTGTATGACAGACGATGATCCAGGCGTTCAAACCACTTCTCCATCAGAGCATCAGTGTTGGGCCCTGGATTTCTTTCCACTCCCCCCTGCAGTAGCAGAGAGAGCACAGTGATGGCTGCTAACATTCTCATCACAGCCTGCAGTTTTCTCTCTTTGAAACGTCTTGCTGCATTTTTTGCTTTTTTATGCAGAATGTGCATCAAAATTGATACAAAATTGCCTACTGCTACTCTGTACTGGTCTGTTGAGCATCCCATATCAATAAATATTTACATGGTACGCTTGTAATTAACAAAAACAATAATTATTTTGCAGAGCCTTAATAAACACGTCTGACCGTGACTGTGAATACGAGTTCACCCCGAGAGAGAGAGAGAGAGAGAGAGAGAGAGAGGGGGGGGGGGGGCGGGGAGAAAGAGAGAGAGAGGGAGAGAGAGAGAGACAGAGACAAAGAGACAGACAGACAGGCCGACAAAAAGACAGACATACACACGCACACACACACACAACACACACACACACACACACACACACACACACACACACACACACAACACACACACACACACACACAGGGGACGGGATAGCCTAGTGGTCAGAACATTGCGCTCGCAATTTGACGACCCGGGTTCGATTCCTGTAGGAGGGGATTTTCCCCCTGGAGTTAACATCAGTGCTGACTCCACTCTCCCCAAAAGTCTTTCGGATGAGACTGTAAACCGAGGCCCCGTGTGCGAACGCACGCAGAACATCTTGCACACAAGTTAAATCCTATTCCGCTTTTCGTAAGAGTAGGCCATTGTGTGCTGGTGGGAACAGATGACAATATTTACACAACTGCATACACACGTTGACTGGCTGAAAAAAAACCCACATGAGTGCTTATTCCATTATCCTCGATATAAAAGAATAAGATAAAATAAATAAATAAAATAACACACACGCATACATTCACATACACACAAATATTATATATATATATATATATATATATATATATATAT
>CM060325.1:49107835-49120335 GCA_030674155.1 Stramonita haemastoma | reverse complement strand
TGTTTTTGGGTTTTGTTTATTTTACTGAACACTGTCTTTTTTATTTTACGTTTTATTAGTTTTATCTCTATCTATCTTATATTATGGTTTATTTGGACTTAAGTTTGGTTACTTTCTGAGGTTTTTTTCTTCAATTCGCTTATATTTTATCGTATTTGATCTTGTTTTGTTTTTGCTCAATATGTTTATTTGATTTTGGAGGGTTTAGTTTTATCTTGTTGATTTTTTTGGTTTGTTTTTGTACTGTATCGTACAGTTGTGTATTGTGACGTTAGTAATATTTATTTCAGTTTGTTTCAAGGAATATCTTCTCTATCCCCCCCCCACACACACACACACACACACACATGCAAGTACACATACACTCGCACATAAGCACTTACTACGCATAGTTATTTTATCTATTTTTATTCTGTTTTATTTCATTGTGGTTTTTTCCTTTTTATTTACTTAACTTTGAATTGTCTGTGTTCCTCCACTCCCTGGGTCCCCAGCTTTCCGTTGCAAGTTGTTCCACTCAAGGCCAGTCCACTCTCTGATGCTGTCTTCCCATCGTTTTCTCTGTCTGCCTCTTCGTCTCCCTCCTCCTTGTACTGTTCCCTGTAGGACAGTCTTGGCCAGTCCAGATGTTCGAGTGTTATGCCAGTACCATTTCAATTTGCGGCCGCCGCTGTAGTCTAGTGGTTAGAGCGTTGGACACGTAATCTAAAGGTTGTGGGTTCGATCCCAGTTTTCGGCTATGGCGTTGTGCTCTTGGAAAAGGCACTTTACGGCTATTTTCTCCCCCCACCCAGGTGTAAAAGGGGTACTAACCTTGTGTTGGGGGTTAACCTTGCGATAGACTGGCGTCCTATCCAGGGGGAGTCTATGACTCTCAGTCGCTTAACGCTACAGAAACCGGGATAAGCACCGGCCTGATGAGCCTTAGGCTCGGGACAGACTTTAACTTTATTTCAATTTGCGTCTTTTTCACTGAAGTTTGGAAATGGCAACTGGATAGATTAATTAATTACTTCACACCACCCAGGCGCCTGTTCGAGGGGATTTTTCCTCTGGAGTTAATGAACATCAGTGCCGACTCCACTCCCCTGAAAGTCCTTTGGATGAGACTATAAACTAAGGCCCCGGGTGCGAACACATGCAAAACGTCTTGCGCACACAGTAAACCCCGTTTTGCCTTTCAGAAGAGAAGAGCAGGCCATTGTGTACCGGTGGGAACGGATGACAAGATTTACGAAACTGCAAGCACGCTGGTGTCAAGCTTAGACACCACTCCCGAGGTTAGAATGCATGCAGTTACCGTGATGGTGGGTAAAAAAAAAAAAAAAAAAAAAAGGTCGTGTGTGCAAAAATCTCACAATTGATAAACTTCGGAGTTCTAGCTGAGGAACAAAAACAACAACAAATAAACAAAACAAAACAACAAGGAAAAACACGAAACAAGCAGCAGCAACAGAAAACAAACAAGACAAAACAAACAACAATAGATAAACAACAAAACAATCAACAAAACAAACCAAAACAAACAAAAGCAAAAAAAACCGAAATAAACAACAACCACAAAACAAAACAAAACAAAACCACCACAACAAAACGTCTTTGTCAGAATGGTGACATGGGATGTCAAGGGAGACAACTTCATTTGGTAATGGAACGTCCAAAATTCAAAAAAATCTTCGGAATTGATTCTGTTCAAAACAAAATTTTCGAGACAAAGATCAGATTTCAAATTTTTGTCATTTGTCTACAACAAAGAGAGCAATGTGTGTATGAAGTGATCAGGTAGATTGGTCAAACCTGGAAAGGTTTGGAAACACACTGCTGTTTTATTTTGCTGGCTATGGATTTGAGGTTTCTTCTTCTTCTTCTTCTTTGCTGTCGTTGAACGCTGAGACAGCAACTATTGTCTGTCATAATGTGAGCGAAAATGGAGGTTTTGGTAACAGTTGTTTAAAGTGGATTTCCATGGAGGAAACGTTCTTGTATCGTTATTGTGTATTTCCTGTTTTTTCAGAAGGGATCATTGGAGTAAACTTCACGATTCTTGTGTGTGTGTGTGTGTGTGTGTGTGTGTGTGTGTGTGGTGTGTGTGTGTGTGTGTGTGTGTGTGTGTGGTGTGTGTGGTTTATTTTCAGTTTTTGTTTTGTTTTTGTGTGCTTTTTTCTTGTTTTCTGTTTTGTTTTGTTTTGTTTTCTCTTCTTTTCTGGTTTTTGTGGGTTTTTCATTTCTTTCCTGTTTTTTTAAAATTGTTTTTATTTGACTGTTTTCTGGTTTTGCTTCATTGCTATTCTTTTCATTTCTTTTGTCTTCTCTTTTTATTTTTTTTATTTTTTTTTGTCTTTATTTTCTCTTCTCCTCTCTTTGATTGTTTTATTCTATTTTCTGGATTTGCCTTCATTTCGCTTCTCATCTTTTCTTTTCTCATTTTTGTTCAATCTCTCTTCTTTTCTATTTTCTCTCCTTTGTTTCATGTCTTTTCTTTTCTTTTCTGCTATTTTTCCCTTCTTTTTCTTTTTCTATAATGTGTTCTGATTTTTTTTTCTTTTCATTTCATTTGTCTTTTTTTTCTTTCTTATTTTTTGTGTGGTCTTTTTTCGTGGTTTTTTTTTCTGGGTTTGCTGTCACTTTTTATTTCTTTTCTTTTCATTTATCTGCTTTTCTTTCCTGTCCATTTCTCTTTTTTTTTGCATTTTCATTCTTTTCTTTTCTCTTCTTTCCTCTTCCTCGCTTTTCTCTTCTTTTTTTCCCCTTTTTCTGTTTTTTCTCTGTCTTTTCTTCTTTGTTTTGCTTTTTTCCCTTCTTTTGTTATTTTTTTTGGTTTCTTTTTTGTCTCTTTTTCCTTTTTTTCTTCCTTTTCTTCTTTTGTATCTCTCTTTTTCTTCTCTTTTTCTTCTTTACTTCTCTTTATCTTTTCTCTTTTTGTTGGTGGGGCCTTTTCCTCTATTCTTTCGTTTCTTTTATTTTCTCTTCATTCCTTTCCTTTCTCTTTTTTTTCCTCTCTCTCCTCTTCATTTTCTCTTTGCTTTAATTAATCTACTGTTCTTTTTCTCAGCTCTCTCTTTTTCTTTTCTTCCTGTCTCCTCTTTTCCTTGGGTTTTTTGTTTTTTGCCTCATCTTTTCTCTTCTTCTTTTTGAGTTTATTTTCTTTCTTTTTATTAAATTTTTGTTTCTCTCTTATCTTAATCGTTTTCTTTTCTTTTTTGCCCTTCAAACTCTTCCTCATTATCAGCGCTATCCATCCTTCCGTAGTGGTCTAATCTTCGTGTCCTAGAAATAGTAATAATGCCACAGGCTGTATTTGGAAAGGGGCGAGGGCGAGGGGGAGGGATAACCTAGTGGTCAGAACATTGCGCGCGCAATTTGACGACCCGGGTTCGATTCCCATTCGAGGGGATTATTCCTCTGGAGTTAACATCAGTGCTGACTTCATCCCCCCCCCCTTCCCCCCCCCCCCCCCAAAAAAAAAAGTCTTTCGAATGAGACTATAAACCGAGGCCCCGTGTGTGAACGCACGTACTCAAAACATCTTGCGCACACGTTAAATCCTGTTCCGCTTTTCGTAAGAGTAAGCCATCGTGTGCCGGTGGGAACAGATGACACGGTTTACAACAAAAAAAAATGCATACACACGGAAACTGGATGTAAAAAAAAGCACAGGAGTGCTTATTGATTTACAAAAACTGCATACATACGGGGACTGGATCTAAAAAAATATATTAAAAAAACCACATGAGTGCTTATTCCATTATCCTCGATATAAAAGATTAAAGTAAAATGAAATTAAAAAAATTAAAGTAAATCATTATCAGCGCTATCCCTCCTTCAGTCGTGGCCTGATCTCCTGTGTCCTAGAAATAGTACTAATGCCCCAGGGCTGTATTCGGAAAGAATGTGGAGCTGTTTCAGGACCAGTGCCAGTAGGCCATCTGCTAGTGGGAGGATGAGCACCCAGAACAGAAAAACAAACATAGGGGAGTTTTGGGTTTGTGTGTGGGTGTGTGGGGGTGGGGTGGGGATGGGGGTGGGTGGGGGAGGGGGATGTTGGGGTGGGTGGGAGGTGTGGGTGTGTGTGTGTGGGGGGGGGGGGGGTTTCCCACACACACACAGGAAAGTAATACTATATTGATCCCATTTTTTTCTTTGTAGATATGTCTTATCACTGACACCAGAAATATCCTTACTTAATTATAACAGAACGCAGGCTCTATCAAAATTGGATGAAGTGTTATATGATGGTTTACGGCCAAAACTGCACATCTTTACAGGACTATTACTTGCTACAAATGCCTTCAGCTCCTGGGCTTTACCACAGTTCTTGATCAAACTACTGATGCTGGGGGCAACAACAAAATGAGAGGCTGTATGATCAGTGGCTTTCTTTCCCACTCATGAAATTCCACTTTACAGCTTAGTCTTTAGTGATTGACTATGACTCTCTGACTGGGAGGCTTGGCTTGCACAGTCCTTATGTGCTGCAGCCCAGGGGGCAAGTTGGCCTTTGGAGAACATCTCCAACGCTGACTGTCCTTATGCCCTCTTGGCCGAGCGAGTGGGTGTGTGCTATGGGCAAGGCATCTCCACTACAATCAAATTTCTGCCCAGTTTCTGAAACAGCAGCTGCCTCCTCTGCTGTTTTGGAGGTCATCGTTGAACACGACGGACAAACAAACTTGCTACAGTAGTGTTTCATGTCTGTAATTGAGAAATAGTCATCAACATGGACTATTTAAAAGGTTTTTTTGCTTTGCTGATGATCTGTCAACTTTCACTTGTAACTTATCATTAAGCCTAACTTCTATTCGTTTGGAACTTTACGCAAAGACTCCCTCGCAAACAGAATAAGAAACCACCCCAGATCAGATCGAATGTGTGAAAAATTTGACAGAAGAAATCTTGATGTTTCATTATATTATCAAATACAATTTGTTTTTTTCCGTTTTCAAAAAACACATTCATCCCAGAACAGGTTAAGGTGTTACTTTAAACTATGCGGTCGTTAAGGAGCGAGGCATCAGAGACCTCAGCTTCTCCAGGGGCCAGTATATTGAGGGCGGCACCCGTCTCCTCTTCCTCGCTGCTTTACCTTCCCTGTCCTGTAAAAAAGGCACTTCCTATTTACAGCTGGGTGAACTGGTGGACTGTACAGAAGCCAAGGCGCACGAACGGTCACCCATCCACTATACCACGCTCAACGCTGCTTAATTAAACTTAGCTGTGGGGAGAGCGAGTGCTCTGATCACTGATATGTCCTGACCCCAAATTCTGTCCTCAAACTCCAGACATCATTCAGATCACTTGCACAAGCAGGTCAGTAGTTTTCATAGTGAAAAATGTTGGTGAGATCAGTCCTGATAATGAGCTTTATGCTGCTTATGTTAACAGAAGGGGCTGAGTCAGTTCTTGGTGTGGTTGCGTACCTTGTGTATTTTGTATTTGTATTCCACTTGAAGTCACGGCAGATTCTCTGTGTCAAATTTGGGTTGCTGTCCCCGGGGGAAGAGCGCGTCACCACAAGAGCAGCGCCACCCATTACCATTTTTCTTTTTCCTATCTGCATGTGTATTTGTTTTCCTTGGAGAGTGGCTTCTTCCTACAGAAAAGTTGCCAGGGACAACTTTCTTGCTGCCGTGTGTTCTTTTATGTGCACTAAATAAGTACTACACACGGACCTCGGTTTATTGTCTCCTCGGAAAGACCAGCACCAGACCACTACTCATGGGGACGGGATAGCCTAGTGGTCAGAACATTGCGCTCGAAATTTGACGACCCGAGTTCGATTCCCGTTGGAGGCGATTTTCCCCTGGAGTTAACATCAGCGCTGACTCCGCTCTCCCCAAAAGTGTTTCGGATGAGACTGTACACCGAGGCCCCGTGTGCGAACGCACGCAGAACATCTTGCGCACACGTTAAATCCTGTTGCGCTTTTCGTAAGAGTAGGCCATTGTGTGCCGTTGGGAACAGATGACAATATTTACACAACTGCATACACACGGGGACTGGATAAAAAAAAAGAGCACATGAGTGCTTATCCCATTATCCTCGACATAAAAGAATAAAATAAAATAAAATAAAATATAAAAAATAAAATGGTCTAGTGGATGGGGGAAAAGTGTTTGGCTCAAACTGGGATCGAACCACCACACACTTCGGAACCTGGACTTTTCGTTTTCTATTTATTTATTTATTTATTTATTTATTTATTTATTTATTTGTTAATTAATTAATTTATTTATTTTATATCAGTTTATGTCACAGCAGATTTCTCTGCGTGAAATTCGGGCTGCTCTCCTCGGGGAGAGCGCGTCGCCACAAGTGCAGCGCCTACCCATTAATTTTTCCCCCTCAGGAATGGTGTCTAAACACGACACCTGTGTGCATGCTGGATTTTTTTTTTAACTTTGTCATCCGCTCCTACTGGCACACGATGGCCTACTCTTCCGAAAGGCCAGAACGGGGTTTTAACGTGTGCGCAAGATGTTCTGCGTGCGTTCGCACACGGGGCCTCGGTTTGTAGTCTCATCCGAATGACTTCGACATTCAGTTCGATTTTAGGCAGGCACATTACCTCCAGACATTATAGCTACTGTGTGCTGGTCTGGCCAGAACTTGCTGTATATTCCTGTAAACATGATGGATGATGGTGTGTTCTGTTTGAAGTGGGATTGTATGGGGGGGGGGAATGAGTGAGCCCTAATGGGATTGCTTTCACACCCACACCCACATCTGCTTCTTGGGGTATTCCTCTACCCTTCATGCATGGATCCCCAAAGTGTGTGTGTGCGCGGGGAGGGGGGGGGGGTACTTGTGGTCTTGAAATAAACATTCCTGAAGGCTAGCGGCATAGCACAGCATAGCACAGCACAGGTGTGACGGTGTGAATGAAACACCTGCTGAGTTACCACACGACGCATTCCTGGCGTGACTTGCCTCACTGCCCTCGCCAAAACCAACCCCCGCTTCTCCACACATCGCTGATTCCCCGTGCTGCTGCTGCTGCTGCTGCTGCTGCTGCTGTTGCCGCCAGGGCCCTCAGAATCAGCGGTAAACAAACATACACTGCGCGAGCACGGCCACCTTCCAGAATATACCCTGGAGGAGGGAGGAGGGATATAGCGGAGGGTAGAGTGAAGGAGGGTGTGTTGTGTCCTTACGTGGCTGATGTCGTTAAGTGGACAAGCGCAACGGAGATCTTCTTTTTCTTCTTCTTCTTCTTCTTCCTCCTCCTCCTCCTCTTCTTCTTCTTCTTCTTCTTCTTCTTCATGGAACGCTCAGACAACTATTGTTGATTGTCATGAAAGCGAAAACGCATTGCGCTGCCGTCAAGCGACTGACAAGTCAGGCCCAGCGCATTCCACTTTGGCGTGAGAGAGGATTGCTATCGTTTAAGTCTTTCTGGAAGAAAAAAAAAGGCAAGAAAATGGACCAAGAAGACAGAAACGGGTAAAAAAAAAAAAAAAGGTGACGAGAATAAAGAAAGAATGAGGCAGAAACCAAAGAGAGGGATAAAAAAGAAACAATTCCTAGCACAGAACTTCCAAAAGGTGGGAATGCTATTTATACTAACAGGATCCCGGCATCCCCTTTGGGATGATTTTTGGTGCTCAAACGGAGATAAGAACTTCTCCCCATGTCTGAAAACTTCTTGTGAAAACTGACTTTCTCATCTCCTGCACAGTGCAGTGTACTTACAGGCTGCAAATCGCAAGACACGCGATTCCAAATCTGACAATGCCTACCGTCCTTGTGAGCCTGCAAATCGGCTGAAACAATAGATGTTCCTAGAAAAGTTAGAAAATACTCCATCTACGTTGGCGGTCTGGACTGAGTTTTTAATTGATGTAATATCTTTTTTTTTTATTCACCATTATTTTGGGGTCATGTTTTTGTGTGTTGATAGAAAACGATGTGCCAAGCAATTTATAAATCTTCTTTTTTTCTCCTTTGCTTTTTACACCCTCAGATGTGTCTGGGGAAAATAATGGCATGTCCTTTCCAGCTCCTCTCGTGGGCAGCAAAGCTTGGTTTGCAGGGTTATCCCCCACAGTCACGCAATCATAGAAAAAAAATTCAAGTTACTTTTTGACCGGGTTTGCGCGCAGGCGAACGTCTGTAATCCACTTAGCGACGTTGCCTCTAGTTAAGGACATCACAAGGGTGCCCTCTAAACATAGAGAGGGGAGCTATTTCGGGAAGCTGGAGGCACAAACCGTGTGTTGACTTTGTACCGCTCTCAGAGTTGACCTTGCTATTTCCAGCTCTGCTGTTCTTGGCTGACTGAAAACTTGGCCACTCCTCTTTTTTGAAAGGGGGGTTCTTCTGAACTGTCACAGCACCTAGAGAGAGAGAGAGAGAGAGAGAGAGAGAGAGAGAGAGAGAGAGAGAATAGGTGTTATCTGTAATGCCAAGTTCTGCTTCCCTTGTCCAAGGTAAACCTCCACGTTTGGACGGGTGTCAAAGGCTACAGGCATAAGGGTTTGTGTTGGACTGGGCAGGATGGAGGTGTCAAGTCAGGCCTGTGTTTGCTGTGGGCCGCAAATAGCCGTGATGGCCGCAATACCTGATAGATAAGGGGATAACACGCTTCTCCATCCTAATGGCTCTGGAATTGTGGTTAGTTAGCATCAGGGTTTTAAACCACAGGTGGGGCACCAGGTAGATTTCCCATCTGTCTGGCTGTGCCGTGTACCCAATGTTTAGTACAGAGATGGGACATCAAATATGTCCACTCTGTTACAACTGGAAGTACAGGTGGGGTGAAAGACCCAAGTGGGATTATTAGTAGTGGTTAGCATTTGTTAAGGGCTACTGTGTTTTCAACATCAAATATGCTGGCCAGGTAACGTACCTCGGGAGGCGGTACAAGTTGACTGGTGGTGAATGCGATGGGGGTGATAAGTAGATTATCTCCCATGTATTCGGAGCGCGGCAATGGCAGCGTCGTGTTTCTATTTTAGGACACACCTGTGAATTGTACAATACTCTGTCTCCTTGGGTAGTGGTCGAAAAGTTCGTCACGCATACTTCACCTTCATGGTGAAATATAGTATATACGCAACTATTATGTAAAGATCACAGTAAACTATTCGATTGTACACCTGAGGTTAGTGCAGAGAGGGTACATCACATACATCAGTTTAGTTACAGATAAAGAGATGGATAAATAGAAAACATCCTACCATGTCTGGCACATATTACAGGAGTGAGTTAACCAGTGCAGTTCCAGATATTGTTTTGTAAAGACATGACAGAAGTTACCTTAAAACTGGGCTTCCATATCATGTGGCATAGTAAAAAATACTCAGACATCAGGTCACTAGCAAATTGAGTTCTTTGATCAGAGAAAATCTTGGGAACACCCACACTGCCTCAGCTACAGGAACTGTATCTATATACTTGAGGGGTACTGCATTTGGGTACTGGGGTTCCAAAGTCCAGGATGTAGCATTTCCCCATTTCTGTTGAGGGCTTAATAAGGCCTAACAAGTTGATGCCCATCTTCTCAAATGGGGTAGCCACAAGGGGTAATCCTATAAAGGGACCCTAATATTTCTTCCCCTGGGTGTAGTCTTTTGGCAGACAACACAGGAGGACAATAGTGCCTGACATCTCTGGCCATACCAGGCGCCCCTTAGTGCACCTTACTCCCAGGTGTCCGTCATGTGCCACTCTGAGTGTGCCACTCTGAGTACCGTCCCTCTTAAGCTCAGAGGCACCACAAGTTGCTTATATCTCAGGGTTCCTTTGCGGAACATGCGGTTGAGGACTCCTCTGGATATTGCGCCCTGGGGCCCGCATCCTGATCCTCTGCCACTTGTGCTCTGGCCCATAGGGTCTCCAGTGAGGGGCTCCCCCTTTTGCAAAGCAATCAGTGTCTCCCTGTCAACCTTGGTGAACCTCGGAGCTCTAGCTGAGGAACAGAGAAAGTTACTTTTGTTCTGTCAAGATCAGGTCTTTATCTTATTTCATTTTCTTTATTATTTTATTTAGAGGATAGTGGAATAAGCACTCCTGTGCATTTTTTACATTTAGTCCCCGTGTGCATGCGGCTTTGTAAATTTTGTCATCCTTTCACACTGGTACACAATAGCTTACCTCTTTCTAGAAGAACAGGTTTTTAACCTGTGTGCAAGATGTTCTGTGTGCGTTCGAAAGGGGGTGGGGGGGGAGTGGAGAGGGCACTGATGTTGGTTAAATTTCAGGAGAATACTTCCCTTGAACAGGGTGCGGAACCCGGTCGAGGGATCGCGAGCACACTAGGCAAGGCTCTGACTAACCCCTAGGCTGTTCCATAGGCTCTATCGTGTTGTCCCCTTCTGTCTTCAATCAAAGACTGTTGACATCCAAAGGAGCCAGAGGTTGGCTAGCCAGGGCCAACACCAGCATTGTGACCTAACCACACACACCACAGCGTGTAAATCCAGCATAACTCAGTTAAGGGTCCAGGGCCCAGTGCTAAAATTAACCCCTTCCTTTCACCAAGTCCAGCCCAGTGTGGTCAGTTTCTGCTATGATCAGCACCAGTTGGGATGGAATGGAGAGCAGCTGAAAGTGGGGGAAACTGACAGATGTGATAACACATTCTGACCGCTCCAATCAACACACCTGTACTGTGGCCTGAAGAGCCAGGCTGAGGCCAGAGGGGCAGTGAAGGTGAAGCAGCATTAGCAGCAGCTGTTATCGGGCAGTACAGTACAGTACAGCACAGCACAGGTGTGACGGTGTGAATGAAATACCTGCTGAGTTACCACACGACGCATTCCTGGCGTGACTTGCCTCACTGCCCTCGCCAAAACCAACCCCCGCTTCTCCACACATCGCTGATTCCCCGTGCTGCTGCTGCTGCTGTTGCTGCTGAAACCTCAGAATCCGTTGAAAGCATACATGCATACACTGTGGGGGCCAGCACCTTCAAGAATTAACCATCTCCTCTCTGTCCCCCCCTCCTTCCTTCGTTAAAGGAGAAATGTGGTGTCATTAAATGGTGGTTGTCCTAAACTGGTCAAGCTTGACAAGGGATAACAACTCCACCTTCCCTGTCTGGAAACTTCGTGTGGAATGATGCCTACCGTTTTTGGTGTAAAAATATAAAAAGGTAAAAAGAAAAAGAAAGGTAGAAGTGTCCCATAACCTATGTCGTAGTAGGGAAGTGAGGCGTCAGAGATCTCAGCTTCTTAAAGGGCTAGCATATTGAAGGCACCGCCTATGTCCTCTCTCTCTCTGTTTTACCTTCCCTGATCCTAAAGAGGGCAGGTACCCATTGACAGCTAGGTGAACTGGGAGACTGTACTAAAAGCCAAGACACGCAAATGGTCGCCAACCCAACTGGTAACCACGCTCGATGCTGCTTAACTTACTTTGAGGAAGCGAATGCTGTGACTACTGAGCCATCCTGTTAAAATATTATAAGCATTCAGCTTAATCTCTACCTGGAAATTGCAAGACAGACCTTTCCAGACTTTACATGATCTCTGTGAGCAGGTAAATTGCCGTCAAGCTCAACGGATTTTCTCAGGGTTTTTTAATTTTTATTTTTCGTTCCTCAGCTAGGGCTCCAAGGCTCACCAATGGTGAGATTTTGCGTATGCGACCGTTCTTGCCCACGATGAAGGTAGCTGCATTCAAACTTCGGAGATATTTTTCTCGATAAAGTCGCGAGTAGGCCTACTCTTTTTTCCATTTACAGTCTCGACTGAGTTGTCATTTTGATTAATATCTGTCCCTTTTTTTCTTGTCTTTATCTCGGGTTTAATTTACAAGTGTTTCATAATGAGACCATGCACTAAGCAGTTTAAAGAAAAAGATCTCTTTTTTTTAAAAGTTAAGAGAATCTTTTCTAGTTCCTTATTTATTTATTTATTCATTTATATCGAGGATAATGGAATAAGCACTCACGCGCTTAATTACTGATGTTGCTAGGGTTATTTCCAAGTCTTCTGTAAATATTTTATGGTAGGTTTTTTGTTTGTTTGTTTGTTTAGTCTAATATCACCAAGTGTGAATAGACTTTAAATTAAACAACAACAACATGCGCTTTTTTTATCCAGTCCCCGTGTGTATGCAGTTTTGTAAATATTGTCCTGATGGAATGGGTTCGCTGAGTTTAAAAGCCTTGCACCACTTAACGACAAGAAAACCTCTTCAGAACACCACAGCTGTCTTTAACTTAAACATGGACAGAGCGAGCTGGGAGCTATTTTAAGGAGGCGAAAGCAGGAGGCATGTGTGTACGCCTCACTGCTATAACACTTCGATTTTCTATTTTGGGGTGTGGGTTTCCTGCCTGCCAGAAAATGGGGCCACCCTGAATTCACAGAAACCCTTGTTGGACATGTCACCATCAGCTACGGGGAAGAGGGGCGAGGGTGGAGGGAGAGTGTGTGGGAGGGGGGGGGGCAGGGAGGAGGAAGATTTGGGCAATGCCAGCAGCTCTTTTTTTTTGTCCAAGGTAAGCTTCACATCTGGATCAGTCTCAAGTGATAGATACCTTCTTCTTCTTTTTC
>CM060325.1:49103440-49105940 GCA_030674155.1 Stramonita haemastoma | reverse complement strand
ATAACTTGCGATATTCGGAAAGAGGCAAAAAAAATTACTTTCCTTATACGATTTTAAAGTTTTAGTGTGTGTGTGTGCGGGGATGTGGGGGGGGGGGGGGGGGGGGTAGGGGCGCTGAATAGTCTAGTGGTTAAAGCCTTGTACTCAAGACCTGACGCCCCAGCATCAAGTACCCACAGAGGCACTCCTTTCAGAGGATTTTACCCAGGAGTTAACATCAGTAATGACTCCACTCCACCCTAAGTCCTTTGGGTGAGACTATAAACTCAGTTCCCGCCTACGAATGCGCCCAGACCATCTTACACACTCGTTAAAAACCCATTCTGCCTTTGGAAAGAGTAGGCCATTGCGTGCCGGGTAGAAACGGATGACATTCTTTTTAACTACCCAAAGAAACTATCGAGGGGGGAGTCTATGTCTCTCAGTCGCTTAACGCCACAGAAACCGGGATAAGCACCAGCCTGATGAGCCTTAGGCTCGGGACAGACAGACCCAAAGAAACCCGCCTACGCTCCTATGTCGTGTTTAGACATCATTACCCGAGTTGGAGTGCAGTTGTTTTAAATGGTGGGTAAAATCATTCGCATCCACAAAAAATCTCACCATTGGTGAATCTCAAAGAGTTCTAGCCGAGGAACGGAAGAAAGTCTTAGTGTCCACAGGATCCTACCCTTAGTGGTAGTTTTATGGGCTTTACTGCCCAAACTTTGTACTTGACTCACCAAGAGGTTTTCGGAGGTGAAAAGCAGACTTCTTGACCCTATGTTTCTATCGTTTTGAAGAGAGAGCCAGTTGCAATATGATTTTAGAGTCTTGCCTCCATTGTTGTTCATTTACTTCTCTTTTTTTTAAAAAAGAAATTTGGCTATCTCATTAGTCGAGAGCAGTACAAATATTTTTGTATAAATTATTTCAGTTATGCCCATGATTCCACTTGTGGTGTTGTGTAGTGTAGTGCAGTGCAGTGTAGTGTAGTGTAGTATAGTGTAGTGTAGTGTAGTGTAGTGTAGTGTAGTGTAGTGTAGTGTAGTGCAGTGTAGTATAGTGCTGTGCAGTGTAGTGTAGTGCAGTGTAGTATAGTGCAATGCAGTGTAGTGTAGTGCAGTGTAGTATAGTGCAGTGCAGTGTAGTGTAGTGCAGTGTAGTATAGTGCAGTGCAGTGTAGTGCAGTGCAGTGTAGTGCAGTGCAGTGTAGTGTAGTGCAGTGTAGTATAGTGCAGTGCAGTGTAGTGTAGTGTAGTATAGTGCAGTGCAGTGTAGTGTAGTGCAGTGTAGTATAGTGCAGTGCAGTGTAGTGTAGTGTAGTATAGTGCAGTGCGGTGTAGTGTAGTGCAGTGCAGTGTAGTGTAGTGTAGTGTAGTATAGTGCAGTGCAGTGTAGTGTAGTGCAGTATAATGTAGTGCAGTGCAGTGCGGTGCGGTGCTGTGTGGCGTGGAGTGCAGTGCAGTGTAGTGCAGTGCAGTGCGGTGCGGTGCGGTGCAGTGTAGTGTAGTGTAGTGTAGTGTAGTGCAGTGCAGTGTAGTGTAGTGTAGTGTAGTGTAGTGCAGTGTAGTGCGGTGCAGTGCAGTGTAGTGTAGTGTAGTGTAGTGTAGTGTAGTGCAGTGTAGTGCGGTGTGGTGCAGTGTAGTGTAGTGTCGTGTCGTGTAGTGCAGTGTAGTGCAGTGCAGTGCAGTGCAGTGCAGTGTAGTGTAGTGTAGTGCAGTGCGGTGCAGTGCAGTGCAGTGCAGTGCAGTGCAGTGCAGTGTAGTGTAGTGAGGTGCGTTGCGGTGTGGTGCGGTGCTGTGTAGTTCAGTGCAGTGCAGTGTAGTGTAGTGTAGTGTAGTGTAGTGTAGTGTAGTGTAGTGTAGTGTAGTGTAGTGTAGTGTAGTGTAGTGTAGTGTAGTAGGCTGAACGCAGTGCTGTGGGCCTGAAAAATCTACTAGGAACCAGCTTATACCAGCCCTATCAAAGAAATGCCAGAGATATAGAAAATAAAAAGACTGTTGTCTAATGAGTTTTCAGCAGTTCTTGGGATATGATAATCATGGACTTGCCTGTAAATTGATGATTCTTACAACTGTTGATGTTGAGCTTTAAGTCTCTCTCTCTCTCTCTCTCTCTCTCTCTCTCTCTCTCTCTCTCTCTCTCTCTCTCTCTCTCTCTCTCTCTCTCTCTCTCTCTCTCTCTCTCTCTCTCTCTAATTTGTTGTTTAGTTGAGGCTATCTTTTTATCTTGATGTTATCCCTGAAAAGGGCGGGGACTGGATGTAAAAAAGCACACGAGTGCTTATCTATTATCCTCGAATAAAAGAATTTTGCCTTGCCTTGCCTTGCCTTGCCTTGTCTCTCTCTCTCTCCTCTCTCTCTCTCTCTCTCTCTCTCTCTCTCTCTCTCTCTCTCTCTCTCTCTCTCTCTCTCTCTCTCTCTCTCTCTCTCTCTCTCGGTCGGCGGAGGGTGATGTCCCTTGGATGTAGACAGGCACACCAAGAGCTGCGGTAAATTTTGGTTAAAAAACCGATTTT
>CM060325.1:49085940-49090940 GCA_030674155.1 Stramonita haemastoma | reverse complement strand
ATTCAATCATTCATACTCTCAGTCAGTTCAGTCAGTGTAGTCAAGGCAAGCAGGCAAGGCAAGGCAAGGCAAGGCAAGGCAAGCAAAGCAAGGCAAGGCAAAGCAAGGCAAGGCCAGTGGAGGCAGTAAGTTTAAAATTCATCACACCTTGCCGAGATCAGCGCAAAAGCTTTGTGCCAGATTGCTTTGGGGAATTTTCATGGGGATTTTTCATTAAGGGATCTTTTTCCAAACTCCCCCGGTTCAACTGAACTGATGAGATGAAGATGAGGATATTATCAGCATTTAATCGATAAAAAAAATGTGTGTGTGTTTGCACGGACGCACGCACCTTTGTGTGTGTGTGTGTGTGTGTGTGTGTGCGTGCGGCGTGCGTGCGTGGTGTGTGTGTGTGCGTGCGTGCGTGTGTGTGTGTGTGTGTGTGTGTGTGGTGTGTGTGTGTGTGTGTGTGTATGTGTATGATGTGTGTGTGTTTGTGTGTGTGTGTTAGGGTGGATGGGTAGTTGGGTGGTTTGTATGTGCGTGTATGTGTGTGTGTGCGCGCGCGTGCGCGCGCGTGTGTATGTGTGTGGTGGGTGTGGTGTGTGTGTGTGTGTGTGTGTAAGTGACAGACAGACAGATAGACAGGCAGACAGACAGATAGACAGACAGACAGACAGAAAAGCCATCAGTAGATTACTTTTGACAGAAGGTGTTTTCAAAGCAAAGGTGTGGTAGGTATGTAAGCTTAGGTATTTTAGCTTTTCAGTGTGTGTGTGTGTGTGTGTGTGTGTGTGTGTGTGTGTGTGTGTGGTGTGTGTGTGCGCGTGTGTGTGTGTGTGTGTGCGCGCGTGCTGTGGTGTGTGTGTGTGTGTGTGTGTGTGTGTGTGTGTGTGTGTGTGTGTGTGTGTTGTGTGTGAGGAGAGTAATGGTGGGAGGGTGCGTTCGTGTGTGCGTGCGTGCATGGGTGTGTGTGTGTGTGTGTGTGTGTGTGTGTGTGTGTGTGTGTGTGTGTGTGTGTGTGTGTGTGTGTGTGTGTGTGTGTGTGTGTGTGTGTAAGGTGTGTGTAAGTGTGGTGGGGGATGCGTGCGTGCGTGCGTGCAAGCGTGCGTGCGTGCATGGTTGGGTGGGTGGGTTGGTGCGCGCACGGTGTGTGTGTGTGTGTGTGCGTACACGCGCGCGTGTATGTGTGTGTATGTATACATGTATGTATGTGTGTTTAATTCTGTGTGTCTGTGTGTCTGTGTGCTGTTCTGTCTTGTTATCCGTCTGTGTCTTTAACTTTGTGTCTCTGTCTGTATATCTGCTGTGTCGATGTTTGTGTTTGTGTTTCCCCTTCTCAGCTTTTTTCTGTTTACTACCCCATCTTTTCTCTCTGTCTTCCGTCTATCCATCTACGCGTCAATCCACCTGTCTACCCAGTCTATCAATCTGTCTCTGAATATCCCTGTAACCCAGTATGCCCCCTGCGTCCGTGTATATGCATGTATCAGCGTTTGCCGGTTCCTTCAATAATGCATATTTTCAAACTGATGCACATGTGTCCTGGAAGCCAAAGCAGCAACCTGACCCCTTTGTCAAGGCAACTGGCGCCTTGGTGGGCAACAGGATAGGCCCTATTCTCAGTCATCATGCGGCCTCTGGGGGGGGGGGAGTGTGGGTGGGTTGAAGGAGGGGGGTGGGGGTGGGGGAGACAGAAGTGAGTTTGGGGGTGGGGGTGGGGGTGGGGTATTATTCTTTTCCTTCTCTTGAATGAGGTGCTTGCGGCTCTTGTAATTGAGTTGTTTTTTTGTTTTTGTTTTGTTGTTTTTTGTGTTGTTGTTGTTGTTGTTTTTGGGGGTGTATTATTCTTTTCCTTCTCTTGAATGAGGTTTGCGGCTCTTGTAGGTGAGATGTTTTGGACACCTCTCTGTGGTGGTGTCCTTAAATGGTGGTGTTTTTTTCATGTTATGAACTGGATTGAGGGCATTCAACTGCGCAAACCTGGTTCAAACAGTAACACAATATTTCATTTTTAACTGTTTAGAACATCTGTTTTTGTTGTTTGTTGGTTTTTTTTAATCAACATACATGAAAACACGGTCCAAAATAATGGCGATGAAAATATATTGCATTGATAAAACTCAGCCGAGACTGCGTATGTTAAAACGAGCACTCTCTTACATTCCTGTTGTTACATTTGTTGTTTTATCCTATTGCAAGTTCACAAAATCACTAGGCACTGTCAGATTTGGAATCATTAATTTTGTCTTCTGATTTATAGTCTGTACATTAGCAGCCCCACCTGGGGAAGGTAAGGAGAAGGGAAGTTTCTACAGGGAGTTTCCAGACCCGGGGAGAAGGAACTCTTATCTCTGTTGAGCCTGTCCACGTCAGGACAACAACCCCTTTAGGACATGCCAGACCATCCAACATAGGTAAGTATTCAGCCGTTTACGGGAGATCTGAGGGGTAAAAAACACAGGTTTTGCCCCGGATCCCATGCTTCACAGTGCACAAAGTCAACATCACTTAGTCAAGAGCGCTATATTTAGCACACCCCTTCCTTTTACCTAGTCCATGTGTGGTCAGTTCCTGCTATAAATAGCACCAGCTGGCCCCCATCTGGACTGGGATGGGATGGATTAATTAATGGCTGAGAGTAGCTGAAAGTGAGGGAAACTGACAGCTGTGGCTTAATTAGTTCTTGTTATAAGCTAATACTGAGGCGTTACATTCAAATAATGCTGTGGTTGAAAACATGCTAAGATTTGTCTTCAGCCATGACAAGCTCTGGGCATGTCAATGTGTACTCTCCTCTAAAGGAAAGGAAAAAATCTCATGATGTCGGAGTATGGCTGCCTATATGGCAAAAATTGAGTTGTACAGTGGTTATTATTGCTTTAATTAAAGTAGACAGGCTTAACGGAGATCAGAACTCCTTGAATCTGGAAATTTCCCGTGGCAAAAAAAATCAAACAACCCTCCTTTTTTCCTCCAACGGATGGGCTGCCAATGCACAGACGGCAAATCGCAAGACAAACGATTCCAAACTTGACAATTCCAGGTACTTTTGTCAGTGTCTGAATCTGATAAAACAACAGATATTTCCGAGGAAAGTTGTTAGGGAGTTCTCGTTTGACGTTCAGTCTCGGCTGAGTTCCTTTTTTTCTGTAATACCTTTTTATTGCCATTATTTTGGGTCAAGTTTTGAGGCGTGTTGTTAAAAAAATAACAACAACAACAACAACAACAACAACAACAACAAACGATGGAATAGCTTGTTCAAAAATCATTTCCTATTCCTTTTTTTTTTTTTTGGGGGGGGATGCGCAGTTGAACATCTGAGTCCAGTTAGCCACATAGAACGGGTTTTGATATTAAAAAGGTAAAGGAAAGGTGTCCCGCAACCTATGTGGTCATAGGGGAGCGAAGCATCAGAGACCTCAGCTTTTCTAGGGGCCAGCATATTGAGGGCGGCGCCCATCTCCTCTCCCTCGCTGCTTTACCTTCCCTGACCCTAAAGAGGGCAGGTGCCCATTGACAGCTGGGTGAACTGGGGGAACTGTTCTGAAGCCAAGGCGCGCAAACGGTCAACCACTCAATGGGTAACCACGCTCGATGCTGCTTAACTTAGACTTGGGGAAAGCGAGCGCTCTGACCACTTAGCTATCCTGCTAGCTAAGTGGATTAAAATGCTCAAACTTCGCTAACCTAGTCAAAATGTAACAGAAAATTAATTTTAAACTGCTTAGCACATCGTTTTATATCAACACTCATGAAAATACGACCCAATGTAATGGCAATGAAAACATATTACATAAACAAAAAGTCTGTGGAGACTGTGAATGTAAAACGAGTACTCGCTAAGTTTCCCTAGAAATAGGCCTATAATGTTGTTTTTCCCTGATTCGCCATGGTCACAAAGACCCTAGTGGGCATTGTCAGAGTTGTACTCGTTTGTCTTATTATTTGCAGTCTGTGCATTTATTTTTATTTATCTATTTATTTATCTATTTATTTATTTATTTATTTTATATCGAGGATAATGGAATAAGCACCCATGTGCTTTTATACATCCAGTCCCCGTGTGTATGCAGTTTTGTAAATCTTGTCATCTGTTCCCGCAGGCACACGATGGCCTACTCTTACGAAAAGAGGAACAGGGTTTAACGAGTGCGCAAGATGTTCTGCGTGCGTTCACACACTGGGGCCTCGGTTTATAGTCTCATCCGAAAGACTTTTGGGGAGAGTGGAGTCAGCACTGATGTTAACTGCACTGACCGCCCACGTGGAGGAAGCCCACCTTCTGGAAAGGTAGTTTTCTTGTGTCTTTCGAGATTGTGATTTGTATCAATGTGCCTGTCAGTATTAAAATGTTTTTGACTTGACTTGACTTGGCTTGACTTGACTTGACTTGACTTGACTTGACTTGGCTTGGCTTGGCTTGGCTTGGCTTGGCTTGACTTGACTTGACTTGGCTTGACTTGACTTGGCCTGACTTGGCTTGACTTGACTTGACTTGGCTTGACTTGACTTGGCTTGGCTTGGCTTGGCTTGACTTGACTTGACTTGACTTGGTTTGACCTGGCGAAGAAAAGGAGAGGGTAAGTTTCCACAGAAAGCCTGTATATTTTAGAACACAACATCCGTTTCTTTGTTTCTTTTGGGAGCAAGCTTTCTCTTTGTTCATCGTTTTGAAAATCTGTCTCCTGACCTAGCCTCATGTCACCTCTTTGCAGCGAAAGCTAAAGAAATAACTCCTCCCCCCCCCCTCCCCCTCCCTCTCCTTCCCACTCCAAAAAGAAGATTCATTTTGTTCACCAAAGAATGTAACTAGAGGAAGACAATTGATCATTCTCCAAATGCTTAAAAAATGAGGGAAAAAATTGAAATATTTTCATTTTCTTCATCTATCCCGTAGACTAGTAGACCATTAAGGAATCACTGAAAATTTTGCAACCAGCTTTCTCCACTCTTCGCGATTTTCAGTTTTCTGTAGCAAGTCGTTCCACTCAAGGCCAATCCACTCTCTGATGTGG
>CM060325.1:49078440-49080940 GCA_030674155.1 Stramonita haemastoma | reverse complement strand
GTGTGTGTGTTCGATTCATTTTACGTCTTTTCACAAAATGTGATATTAGACATTAAAAAAAAAAAAAGTGTGTGAGTGTGTATGTGTAGAGGGGGTGGGGGTAGGAAGGGGAGTTTTGGAAGTGGGGGAAAGGGGTTAATTCACTAAATCTACACAGAACAGTTAAGAAAACAAAATAAATAAATAAACACACCACAAATGTACATAATTCTTGAATACAGAATAGTAAAAATTCCAAATTCTAAATAGAATCTAACGAATGAACAATAAAACTATTTATAACCATAACCAACAAGAGAAAAATCTAATCAACAGTGGGAAATGTCTTTTAAGTCTGTAATAATCATAATAAAGAACCAATAGGACAGTGCAGTAATCATTTGAAAAATGTATACCTCAGTAATGGATCATTGAATATATCTGATGAGGATGATGAGGTAAGAACAGGTATATAACTTTTCAGGATGCTGCATATCAATATATGATCAACAATTATACTTATGTCCACATATGCAAGAGACATGTCCAACATATTTTGTTTTAAAACAAAACATTTCCCATCTGCAAGATGTTGTGTGTGTGTGTGTGTGTGTGTGTGTGTGTGTGTGGTTGTGTGTGTGTGTGTGTGTGTGTGTGTGTGTGTGTGTGTGTGTGTGTGTGTGTGTGTGTGTGCCTGTGTCTGTGCCTGTGTCTGTGTCTGTGTCTGTGTCTCTGTGTCTGTGTCTGTGTCTGTGTGTCTGTATGTCTGTGTCTGTGTGTGTTTTCGTTCTTATGACTACACTCAAATGGTAGAGCAACGCACGTGAAACCAATCATGTGACGTGACAGATTTTCCAGGGAAACCTATTACAAGTCTGCGCGCGATTGGATGAAATTTGAAAGGCCGTTATTTTTTTCCCCTGCGGTAGTGACATAAAGCTCATTGATGAATTTATTTTCCATGGATGCAGTGACGTTGGTAGATTGATTGATTACTTTTTTTTATTGATTGAAGCGAAGTTCGTTCTCTTTTTCTTAGGCTTGATTCAAGAGTCCCACACGCTAAAACCTGATCCACTTTTTGGAAGAGTAGACCATTGTGTGCCAGTGGGTACAAATGGCAAAATTTACACAATTGTATACACACGAGGAATGGATGTAAAAAAAAAGTGCATGGGTGTTCATTCCATATCTCGAAATAAAAGAATATGTGAATGGATTAATGAAATCTCTCTCTCTCTCTCTCTCTCTCTCTCTCTCTCTCTCTCTCTCTCTCTCTCTCTCTCTCTCTCTCTCTCTCTCTCTCTCTCTCTCTCTCTCCTCTCTCTCTCTCTCTCTCTCTCTCTCTCTCTCTCTCTCTCTCTCCATGTCTATTTATCTGTCTATTTATCTATCTATTTATCTATCTATCTATCTATCTATCTATCTATCTATCTATCTATCTATCTATATCTATATCTATATCTATATCTATCTATCTATCTATATCTATCTGTCTATAATATATATATAGATAATATAGATATATATGTGCATTGTGGATGTATTGGTTAGACTGTGTGATGGATGGATGGATGGATGGATGGATGGATGTGATGGATGGATGGATGGATGATGGATGGATGGATGATGGATGGATGGATGGATTTCGTACGTATGTATAAATTGTACCTGCCTACCTTCCTGCCTGCCTGTCTGCCCGCTTGCCTGCTTGCCTGCCTGCCTGTCTGCACAGTCAAAATGCATGGTTCTAGTACCCATCCATAGAGGCCAGTGTTACAAAAGCTGCCAGGGCATCAAGAGGCACCCCTCCCCTCCCTTCCCCTCCCCTCCCCTCCCCCTCTCACCGAAACAATCAAACAAGGGAGTCATGTAGGCTTGTACCCCACTATAACGCAACATTGTTCCCCTGGTCAGGGCTGGAATTCCCCTCCTGCCATACCCTTGACCATTCACAGAACATACCCAGTGGTCATTCTGACCCACAGATAATTAAAAAAAAAAGGAGATAGAAAGAAGATGGAAGGACAAGAGAGAGGGGGGGGGGGGGAAGAGTCGTAATAGGGTGGGGAGTGGGGAGGGTGGGGGTTCGAGAAAGAGGGAAAGGGGTGTTTGTGCAAGAAACTGGTGGGGAAAAGGAGATTTATATAAAAATAATAAAAAATGAATAAAGCTGCAGTTGTTGTTTTTAATTAATAAAGCTGCAGTTTTGTAAGTGGCGGTAGTTGTGGCAGATGGAGGAGGTTGGGTGGTGTGGTGGTGGTGGTGGTGTGGTGGATTGGTGGTGGTGGTGGTGGTGGTGGTGGTGGTGGTGGGTGGGTGGTGGTGGTGGTGGTGGTGGTGGTGGTTGATACGGGAGGGGTGGGGGGGTAAGGGGGGAGGGGGGGAGGGAGGAGGGGAGGATGGATGGGGGCAACGATTTGTCATCTTCCATTCTACAATTTCCTACTCTGTCCTTCTTACTCACTCACTCACTCTCAAGTTTTGGACTCTGAGCTGTCATTCGTCCCATCCCCCCTCC
>CM060325.1:49058440-49073440 GCA_030674155.1 Stramonita haemastoma | reverse complement strand
AAGTGTATGGGAAAACCAAATCTGAGGTCACCATGAGACCAGAGCAACAGGGTTCACCAAATCAGAGGCAACTTTTCTCATTGCATGATTATCCGATGGCAATGAGGATGATACAATGATGTTGCTGTGGAAGTGCATCTGCTTTGAGACTACATGACAGGGTTGTACTTTACGCTTACTATCAGAATATATCCCGGTGTCAACCAGGCCCGAGAGATACAGACACCTGCAGTGTTGGTCAGCTAATTTGAGCAACACTCTCAAATTCGCATCTGTAAAAGTGGATGAAGTTCTACTGTGTGGTCCCAGTCTCCCCACTGAACCCACAGCACACTCACTCTGAGTAGGACTGGAGTACCCTGCAACATGATAGAGAGCCTGGGGTAGCCTATTCACCACTTGCCACGGACCCTTCAAAGTAATCTTTCTGGTGAAAGAGTCTGTGACATCCTGTGGTGCTTGGATGGTTTGAAAGTCTCTTTGCTTCTTATCTCTTAAATCCATGGCCTCTAAAGGTTGGGATCATATAAAAATCCATAGCCACGATGATAACTGCAATTCAAAGGTAAAAGTGCTCCCATAACCCATGCCAGATATCAGAGAGGTCTTGTTTTTTTTTTTTTTGCGATTAGATAAACGTCACCGCAGAGATTTGCGATTTAGAACCTCATTAGAACCTCATCTTCTCTTAGGGCCAGCATATTGAGGGCGGCACCCATCTCCTCTTCCTCGCTGTTTTACCTTATCTGTCCCTAAAGAGGGCAGGTAATCATTTACGTCTGGGTGAATTGGGGGACAATAATTCAAAAGGCAGCATCAATTCGGTATTTGTAACGGTGATCTGTTTGTTTCGGGTGGGGATGAGGGGGTGGGGAGGAGATGGGGTTGGGGGGGTCGGACTGATGTCTAGATAATCCTGTGATGTGTCTGCTTCCTTACACCCCCAATCAACGCGCCATCTGCCGGCGCGACAGGGAAAGACAATTTCCTGTATAACAGCCCATTCGTGAAAGATGTTTTAAAGCAACCCGTTTTGTTTCTGTCAAAAGTTTTTTTTTCGTTTTTTTGTTTTATTTTAAACAGATTTAAATTACGCAATGCTGACGATTACCCACTCACCATTACGACACCTTGCGAATGATGTTTTTCGCCATGTGTGTAATCAGATTTAGCTTTCTAAATGCTCGTTTGTAACAAAATACAGATTCAGTATATCTCCAGAAACATTATTTTTTGTAATTAAGTGTAGATGATTCGTGATGTGTAGACACAATTGTCATTAAGAAACACGATAGTTTTAATTTGTTTTTCCCTGCTTACTTAGTTGTTTTGTTGTTGCTTGTTGCTGGTGTGTGTGGTGTGTGTGCGTGCGTGCGTGCGTGTTGGTGCGTGCGTGCGTGTGTGGTGTGTGTGTGTGTGTGTGTGTGTGTGTCTGTGTGTGTGTAAGAAAAAAAACAGATATCACAGAAATCGTATACTCTTAAAGATGGTTAGTCAACACGTGTATCTCTTTACATTTTAAAAGAAAAACCTATTCTGATAGGCAAACAAATCCACATGAAAACAGAAAACAAAGGTGGCGCTGCTTTTGTGGCGACGACACTCATTGTTAAATCGTTTACTGATACAAGTGTACACTGAATCATGAACAACACACAATGATGCGGATTTGTTAGACGCTCAATATTTCAGAATCAGAATGATTATACGGTCTCAACATACTTGACGTATCCGTCCTCTTGTACCCTCTGAGTGTCAAGGGGAGAAAGAACTTTCTGTCTGTGGCAAGTTTGAAGAAAAGGAGATAGGCTCTCAACTAACAGTAAGAAAATGGGTGGGTTTGAAAAGAAAAAAGGTTAGCAAAGAAATACATTGTATCTGGAAGTTGCTTTTGAAGGACAATTCCTTTTATTGTATTGCATTGCATTGCATTTAATTGTGTGTGTTATACGATACTACAATACAATACGATACAATAGATAGATGAGTGTAGCGTACTGTAGCGTAGTGTAGTGTAGTTTATTGTATGTAATGTAGTGTAGTGTGTGTATTGTGCTGTATTGTATTGTATCGTGTTGTATTGTATCGTGTTGTGTTGTATTTTATTGTGTTGTGTCGTATTGGATGGCGCAGTCCTTGACTACCGAGCCGGTATGGAGGCAGCATTGGATTTTTTCTTCATGTCGTGTCTCTTGGGCAACGTCACATGGCGGAGCCCATCCCTCTTCCATGCCAGGCCACAGCCGATGTCCTCCATCAAGGTGACTCGCCTTGCAGCCTCCAACACATCGCCGTTGAGTTCAGGGAACTTTATCCGCCTTGCCGGTAACCGCAAGGTAGAAGTTTTATGCCCAGTGATGCAGTGTTAACATCACCCCCTCACGTGATTTAGTTCTTCTGCTGAGGCGAGGTCCCGGGGTGTGGCGCTTGGAGCCAACAGGTGAGAGATTTAGGAGATGGCTAAGGGAGGACCAGTGATGCCCGTCCACCCTACCAGGTAGAGTGCAGCAGCCAGACATCATACGTACTACCTCAGCCAGAGCCTCCTACACGAAAATGACTTGGATAATTGTAATAATAAAAAATAATAATAATAATAATAATAATAATAATAATAAAATAATGATAATGATAATGATAAATAATAGTAATAATAATAAAGATGATGATAATAATAATAATAATAATAATAATAATAATAATAAGTAGAGACATATTCACCTACATAATAGACCAACATAAGTATACTCAAGAACTCATAACGAAAATGATTGGATAATTGTAATAATAATAATAATAATAATAATAATAATATATAATAAATAATATATAAATAAAATAATAATAATAATAATAATAATAATAATAATAATAATAATAATCCCGGATCTTAGTTCACCAAACGACGCTAACAGAGATTGGAACCCAAGACTTCATCAACCCACAGTATTGAAGTCGAACAGCTTCACCACTCAGGGTAGATAACGCCAGTCTTGATATTTCAACAAAAGAAAACCCGAATAAAAGGAACCCAACTCAAACCTGAAAAAAAAATTCCAACTTGCATCATCCATCATCAGTCAAATTAACTATTCATGGTTTAGAAGAAGAAGAAAAAATGCGCAGTTAGACATAACGGGCTATTTTCGGAAACCCACACTATCTCCATCTTCAATGACGACGGAAATCACTCGTGTGTGCGTAGGGGGAGGGGGGGGGTGTCCAGACAAGAATTGAATCTAAAAATAAACAAGGGATTTTCCCCTACGAGGGTGGTAGGAAATCAAAGAGATTTTAACTCTCCCTGATTCTCATTATCCTGAAAATGAATAATGAATATATTAACTTTTTATTAAAAAGGAAAGTAGGTGTGGGTGGTATTGAGTGGAGAGTAAAAGACTGCCGAGGGGGGGGGGGGAGGAGGGGGGAGGGGGAGAGGAAGGAGAGGGGGAAGGGGGGTGGCAGTTCCGAAAGTGAGGATGAATACTTGGTTCGTTCAGTCTTGCTTGTGTTGCATGCTGTCTGAAAAATACGAAAAAAATGAATGGATCAGGTTTGGTCTTAGAGAGTCTGACATTTTTTGCTGTGTGTGGGTGGGGGGGTGGTGGAGGGGGGCGGTAGGGTGTGTGTGGGGGGGGGTGATGCGTGTGTGTTGTGTGTGTGTGTGTGTGTGTGTGTGTGTGTGTAGTGAGTGGTAGAGTGGAGGGAGAGAGAGAGAGAGAAGTTTTATTTCTTTATTTTTAATTTTATTTTATTCTTTTCATTGAGGATAATGGGATAAGCACTCATGAGCTTTTTTTCATCCAGTCCCCGTGGTATGCAGTTTTGTAAATATTGTCGTCTGTTCCCACCGGCACACGATGGCCTACTTATACGAAAAGCGGAACAGGATTTAACGTGTGTGCAAGATGTTCTGCGTGCGTTCGCACATGGGACCTTTGTTTACAGTTTAATCCGAAAGACTTTTGGGGAGAGTGGAGTCAGCACTGATGTCAACTCCAGGGGAAAAATCCCCTCGAACGGGAATCGAACTCGGGTCGTCAAATTGCGAGCGCAATGTTCTGACCACTGGGCTATCCCCCCCCCCCTCCCCGGTGTGTGTGTGTGTGCGTGTGTGTGTGTGTGTGTGTGTGTGTGTGTGTGTGTGTGTGTGTGTGTGTGTGTGTGTGTGTGTGTGTGTGTGTGCGCGCGCACACATCTGTCTGTCTGTCTGTCTGTCTGTCTGTCTGTCTCTCTTCTCTCTCTCTCTCTCTCTCTCTCTCTCTCTCTCTCTCTCTCTCTCTCTCTCTCTCTCTCTCTCTCTCTCTCTCTCTCCATCTCTTTCTCTGCCAGCGCGCACGTGCATGCAAGCACGTGTGTATGTGTGTTCTTTATTCTTTATTATTTTATTATGTGTGTGTAAAATCTCGATCTCAAAATAATATCGACAACCAAAGAAAAGAAAACAACAACAACAACAACAAAACCGACAAAACTCGTGTTTCTAAAGCTAATCCAGCGAAATACGCGGCCAACAGCCACCAACGACAACAAGGGGTCAGTTTTATACTGATGATGCTGCCATTCGCCACAGCTCTCTTTCTGTCTGCCTGTCTATCTGTCTGCCTGTCTGTCTGTCTGTCTGTCTATCTGTCTGTATGTTTGTCTGTCTGTCTATCTTTCTTTCTGTCTATCTGTCTGTCTGCCTATCTATCTGTCTGTCTGTCTGTCTGTATGTCTGTCTGCCTGTCTGTCTGTTTGTCTATCTTTCTGTCTGTCTGTCTATCTGTCTGTCTGTCTATTTATCTACATATCTATCTGTCTATCTATCTGTCTATCTATCTATCCATCCATCCATCCATCCATCCAGCTATCCATCTATCTATCGATCGATCTGTATGTCTGTCTATCTATCTATCTATCTATCTATCTATCTATCTATCTATCTATCTATCTATCTATCTATCTATCTATCTATCTATCTATCCGTTTATCTGTCTATCTGTTTATCTATCTTTCTATCTGTCTGTCTATCTATCTATGTTTCTATCCATCTATCTACCTATCTATCTGTCTATCGATCTATCTATCTATCTATCTATCTATCTATCTATCTATCTGTCTGTCTGTCTGTCTGTCTGTCTGTCTGTCTGTCTGTCTGTCTGCCTCTCTGTCTGTCTATCTCTGTCTGTTTGGACTGTTGGGGTTGTAATCCATCGGATGATAAGTGTCTCTTCTCTCTTCTTTTCTTCTGTCTGTCTATATTTAGTGCTTCCATTTTCAGTTGTTTTCCTCCGAATGGGACACCACCTCCCAATGTCATGATAACTGAAATGCAGATGTTATTGCTGTTGTTGTTGCTGCTACTGCTGCTGCTGCTGCTGCTGTTGGTGTGCGTTCCCCCAGTTTAACACTATAAAGAGGGGGGGGGGGTCAACCAGAATATGTGCTCTCTGACTCACTTCATTGCACCTGAGATTCTAGTGTGAGATTGGCAGTGCAACGTACTTTCTCTCATATGGCAGACAACGATAGCTGATGTCTGAGAATTCGACGACGACGACGACGACGACGAAGGAGAAAAAGATTTGATTTGATTTGATTTATTCTTTTATATCGAGGATAATGGAATAAGCACACTTGTGCGTTTTTACGTCCAGTCCCCGTGAACAAGAACAAGAACAAGAAGAATTGCGAAGAAGAAGAAGAAGAAGAAGAAGAAGAAGAAGAAGAAGAAGAAGAAGAAGAAGAAGAGGAAGAAGAAGAAGAAGAATTGCGAAGAAGAAGAAGAAGAAGAAGAAAGAAGAAGAAGAAGAAGAAGAAGAAGAAGAAGAAGAAGAAGAAGAAGATGAAGAAGAAGAATTGCGAAGAAGAAGAAGAAGAAGAAGAAGAAGAAGAAGAAGAAGAAGAAGAAGAAGAAGAAGAAGAAGGAAGAAGAAGACTGTGTAACACTGTATATACATACACACTGGATGAGAAATGTGCGTGTGTGGCTGGTGTTTTTTGTTGTTTATTTAAGTATACCTTGCCCCCTAGGCAGCCATACTCCAGCTACAGAGGATTCTTGATTCTTTTTCTCCTTTCAAGAAGAGTGCGGGTTGTTATGCTAAGTGCTTGAAATGGATTAAGGCAATCTCAACATGATATGGGTGAGCGAGAGAGCGAGCAAATGAGCAGATTTGTATTTTGTATTTTGTTCCACTTTATGTCACAGCAGATTACTCTACGTGAAATTCGGGCTGCTCTCCCTCCCCGGGGAGAGCGCGTCGCCACAAGTGCAGCGCCTACCCATTTCTTTCTCTTTTTCCTGCATGCAGCTGTATTTGTGTCCCTCTGAGAGTGGCTTTTCTCCACAGAATTTTGCCAGGGTCAACCCCCTTGTTGCCGTGGGTTCTTTTACGTGCGCTAAATAGTGATGTGTTCGGTTTTTCGTCTCATCCGAAAGACTAGCGCCCAGACCACCACTCAGGGTCTAATGGATGGGGGGAAAGTTTTGGGCCTAAACGGGGTACGAACCACCGCACACACCGAAAGACTCAAAGTCCGAAAACGCAACATATGATCGTTTATAGCATAACGCAAACAGTACAACAAAATATATCGAAACACAGCGTAGACGGGATAGCCTAGTGGTCAAAACATTGCGCTCGCAATTTGACAACCCGAGTTCGATTCCCGGTCGAGGATATTTTTCTCCTGGAGTTAACATCAGTGCCGACTCCATTCTCCCCAAAGTCCTTCGGATGAGACTGTAAACCGAGGCCCCGTGTGCGAACGCACGCAGAACATCTTGCGCACACGTTAAATCCTGTTCCGCTTTTCGTAAGAGTAGGCCATCGTGTGCCGGTGGGAACAGATGACATTTACAAAACTGCATACACACGGGGACTGGATGTAAAAAAAAAAAAAAAAAAGGCCCATGAGTGCTTATTCTATTATCCTCGGTAATAAAGAATAAAATAAAAATATCACACACACACACACACACACACACACACACACACACACACACACACACACACACACACACACACACACACACACACACAGAGGTGATAGGTGGTGGGGGTGGAGGGTGGGGGTGGGAAGAGGGTGGATGGATGGAGGAAGGGGGAAGTGTAAGGAGGAGGGGCAGTAGACAAAAGAAAGAGCGCAGACAGCTAACACCAACAAGCCGACACAGTCATACCCACCAGAAATTAAAATATATAATATGATGTGATAATGAAGGGAAAGATTTCATTCATTCTTTCATTCATTTCATCAGGAAGGATGGGTCAGTGCAGTCTTCATTGTCTGTCTGTAGCATGCAGCAGCAGCAGCGAAGTAGGGTAGTAGTAATAGTAAGGGTTATCAGGGATGTGGACTGAGAGAAGAGAGAGACAGACACAGAGAGAGAGAGAGAGAGAGAGAGAGAGAGAGAGAGAGAGGAAGAGAGAGAGGAGAGAGAGAGAGAGGAGAGAGAGAGAGAGAGAGAGAAATAATCTTTCTTTATTATTCAAGGGTAACAGAGTAAGCATTTACATACTTTTTTTTTCATCCGGCCTTGCCCTGATTGGGGAATAGAAGAGAAAAAAAAGAAAAGAAAAAAGAAAGAGACCCTACCAAAACAGGAGAAAAGCCAAAAGCAGAGACAGAGACAGAGACAGAGAGAAGGAGAGAGACAGACAGACAGACAGACAGACAGACAGACAGACAGACAGACAGAGACAGAGAGAGACAGAGACGAGAGAGAGACAGAGAGACAGGAGAGACAGACAGAGAGAGACAGAGACAGAGAGAGAGAGAGACAGAGAGAGACAGTGAGAGAGAGACAGAGAGAGAGAGACAGAGAGAGAGACACACAGAGAGAGAGACAGACAGAGACAGACAGACAGACAGAGAGAGAAGGAGAGACAGAGAGAGATTTAGGAGCGACAAAAGCAGAGCGGTGACGCTAGTGACTGGCTGTGGGAAATTCCCAGACTCGGCCCTCTACCCTCTGCCACCCTCCCCACGATCACCACCCCCGCTCTCGCTCCTGTAAAGCCCTAGGCCCTCCTCCTAGCTCAGGAGAGAGAGAGAGAGAGAGAGAGGAGAGAGAGAGAGAGAGAGAGAGAGAGAGAGAGAGAGAGAGAGAGAGCAACTGACCGACCAATAGACAGACCCACAGACAGAGAGGAGAAAGAGAAAAGGAGGAAGAGAAGAGGGAGATGACATAAAACGACAGAAAAGATTTGAGTAGTAATGTTCCCTAAGATTCACGTTATCACGATGAGTACCTTAGATTCATTTATCATATGTACCGAACACACAATCAAAAGTACACACACATCCATCAGTTTCATGTAAACTACAGACATTTCATCAGATTCATGTGTGAGGGTCTGCCCCAATCTATGTGGGGGGGAAAATGTGACGCTCCACCATGAAATGAGTTGCTTAGCACCTGACCTACTTTTTCGCTAGGAGCTATTAAAGACAGGTGGAGGTCAAGTTGTCGAATTTAAGATTTTGGTTGATTATAAAACTATAACCCTTATTCTACCTTGTAATAAAACATCAAGGCATACTTTTGTTTCCTTTTGCCTTTGAACGTGTTTTTAAAATACCCAAGCCTTCATTCTGACCACCTATTAGGATGCTAAACTTGCCACTTTCTCATTTTGTCATTTCCTGCAGTCTGTCATTTCAATTTGTAATAACGTTTGATAGAATTGTCTGATTTTCAATGTTGTTTTTTTTTTTATTGTATAGCTATTTTATTGCAGATTAACACCATGTCAATAATTTGAAATTGACCTCTGGTGCAATGCGACTTAGTATGTGGTGGAATGTCACAAATATGGATCAGTGGTGTTCGGGTACCCCACGTACCTGAAAAGCGAGAACTACAGGTTCAATCCCCGTGTGTGCTTTTCGGATGGGACTATAAACCGAGGCCCTGTGTGCAATATACATTCAGTACGCATCCAAAAAAAATTTTTAAGTAAAACACACACCGCAACAAAAGAGTTGTTCCTGGCAAAATTCCGTTTAAAAAACTCCATTCTGATGCGGAAAGAAATTGCATATGCAGATTTTTTTCAATGGGTGGTGTTGTTACTGTGGTGACACGTCTTCTTAGGAGTTGCAGCCCAAATTTCACGTATAGGTATCTGCTGTGACTGAGTGTAGTATATGATACAATACAATATGATACAATACAATGTAGTGCAATACAAATACAATGCAATTTAATACAATGCAATACAATATATAACAAATCTTATAACAATAACATGCTCAACGAAGTAATACAATGCAACGTAATACAACAAAACAACAATATAAGACGAAACAGTGTAACACACTTTAAAAACGATGCATCACACAACACACAATACATTGCAACACAATACAGTACCACACAGTATAACACACAATACATCACACGAAACACCACAGAATACGACAAAAGAAAATACAACGCAAACACAACGATACAATGCATCACACACTACAACATACAATACAACACAACACAATACACCACAACAATACAATAATTACAAAAGCCTCTCATTCCAGAATGTTCATTCTAGTCTCCTCCTCTCCCTCCTCCCCCCCCCTCCACCTCACCCCCCTAGACTCACACACCCCCCCTCGTCTTCTTCATATCTCTCACTCCAGACCAGAAGTTCTAATCCTTCACCCCTCCCTCCCTCCAGCCACCCCCACCCTCACCCCTCATCCCTCACATCTCATCCCAGCTCTGGTTCCATCCTTTCTGCTACCCCCTCCCCCCTCCCTCCCTCCCTCCGTCCAATAACCCTTCTTTTTTTTTTTATTTTATTTTCTATTTTATTTTATGCCACTTTATGTCACAGTAGATTTCTCTGCGTGAAATTCGGGCTGCTCTAGCTCTCCCCGGGGAGAGCGCGTCGCCACAAGTGCAGCGCCAACCCATTATTTTATAGAGAAAGAGAGAGAGAGAGAGAGAGAGAGAGAGAAGAGAGAGAGAGAGAGAGAGAGAGAGAGAGAGAGATAGATAGATAGATAGATAGATAGATAGATAGATAGATAGATAGATAGAATAGATAGATAGATAGATATAGATATAGATATATATCCTTGAGCAGCCCTGGGGACTCCAGCTCCCCGATTTTTCCTCAGGGATGGTGTCTAAACACGACACCTGTGTGCATGCTTGTTTTAAAAAAATATATATATATCATCCGCTCCTACCGGCACACAATGGCCTGCTCTTCCTAAAGGCGGAACGGGGTTTTTAACGTGTGCGCAAGATGTTCTGCGTGCGTTCGCACTCGGGGCCTCGGTTTATAGTTTCATCTGAATGACTTTGACATTCAGTTCGATTTTTTATTCCGTCAAACTGGGAAGAAAGGGCAAGGCTGGGAATCGAACCCAGAACCTTACGGTTTACTTGTTGGCAGGTGAACGTCTTAACCATCCTGCCACCTTCCTTCCTTCCATTCTTCAGACTACTCATGGTAGGAACAACAGCAGAAGAGGAGTCAGGCTCACAAGGAGGGAGAGAGGGAGGGAGGGATGGGGGGAGTGTAGAAATGAAAAATATCTGATTCATAGAAACCCAGACTGATTTGGGTGGTGGGTTTGGTCTGTTTATTAGTCATGCTATTGTTAAAGAAAGAGAGACAGACAAACAGACAAACAGACAGACAGACAGACACAGACACAGAGAGAATGGGGAGAAGAGGAGATGAAGAGAGGAGGAGGAAGAAGAGGAAGGAGGAGGGGAAAGGATGAAGAGAGGAGGAGGAAGAAGAGGAAGGAGGGAGAGGATGAAGAGAGGAGGAGGAAGAAGAGGAAGGATGGAAGGATGGGGGCCGGGGAAAGGATGAAGAGAGGAAGAGGAGGAAGAGGAAGGAGGGGGAGGAAAATGAGGAGATGGAGAAAGACAAGCAGAGCTGAGGAGGAGGATTAAGAAGAGGAAAAGGAGGAAGGGGGGGGGGAGGAGAAAAAAGAACAATATCACAACATCCACAGTAGAAGAAGTGGAAAATAGAACAAAAAGGAGGAGGCGGAGAAGAAGAAAAGCAAGAACCAGAAGGACAAGATTGATTGATTGATTGATTGATTGATTGATTGATTGATTGATTGATTGATTGATTTAATTTTTATTTCATATCGAGGATAATGGGATAAGCACTCTTGTGCTTTTTTACATCCAGTCCCCGTGTGTATGCAGTTTTGTAAATGTCATCTGTTCCCACCGGCACACGATGGCCTACTCTTACTAAAAGCGGAACAGGATTTAACGTGTGCACAAGATGTCCTGCGTGCGTTCACACACGGGACCTCGGTTTATAGTTTCATTGGAAGGACTTTGGGGGAGAGTGGAGTCAGCACTGATGTTAACTCAGGAGAAAAATCCCCCTGAACGGGAATTGAACCCGGGTCGTCAAATTGCGAGCGCAATGTTCTGACGACTACGAGTAGCAGAAGAAAATCAAAACATCAACAGCAACGACAATGACAACGTCAACTACAACACCACCACCGACAACAAAAACAGATAGAAAAGGAGAAAAAGTAGAAGGATAAAAGGAGTATAAAAAATAATAAATAAATAAGAAGAAGAGAAGAAAAGGCAGAAAATAAGGAGGAAATGAAGAAAATGATGTGACGGGGCGGTAATTAGGATTACTTCCCATGCGATCGGAACTGCCAATCGCAGCGTCGTGGATTTATATTTAGATCCACATTGCATGTACTTGGCCCGTAGCGGTAAAATGTAGTACTTATGCAGCCTCTTTTTAGAGGCCACATTCCCACTGTCTGACCGTGCTGTCGTCGCCGGGAAGTTGTACAGAGTCGCAGTAGATCAAAATTAATATCTGCACTCTGTTACAACGAAAAAAGGAGGAGGAAAAGAAGAACGAGGAGGAAAAGAAAAAGAACCATAAGGGTCAACCAAGAACGATCACTGCGTTGCGGAAGAAACCACATCAAAGGACACAGTCATAAAAATGATACAAAACCGGAACCCGATTCCTCTCACGAGACTTGCTCTAAAGAACCAACCATAACATCTTATTAATTCATTACAGACTGGAAAATTCCTGATTCCCTCAGGGAAGTTAACAACTACAACAAAAAAGAGTTGTCCGGTAGAACATCGCAAAAAAAAAAAAAAAAAGGATCTTAAATACCCATTCCAATCAAATAGCTGGACCGACGGACAGACAGGCAGAGAGACTGACAGACAGATAGATGGACAGACCAGTAGTATACAGACAGACAGGCAAACAACGGATTAAAGCCTATCGCCCACCAACGCCCACAAGTTGCAGAGATGAGAAGGTCACACTGTCCCGCAGAGAACTGAAGTATTTTTGTAAATCGGAGCAGCACACATCTCCCGCATAAGGAGCTTTGAGGGCTAGTGTCCCGTGAGGTAGCTTTCCTCTCTAACATCCATCCCATTACTACCCTGATTTTTAAGGGGCAGGATTGGAGGGAAATGGAGCTAAACTAGCTGATAGACAATCTTTAGAATAAGCTGACAATATTTAGATTTTTTTTACATTTTTTTTTCTGGGATTTGTTTATTGTCCACGTTGTAGGACTTTTCTATTTTGAGGTTTACTTTTGTGTGTGTGTCATTTGCCCAGTGTTGGCATGGAAATGAAGATGTTTAATCTGTCCTTTTCTCTTTTTTTTATCTGCACGTGTGTGTGTGTGTATCTATATCTATATACATATACATTTATTTTATGTATATATATATATATATATATGTATATGTATATATATGCATATACATGTGTGTGTAAAAATGTTTATATATAATATACATATATATATATATATATGCATATATATATGTATACATATATGTATATGTATATATATATATATATATATATATATATATATATATATATATATATATATATATATATATATATATATGCGTGTGTGTGCGTGTGTCTGTGTGTGTGTGTGCGCGCGCGCGATGTACACGAAAGCTATGAAACCCATGGCAAAAGTCTGCCCTTGAGTTAGCCTTGAAACAGGTGTGAACGTACCCGCATTCACAGATGTGTACAGAAGTGAAAAGATACAGACGTGGTAGAGGGGCGGTCATAGACTTCAAAAAGGCCTTTGACAGGGTATGGCATGACGGCCTCTGGCAAGTACTCAGGCACTTCAACATTGACAGCTGTCTAATTGAAGTCATCAAAGCTCTGTACGAGAACGCAGAAAGTGCAGTTTTTATGAATAATCACGTGGGCGAGTTCTTCAAGACCACGGTTGGGGTTCGCCAGGGCTGCCTTCTCTCACCTGTACTCTTGAACCTCTTCCTCGAAAACATCATGACAGAGACACTGCAAAACCACCACACTTCCATCTCCATTGGTGGAAGACCCCTTTGCAACCTCAGATTTGCAGATGACATTGACCTCATGGGCAGCAGCAAACAAGAACTGCAAATCCTCACAGACAATTTAACAGATCGAGCGAGCGCATACGGCATAGAGGTCAGTACAGAGAAATCAAAGATCATGGTCAACAGCGCGAGTAATGACATCACGGAAATAAAGATGAATGGAGAAACACTAGAAGAGGTGAGCCAATTCAAATACTTAGGCTCCATCCTAACAAAAGATGGCACATCAAACAATGAAGTGAAAGCTCGCATTGCAACAGCAACATCTGCTCTAGTCAGACTCGAGAAGATCATCAGAAGCAACAACATCAGCTTCTGCACCAAATACCACCTTTACAAATCCCTCGTGATATCTATCCTCCTATATGGCTGTGAATCATGGACTCTGACAGCAGAGTTAGAGAGGAGAATCCAAGCATTCGAGAACAAGTGCCACAGAAGACTCCTCAAAATATCATACAAAGAACACAAGACCAATAACTATGTGAAAGAAGAAATCAAAAAGCGTGTGGGCCCCCAAGAGCCTTTGCTCTCCACCATAAAGTGGAGAAAGCTGATGTGGTTTGGTCACACCACAAGACACAACACCCTAGCAAAAACCATCCTGCAAGGAACAGTCGAGGGCAAGAGAAGAAGAGGCCGCCAAAAGAAATCATGGGTTGACAACATCAAAGACTGGACCGCCCAACCCCTGCAACACCTCCTACTAGCCACACAGGATCGTGAAGCATGGAAAAAGATCTCTGTTGCGTCTTCTCTCATGTCCCCCCTACGTCCTTTGGGACATGGGACTGAGTGAGTGAGTGAGTGAGAGGGGCGGTCTGCAGGTAACGAACCCGGCAAGATAATGAGAAGTTGCGGGTTCGAATCTGGGGAAGGGTTACTGGCTGGGGTTTATTTTTTCTTCATTTTTTTAAAAGGGGAGGGTCGGTTGTTCCTCGGCTAGGGCTCCCAGGTTCACAATGGTAAGATTTTGCGTATGCGACCGTTTGAACCCTGTTTGAAACTGAACTTTTCTCCCATGCACCAAACCGTAAATGGTGATCTGCTGAATAATAGTCTTTCGGATGAGGGGATAATGATAAGAAGAAGAAGAAGAAGAAGAAGTAGTAGAAGAAGAAGAAGAAGAAGAAAGAAGAAGAAGAAGAAGAAGAAGAAGAAGAAGGAGGAGGAGGAGGAGGAGGAGGAGGAGAAGAAGAAGAAGAAGAAGAAGAAGAAGAAGAAGAAGAAGAAGAAGAAGACATGGAATTTATATAGCGCTATATCTTGCAAAAACAAATCAAAGCGCTTGCATTGGACCTATACAACACACAAACAATGAACAACAAAGCCGAGGTCCCATGACGTGCAACACATTAATTTTTACGGTACATAAACAAAAAAATTAGATGCCACGGTAACAAGAGGCCGAGTTGTGTCCCTGGCAACATTCTGTAGAAGAAAAAAAAGCCGTAAAAAAACCCTTGCAAGATAATTGAAACATTGATATGTGTAACACAATCACATTGTCAGAAGGCTACATACTGTATGGCATTGAACATGTTTTTTCGCTTTAATTTCTTCCACTTTAAGTGATATTTGGACGATAAATGAACGTTTTGTATTGATGAAGATGTATGTGCTTT
>CM060325.1:49035940-49055940 GCA_030674155.1 Stramonita haemastoma | reverse complement strand
CATGTTCTTTTTTACATCCAGTTCCCATGTGTGCAGTTTTATAAATTTTGTCATCCGTTCCTACCTACATATACACACGATGACCTACTCTTCCGAAAAGTTAAACGGGTTTTAAAGTGTGCGCAAGATATTTTTTCTGCGTGCGTTCGCACACGGGACCTCGGTTTATAGTCTCATCCGAAGGACTTCTGCGAAGTGCGCGCGTGCGTGCGTGCGTATGTTTTTTTGTTTTTAACTGTGTTCAATATCTTAATAGAATAGTGTACAAATTTAACTGGTATTTGTCTTAACACACACACACACACACACACACACACACACACACGAGGGAGAATGAGATACAGACAAAGACGTGTAGACACAGAAAGATAAAGAGACAAAGAAAAAGAAAATGTTTGCTTTTTATGGGGGGGGGGGGGGGGGACAGAAAGACGAGAAGGCAGAATGAGAAAAAAAAAACAATAGCAATAAGAAAGAAAGAAAGAAAGAAAGAAAGATAAGAAACAAAAATAAGAAAACACTCACTGTCGCAACCCATTTTGTTCTGTTTATTATCAACCTGACTCATAGATGACGATTTTCGTCAGTGACGTTCAGGTTTTTACGTCTGTCTTTTGCAAAAAGTGTAGAACTTAAAGCGAAGAAGAAAAAAAAAACGAAAACTTTTTTTTTCCTCTATTCTAAGAGTAAGATGTACAGACACGCAGACAGAAAGACAGTCGAGCAGGCAGGCAGACAGACAAGCAGACAAACAGGCAGACAATCAGGCAGGCAGATAGGCTGACAAGCAGGCAGACAGATAGGCAGGCAGGCAGACAGACAGATATGGCGAGAGCCAAGGGAGGAAAAACCCAGATCAACACCACACACAAAAAAACAGACCAACAAAGAACATAAAGATATAAAGAAAAAATATAGAAAAAGATGATGAAATGAAGAAAAGGGGGGAAGAATATAAAAATAGATACGAAAGAAAACAAACTGACAAATACAACCAAAAAACAACAACAGATAAATACAGACAGGTTGAATGACAAACAGACAATAGAAGGAGAGAATGAATAGAAACCAAAAGAGAACTGATAAAGGGAAAGAAAGACAGACAGACAGAGAGGGGGGGAAGGGAAAAGGAAGGAAGGCAGAAGTGAGAGACCAAAAATGAATGAATGAATGAATGAATGAATGAATGAATGAATGAATGAATGAATACACCAGTCTTCTTAATTAATTAACTTTCCCCGATTTTTGTTCTCCTTTAAAGGAGAGTGCAGGTTGTTACGTTAAGAGCTTATTATAGCTGAAAGCAATCTCAAAAACATTTGACAACATAACAACATTTTAATGTAGGCCTTTGCACTTAGCTTACATCACTAACACTAAGGGAGGGGGGGACGGGATATAACCTAGTGGTCAGAACATTGCGCTTGCAATTTGACGACCCAGGTTCGATTCTCGGGTCGAGGGGATTTTTCCTCTGGAGTTAACATTAGTGCTGACTCCACTCTCCCCCAAAGTCCTTCGGATGAGACTTTAAACCGAGGCCCCGTGTGCGTACGCACGCAGAACATCTTGTGCACACGTTAAATCCTGATCCGCTTTTCGTAAGAGTAGGCCATCGTGTGCCGGTGGGAACAGATGACATTTACAAAACTGCATACACATGTGGACTGGGTGTAAAAAAGCACAAGAGTGCTTAACCCATTATCCTCGATATAAAAGATTTTTTTTTTTTTAAACATCAGAAACTAACGAAACTTCTGGCCTGGGTCAAAGGTCAGAGGTCTTTATGTGTCCTGACCTGGCGGTGACCTGAGTGTTAGTTGTCTGAGGTCAGTTTATGTCCGAGTCCCTAAGGGCTGGAGATCCCTAGGGGACAGCAGTTCGGGGCTAGATATGGTGACGCTCATCGCCACAAGGTAGGCGCCACCTTTCTCAGTCTGACTCTATGATCAAGCCATTTTGTGGAGTGGAGTGTTGTGGAGTGTGGTGTTGTGTAGTGGTGTGGGTGTGGTGTGGTGTGGTGTGGTGGTGTGGTGTGGTGTGGTGTGGTGGTGTGGTGTGGAGTGGAGTGTGGTGTGGTGTGGTGGAGTGGAGTGTGGTGGGGTGGGGTGGGGTGGGGTGTAGTGGAGTGGAGTGTGGTGTGATGTGGTGTGGTATGGTATGGTGGGGTGTGGTGGGGTGGAGTGGAGTGGAATGGAGTGTGTTGGGGTGTGGTGTGTTGCGGTTAGTGGAGTGGAGTGGAGTGGAGTGTAGAGTAGTGGAGTGGAGTGGAGTGGAGTGCACTGTAGTGCAGTGCAGTGTAGAGTAGTGTACTGTAGTGTACTGTAGTGTAGTGTAGTGTAGTATTGTGGAGTGGAGTGGAGTGGAGTGTTGTGGAGTGTCGTACGTTGAAGTGTAGTGTAGTGTAGTGTAGTGTAGTGTAGTGTAGTGTAGTGTAGTGTAGTGTAGTGTAGTGTAGTGTAGTGTAGTGTAGTGTAGTGTAGTGCAATGTAGTGGGGTGCAGTGTAGTGTAGTGAAGTATAGTATAGTGTAGTGTAAAATAGTGTCATGGAGTGGTTTGTCGTGGAGTGGAGTGGAGTGGAGTGTGTGGAGTGTCGTACGTTGTTGTGATGTAGTGTAGTGTAGTGTAGTGTAGTGTAGTGTAGTGTAGTGTAGTGTAGTGTAGTGTAGTGTAGTGTAGTGAGTGCAAGTGTAGTGCAGTGCAGTGTAGTGCAGTGTAGTGTAGTGTAGTGTAGTGTAGTGTAGTGCAGTGCAGTGTACTGTATGTAGTGTATGTGTAGTGCATTGAAGTGTAGAGTAGTGTAGTGTGATCAGTGTTGTGTGGTGTAGTGTAGTGTAGGTGTGTGGTGTTATATGGTGTGGTGAGGTGCAGACAATATTTCTGTAAGTTCCAAGTGTCTCAGCAGTAGTGCAGAACCTTATATGGCGGCCTGACAATATATAACGATTGAAAACTCCCGTGAACCGCTGATTCTTCAGTTTGCCAGACAGAAAACCCTAGGTATGGTTGTATGCAGTGAGAATAGACAAAAAACATCCAAAAACAGTCGTCGTGGTGGTGCTGTGTCAGAGGCAATGCGTACACAAATAAACAAACAAACAAAAACATTTTTCTTTTTTTTTGTCTTTCTTCGGCGAATGCTCAGACAGCAACTATTGTTGTCTGCCGAATGAGCGAAAATGTGTTGCGCTGCCGTTAAGCGCCTAACAAGCTTTTAATTTTTATTTATTTATTATTATTTATTCTTTTATATTGAGGATTACGGAATAAGCACTCATGTGCCTTTTTTACATCCAGTCCCCGTGTGTATGCAGTTTTTTGTAAATATTGTCATCTGTTCCCACCGGCACACAATGGCCTACTCTTACGAAAAGCGGAACAGGATTTAACGTGTGCGCAAGATGTTCTGCGTGCATTCGCACACGGGGCCTCCTCGGTTTACAGTCTCAACCCAAAAGACTTTTGAGGAGAGTGGAGTCAGCACTGATGTTAACCCCAAAGGGAAAAATCCCCTGACGGGAATCGAACCTGGGTTGTCAATTGAAGCGCAATGTTCTGACCACTAGGCTATCCCGTTCCCTAGTCTTTTTAGCGAGGAAAAGGCAGAAAAACGAACCAAGAAGGCAAACAAAAAAACAAAAACAAGAAGGAGGTGACAGGAAGAAAAGGATCAAGGCAGAAGGAAAGAGAAAGGTTTTAGAGGAATTCCTAACACAGATTTTCCAGAAGATGGGGATGCTTTTTTATATACTTTCTCCCCATCCATTAGACCCTAAGTGGTGGTCTGGGGCGCTAGTCTTTCGGATGAGACGATTTAACCGAGGTCCCCGTGTGTTACGCATCACTATTTAGCGCACGTAAAAGAACCCACGGCAATATAGGGTTTGACCCTGGCAAAATTCTGTGGGAAAAAAGTCACTCTGATAGGGAAACAAATACAGTTGCATGCAGGAAAAAAAAAAAAAAAGGGTTAGGTGCTGCACTTGTGGCGACGTGCTCTCCCCGGGGAGAGAGAGCAGCCCGAATTTCACGCAGAGAAATCTGCTGTGACATAAAGTGGTACAAAATACAATATACTGACAGGCCTTCGGCATCCCAACGGGAGAGATCGAGAGAAAAAAAAACTTATATAAACGAAGGAAGAAACAAGCAAAAGAGGAAAAGAGGCAAGCAAACAAAAGAAAAAAAAAAAACACTTTCACGAGTAAGGGAAATGTGGGGAAAAACCCGTTGTAAAAATTGTTTTATTGATAAAATAAAATGGTGAAATAATGACTTGTTAACATAACAAGTACAAAAAGTTAGCGCCTTACTATTACAACAGCAAAAACTGCTACTGCTACTACTGCTACTACTGCTGCTGCTGCTGCTGCTGCTGCTGCTACTGCTGCTGCTGCTGCTGCTGCTGCTGCTGCTGCTCTACTACTACTACTACTACTACTACTACTACTACTACTACTACTACTACTACTTCTACTGCTACTGCTGCTGCTGCTGCTGCTGCTGCTACTACTACTACTACTATACTACTACTACTACTACTACTTACTACTACTACTACTACTACTCTACTACTTCTACCCACTACTTCTACTACTACTAATGATAACTACTACTTTACTACATACATATAGCCCTTACTTCTACTGCAACTGCTACTGCTGCTCTAGCTACTTACTACTACTACTACTACTTCTACTACTACTACTTCTACTGCTGCTGCTGCTGCTGCTGCTGCTGCTACTACTACTACTACTACTACTTCAACAACTACTACTTCTACTGCTACTGCTCTGCTGCTACTGCTACTCTACTGCTGACTGACTACTGCTTCTACTGCTTCTACTGCTGCTGCTGCTGCTGCTGCTGCTGCTGCTGCTGCTACTACTACTACTACTACTATACTACTTCTACTACTACTACTTCTACTGCTACTGCTGCTGCTGTGCTGACTACACTTTCACGAGTAAAGGAATTGTGGGTAAAAAACGTTGTAAAAATTGTTTTATTGATAAAATAGAATGGTGAAATAATGACTTGTTAACATAACAAGTACATAAAGTTAGCGCCTTACTACTACAAAAAAGCAAACAAACATGCTAGCTGCTACTTACTATTGCTGCTGTACATACTACTGCACTGCTGCTTCTACTACTACTACTACTACTACTACTACTACTACTACTACTACTACTACTACTATCTACTACTACTACTACTACTACTATTACTTCTGCTGCTGCTGCTGCTGCTACTACTTTTAATATACTGCTTACTAACTACTGCGCCCCACTCATCTACTGCTCTACTACTATACTACAACATATTACTTCATACTACTACTGCTGCTGCTACTACTACTACTGTACTGTGTTGATGATGTTGATGTTGAGATGTGGTGGCGGTGGTGTGGGGTTTGGTGTGGGTTTTTTCCATTTCTCTGCAAGAGCTCAACTTTTCACCGATGGTGAGATTTTTGTGTAGACTAGGCTATGTGACGGTTTTTGCCCTCCATTAATGCAGCCACATTCTGACTTCGGGGATGATGTCTGAACACAAAACCAGCATGCATGCGGTTTTAAAAATAAAATGTTTTTGGCATCTGTTCTTACCAGTAGTGCAAATGGCCCACTTTTCCGAAAGGCAGAGCAGTGATGTTTTCGCTTCAAGAAAAGGAGAAGAACTGTGAGAGAGAGAAAAAAATGACTTAATTCATACTAAATTACAGCTAATCTTATGTCAGCGTTATCCCCCGAAGTTGGAATGCACCTACCTTAATGGTGAGCAAAAAGAGTCGTTATATGCAAACATCTCATCATTGGTGAACCTTGGACCACTAGGCGAGAAGCGAACAAGGGGACGGGATAGCCTAGTGGTCAGAACATTGCGCTCGCAATTTGACGACCCGAGTTCGATTCCCGTTCGAGGGGATTTTTCCCCTGGAGTTAACATCAGTGCTGACTCCACTCTACCCAAAGGTCTTTCGGATGAGACTGTAAACCGAGGCCCCGTGTGCGAACGCACGCAGAACATCTTGCGACACACGTTAAATCCTGTTCCGCTTTTCGTAAGAGTAGGCCATCGTGTGCCGGTGGGAACAGATGACAATATTTACACAACTGCATACACACGGGGATTGGATGAAAAAAAGCACATGAGTGCTTATCCCATAGTCCTCGATATAAAAGAATAAAATCAAATAAAAGATAAAAAAAATAAAGAACATAAAACGAAAAAAAAACTACCCAAAAATCGAACCAAAGCAAAAGCGGTGTTTTTTCAAGACCATCCCAAAAGAATATGGTGAAACCTCAAAGCCTAAGCCGAGAAATGAAAAAGAAAAAGAAGAAAAGAAGAAAGAAAATGTTGATTTTAGTCAAGCTCAGAAACCATGCACACAACAAATTCCTTAAAATCCACATGAATAAACAGAGAAATAAATAGAAATGTAAAAAGCTAATGTAATTAAAAGCATTGAATTTAAATAAATGCATAAAAGAATGCATGAACAGCACACACAAAAATGCCGAAGGAAATATAAGAATAAACAACGGTGGACTCAGTGAAGGCACAATGTTTCAGAAAACACGTCATCGAAAATTTTTTACTACGACGTTTTAAGCGTGACGTCACTTCCCGCTCTCCTTCCCTTCCTTTCTTTCTTTCTTTCTGTCCTTGATTTCTTGTTATTTCTTCACTTATGTCCTTTCTTTCTTTTCTGTTTTATGTTTTCGATGTTTCTGTCTCTCTTTGATGTTGTACAAACTCATAGTTGCCCACAAAGCTGCGTGGGTAACCATGAATTTGTACAGCATCAATGCAAACCTCATCAGAGTCATCAAAGAGCTGTACAACAAGGCCACCAGTGCAGTGTACTACAACAGCAGTATTAGAGAGTGGTTTCGAACAACAGTTGGAGTAGGCAGGGCTTCTACTCTCACCCACTCTTTTCAACATATTCCTTGAGAAAATCATGGCTGATGCACAGGAACATCATGAAGGATCAGTCAGCATTGGTGGCAGAACGATCACAAACCTCCCTTCGCAGATGACATTGACGGACTAGCATGATCAGAAAAAGAGCTTGCCAGCCTAACAGAACACCTGAATAAGGCCTTCCAAAACATCTATCTATCTATCTATCTATCTATCTATCTATCTATCTATCTATCATATCTTTCTATTCTTTCTTTCTTTCTTTCTTTCTTTCTTTCTTTTATCCCTTACTCTGGAGACCGTGGGGGCACCCCTGAAGACTTGACAACCAGTTCCCTCCATTCCTCTCTCTGTTCTGCCTTTCTCGAAATTTCGTTGAGTTCTAGGCCTGTCCATTCGCTGATGGCATATGGCATGGAAATCAGTGCAGAGAAGATAAAACTGATGACCAATAACGCCAAGGTCATCAGCACTGATATCAGGGTCAGTGACCAGAAGCTGGAAACGGTTTAAAGTTTCAAGTACTTGGGAGCCGTTGTATCAGACAAGGGGTCAAAGCCATAGGTAGTATGCAGGATTGCACAGACAATAACAGCACCGTCAAAACTGAACACCATCTACAAAGATAAAAATATCTCACTCAACTCTAAGATCAGACTTATGCTCTCCCTTGTCATATCCATATTCCTGTATGCCTGTGAATCGTGGACCCTGACTGCTGATTTGGAGAGAAGAGTACAGGGCCGGTAGAGATTAGATGCTTCCCAGAGACTCTTTGGCATCTCCTACAAAGATCGCGTAAGCAACAAAGACGTGCATAACAGAATCCAGCAAACCATTGCTTCGTCGTAAAGAAGCGTAAACTTAAATGGTATTGGCATATCACGAGATCAAAAGGACTCGCAAAAACAATACTGCAAGGCACTGTCCAAGGAGGAAGAAAAAGAGGCAGACCAAGGAAGAGATAAGAGGACAACATCAGCGAATGGACAGGCCTTGGAACTCAGAACAAAATTTTGAAAATGGCAGAACAGAGTAAAGAATGGAGGGAACTAGTTGTCAAGTCTTCAGGGGTGCCCCCACGTTCGCCAGACTACGGGATAGATAGATAGATAGATAGACAGATAGATAGATAGATAGATAGATAGAAGATAGATAGATAGATAGATAGATAGATAGATAGATAGATAGATAGATGATAGATGATAGATAGATGATTGATTGATTAGATTGATTGATTGATTGATTGATTGATTGATTGATTGATTTGTGTACTATGGCTACTTTAGTGGTAGTGACACAAAATTGCTCTTCTTTAGTGACAGTGATACAAAATAACGCTACTTTAGTGAAAATGACGCAAGATCACGCTTTTTCTTTTAGTGGTGATGACTCATGAAGCTGCTGCTTGAGGGTAGTGACGTAGGATGACGCTGCCTTATCTGTAGTGACGCAGGATAACGCTGCTTTTAGTGGTGGTGACGTAGGTTGACGCTGCTTTAGTGGTGGTGACGTAGGTTGACGCTGTTTTAGCGGTAGTGACGTAGGATGACGTGTGCAGCCCGTCGGCCGGAGTCTATGGCGCCGTGCACAGAGGAATAGAAGCGACGACTGGTGGCCTCCCCGACTGAGCTGTAGCACTGGGTTCTGCACACACACACACACACACACACACACACACACACACACACACACACACACACACACACACACACACGCACGCACGCACGCACGCACGCACGCACGCACGCACGCACGCACGCACGCACGCACGCACGCACACACACACCCCACGCCACGCACGCACGCACACACACACGCACGCACAACACACACACACAACACACACACACACACACACACACACACACACACAAGAGGGTTTTTTTGTTGTTGTTTTTCTAGATAGATGGCTTATGAAAAAAAAAAATTTGTTGCTTACTCAATGTACCATCTGGAAATAAAATTTGACTTTTGACTTTCATCACACACACACACACACACACACACACACACACACACACACACACACACACACACACACACACACACACACACACACACACACACACAGAGAGAGAGAGAGAGAGAGAGAGAGAGAGAGAGAGAGAGAGAGAGAGAGAGAGAGGAGAGAGAGAGAGAGGAGAGAGAGAGAGAGAGAGAGAGAGAGAGAGAGAGGCAATTACTCTTTGTATAATGTATAAGAATGGATAAACACCGACAATAAGGACACTGGAATTTTACTTTGCTTTCTTTCAAATCCAAAATATTGATCACAGCGCCTTCTTATATCTAGAGCTAACGTTGTCTATATATCTTTTGTCCGTTGTGTTCGATGATGACCTCCAAAACAGCAGAGGAGACAGCTGCTGTTTCAGGAAACTGGTCAGAAATTTGATTACAGTGGAAATGCCTTGCCCACAGTACATCCCCACTCTCGCCAGAGGCCAAGACAGCGCGTGATTCTCAAGCCAACTGGGCTGCTGATACATAAAGCTGCTTGCCCCAGTAGATCATGCGCTCCTAAAGACAAACTGAAGTGGAATTCTCCAGAGGCCATACAACCCTCTCACTTTGCTGTTGCCCCCGTTTCAAGGGTTTTAATCAAGAACTGGGATAAAGCCCAGGCGCCGAAAGGCATTTTTAACGTGTCTATTCGCCCCAGCAAATCAACCAATTAAAGCTTCTTTTAAATGCAACAAACCCACACCACAGTCAGCCCCTATATTTACCACAGAGTAGTGTTGTTGACAGATGCCCTGTCCGCACTACAGGCCCTGAAGTCCAACAGAGACACTGACTGACTGAACGACCTGTCCTCCTCTCCTGCCTCCCTCTGCAGAAGTCCTACATGACTAGTGACTGACTAATCTTTCGGATGAGACGATAAACCGAGGTCCCGTGTGTTACACATCATTATTTATTAGCGCACGTAAAAGAACCCACGGTAATAAAGGGGGTTGACCCTGGCAAAATTCTGTTGAAAAAAAAGCCACTCTGATAAGGAAACAAATACAGTTGCTTGCAGGAAAAAGGGGGAAAAATTGAGTAGGCGCTGCACTTGTGGCGACGCGCTCTCCCCAGGGAGAGAGAGCAGCCCGAATTTCACGCAGAGAAATCTGTTGTGACCTAAAGTGGTACAAATACAAATACAGTGGTCCTGCAGTGGATCCCCTCCCATTACAACATACTTGACAATGAGTCTGCTGATTCCCTGGATAAGGACAAGGCAAGAACAGGTGGATAGGTCGGTCAGGTTTTCTAAGGCTACCTACCATCAAGGCCAAGCAGCGAAAGAGCGGAAAAATCAAACATCCATTTATTACAACAGGTCAGGAGACCCCTACTAGTAACCTGCTGATACGACTGAAGCAGGTCTGTATTTTATTCAGACTCAGGACAGACACAACTGTCTGAACTTACCCCATGTACGCAAACCTATTTATTTATTTATTTATTTATTTATTTATTTATTTATTTATTTATTATTTATTTATTTGTTCATTTATTTACTTATATATTCTTTTATATCGAGGATAATGGAATAAGCACTCGAGTGCTTTCTTACATCCAGTCCCCGTGTGTACGCTGCTTTGTAAATCTTGTCATCTGTTCCCACCGGCACACAATGGCCTACTCTTACGAAAAGCGGAACAAGATTTAACATGTGTGTGTATGTGTGTGTGCATGTGTGTGTGTGTGTGTCTGTCTGTGTGTCTGTCTGTTGTTCAGTGTCTGCCTCTGTGTCTCTGTGTGTCTGTCTGTCTGTCTCAGTGTCTGTCTCTGTGTCTGTCTGTCTGTCTGTCTGTCTCTGTGTCTCTGAAAACCATCTGAAAACACACACAAACAAAACAAAAAAAAAAAAGAAAAAAAAATACCACCCACCTGAGGGGAGGGTAAAGGGAGGGAGAGGAGGTCATGGGTGTGGGATTCCATATTGGCCGAGATATAACTGTAGCCACCTCGGATGTACTGGTTTTCGTGCCATACCGATCTGCACACAGGGTTTTGAATTTTAGGTTCGCTTTTTGTTCAATTCTGGAATTAACGATATGGATTTTAACCAAAGGTGCTTCCTAATAATATGAAGGCAAAAGTGTGTGTGTTGTGTGTGTCATTGTGTGTGTGTGTGTGTGTGTGTGTGTGTGTGTGTGTGTGTGTGTGTGTGTGGTGTGCGTGGATGCGTGCGTGCGTGCGTGCGTGCGTGTGTGTGTGCAGCCGGGAAGACAGACATAGGGAGAAAGACAGAGAGACATACACATGGAGGGAGACAGAAACAAAGACAGAAAGAGACAGACAGACAGACAGACACGAGTTATAGACGGGCATATGATAAACAATACAAACAATAAAAATATGAATTTTTTAAACAAACCGAAACAACAACAAACAGAAAATGTCTCATCAGTCCTCTCAATAAGGCGGTACAACAGTATGTCTTTGTTTTCTCCTCTGTCCAGTTACCTTACATGGTGTTTGTCCTCAACATCTTTCAGAGTTTGGCACTGTGATTCTGAAACAGTGCTTTGACATCCAAAGTTTCAGCTGACCGCAAGCTTTATGCAAAATACCTGGCAAAATACTGTAGAAAAAGCCACTCTGGTAGGGGAAACAAATACATTTGCATGCAGGAAAAATAAAACAAAAAATGGGTAGGCGCTGCACTTGTAGCGACGCGCTCTCCCCGGGGAGAGAGAGAGAGAGAGAGCAGCCCGAATTTCACGCAGAGAAATCTGCTGTGACATAAAAGTGGTACAAAATACAAAATACAAAATAACACCACCGCTCCTTCTGTACCTCACGGCCTGTCTGGGTCGGGGTAGGCCTGGCTTGGCCAGAAACTGCACCAAGAGTTCGTAGATCACGTCCTTGACCTCTTGCTCCGGAAGTCGTTCCATGATTTCCGCTTCCTCTCCCGCCAGCCAGGTGAGCAGGGCGCCTTTGTGGCTTTCCACGCGCTCAAAGCCTTGCAGAAAGTCGTACCAGTTGCCGCCGCTCTGAAACAGCCGATTCTGCGAGTGAGCGGACTCCGTATTTGATGCTTGGGGGTGGGGGGGGGGGGGGGAGGGGGGGGGAAGAGTAGCAGTCGTGGTAGAAGGAGTAGGTGTAGTAGTAGTTGTACGAGGAGTAGTGCAGGAACATTTTGCCATAAAAGGGCTGTGGCAAAAAGTAATTGCTTCAACATTTTGTTCACTTGTTTTATGTTTTGGTGGGGTGTACTTGACCATCCCAAATGGTTTTGATAAAAAAGTTAATGGGGGTATAAGATTTAATTCGTGTTTGAAAAGAGTAGGCGCAGTGCAGCTGAGCTGAAACGGTATTTCCCATTTGTGCTGCTTTGCAAGCTGCTCTGGCTGTCCAGTCAGGAATTTGTACTTAATTGAAGCAGACTTGTATAAATAATTACATTTTTTAAATAAAACTTTTATACTCTGACGACCCAATTCACTTTTATTGGCGGAAAACTAATGTAATTGCACTTCCGGTTTGCAAATTTGAGAAAAAATTACAGAGAACATTACTGTGGGCAGCAAAATTTGAGCATTGTGCAATCATTATGAGTGTAATAATCTTAAACACTCAAAAATGCATTCATATTATGCAAAGAACATGATGTTTGATACACGCTGGTGTCATTATAACTTTTTGCTTACCCACCCTCCTAAGTGACCCAAGTGTTCCAACCAAGTACAATCTTCAGTCAATCCAAAACTACTGGCCACAGGCAATCACCTTCACCCTCACCTTTCCCACCCACTACTCCCCCTCCCCACCCCTCCCCACCCTCCCTCCCTCACGCCCTCCCTCCCTCCCTCCTCACCCCGTCCCCCACCATCCCCCACCATCTCCCTCCCTCCTCCCCCTCTCCCCTGTCCCCCCTCCTCCCTCCCTGAAAAGAGAAGTTAAGTTATACTGCAGATGAACGTTGCTCAACTGTATTTAGAGTTTTTGACACATTCTACTGTGCCTGATAAAACATTTTAAGGTAATATTACCTCCCCTTCAAAGGCTATTTTAAAGAGTGAGATTCCTTTTTATTGTCTGAAGTGGCTGGAAATTCCAGAGATAAGTCTGTATGTCATAGAAATGAGCATCAGTTTTTACGTAAAATTGTAGACTGCTGTTTAGCTATCTGAAACCAGAGTGTGGTGGACCAAAATGTTTGAAAGTAAGCTTTTATTTTCAAATTCTGAAGAGCTATAGAAAAGGACACCTTTCAATTGTGGAATTGTTAGTCTGATATATAGGTTTTAAAACTTTGAAGACAAAAAGTCAAGCCTTGAGTTAGGAACTGCAGATCTGTAGGGAGATCTGCCCCTAACTTCTAATGCTCCGAGCTTTGGAGTGAAGTGTTGTCTATCTTCCCATGTTCGTGCTAGGAAGAAGCATAGGGAAGCATAGGGAAGGAGGGAGAAGAAGTGGGGGGAGGGAGGAGAGGGGTGGGGAGGGGGAGGGAGGGGGGGAGGGGAGGAGGGGGTAGGGGAGGGGGGAGGGAGAGGGGGTGGGGGGGAGGGGGAGGATGGAGAGGGTAGAGGGGGGTGGAGGGAGGGGGAGGGGGGATGAGAGAGGGTGATGGGGGGGTGGAGGGAGGGGGGAGGGAGGGGGGGGAGGGAAGGGGTGAGGGAGGGGGGAGGGAAGGGGGGAGGGGAGGATGGGGGGTGGGAGTGGTAGAGGGGGGGGGGGGGAGGGAGGGGGAGGGGGACGAGGGGGATGAGATGGGGGAAGGAGGGGGATGGGAGGGGGGAGGTTAATATAAGAACGAAAAGGGATCTGTAATGATGATGACGATGATGTGATGGTGATGGTGAATGTTGGAATTTCATAGATGCATGAATCTTGTTAATAAAACAAATCAAAGCTAGGCATTCAAATCGTTACATGTGCATGACGGACAATATTTAATCAAAGTTAACAATTTGAATCACACACAACACAACCTACACACACACACATCGCCAACAACAACAAACACACACACACACACACACACACACAACACACACACACCACACACACACACACCACACACACACACACACACAACACACACCACACACACATCCACTCTATACCATTGTATGGCTCCCTCACAGAGAGTCCTGCTTTTCTATTGCTCCACTGTCGCCAGTTTAAGGAGGGTTACCATCCAAATATGACTGTGCACTGCTGGTAAGCCAGTTACATAATAAACACCCTATCAAACAAACAAACGAAAAGATGAGCGGACAAACTTGAAAATAGAAAGATGTTTTGATGACCTTTTTTTCTGTTCCTCAACAAGAGCTCCGAGGTTCACCAAAGGTAGGATTTTGCATATAGGAATGTTTTTTTACCACAATGAAGGTAACCGCATTCCGACCTAGGGGATGTATGCATGCTGGGTATGTTCGTGTTTCTGTAACCTCACCGAAAGCTAACACAAATGACGAGATCTTGAACGTGTATATTTGATCTTCTTCATGTATATATACACAACAGGAATTAAGGCACAGGCAGGTCTGCACTTGAAATTAAACTAGAAGATCGTTAAAAAAAAATCCCCCACCCTTAATTTACCAGACATCACCGAGATTCAAACCCACGACTTCATGCATGGACCCGTGTGATTTAAAATTGAACGGTCTTAAACCACAAGATGAAAGGTTAAATAAAAAAAATAAAACATTTCGATAAATCAAAAAAACAAAAAACAAAAAAGATGAGGAAGGACATTACCTGAGTCTTGGGGGCAGATCGATCAGAGGGCGGACGTACATGCTGACCTTCCAGCCACAACAACTGAACCCCTTCCATGTCGGGGTCAAGGACGTCTTGCAGGCGGTCCCAGATGAGGAAGACTTTAGCCACCACCCCGAAACCCATCTGGCAGACCGCCTGCCGCATCTCCCGGGGCAGGGCAGGTTGGAACAGAGAAGCCTCGTTCTCCTGGAGATACCCCATGGAGCACGTCACGATCACGTGATCTGCCCCAAACTCTTCTCCGTTTTCGCAGACGAGTTTCACCACGGGTTTGTTTCGTGGTTGGTCGTTCGGGTTGAGTCCGTTATGGTGGAGATGTTCTGAGCTTTCTTTAAGGGCGTGGTGATGGTGGTGGTGGTGGTGGGAGTGAGGTTCGAAGGTTGGAGATCCTTCAACGTTGTTTTTGTCCTTGAGTGTTTCGTGTCCTTCACCTTGTTGTTTATCACAGGTTTCAGCGCTGGGGTTTCTGACCGGGTCCTTGGAGGAGGAGGAGGAGGAGGAGGAGGAGGAGGAGGAGGAGGAGTAGGTCCGTTCCGAGGAGGTCCAGAAAATGGTCCGGACCGGCTTGTTGAGGAGGAGGCTTTCCTGGGGGATGGAGTCGCGGAGGAAGAGCTGGAAGATGCCTTCCAGGCCAGACTTGGTCAAGGTCAACCCGTAGCCGGGAATGTAGCCGTATTTTCCGTACGCCGGAAGGGAGACGTCCTCCAGTCGAGCGGCGTTGTCCGTGTATTCCCACTGCTCCAGCCACCTGGGAAGTGAGTGAGTTTGATTTAATTTAATTTGATTTAATTTAATTTAATTTAATTTAATTTAATTTTTATTATTTTATTTTCTTTATATTATTTCATCATTTTATATCAAGGATAATGGAATAAGCACTCATGTCCTTTTTTTTACATCCAGTCCCCGTGTGTATGCAGTTTTGTAAATCTTGTCATCTGTTCCCACCAGCACACTATGGCCTATTCTTACGAAAAGCGGAACAGGATTTACCGTGTGCGCGAGATGATCTGCGTGCGTTTGCACACGGGGCCTCGGTTGAGTGAGTGAGTGAGTGAGTGAGTGAGTGAGTGAGTGAGTGAGTGAGTAAGTGAGTGAGTGTGTGAGTGAGTGAGTGAGTGAGTGAGTGAGTGTGGTGAGTGAGTGAGTGAGTGAGTGAGTGAGTGAGTGAGTGAGTGAGTGAGTGGTTGGCTGGCTGGCTGGCTGGATGGTTGGTTGGTTGGTTGGTTGGTTGGTTGGTTGGTTGGTTGGTTGGCTGGTTGGTTGGTTGGTTGATTGATTGATTGCTTGATTGATTGATTGATTGGTTAGTTGGTTCATTGGTTGGTTGGTTGGTTGGTTGGTTGGTTGGTTGGTTGGTTGGTTGGTTGGTTGGTTGGTTGGTTGGTTGGTTGGTTGGTTGGTTGATTGATTGATTGATTGGTTAGTTGGTTCATTGGTTGGTTGGTTGGTTGGTTCATTGGTTGGTTGGTTGGTTGGTTGGTTGGTTGGTTGGTTGGTTGGTTGGTTGGTTGGTTGGTTGGTTGGTTGGTTGGTTTGCATTTGTTTTAAGGTTTCGTTTATCTATTTATTATTAATTTATTCTTTTATATAAAAAAATAATGGAATAAGCATTCATGTGCTTTTTTTTTTACATCTAATCCCCATGTGTGTGCAGTTTTGTCAATCTTGTCATCTGTTCCCACCGGCACACAAAGGCCTACTCTTACGAAAAAGTGAAGGAAGAAACACAGATATTGCTTTTTCTTTTACATCCAGCCTTCTATAACGGTACAAAGTGGTGAAAGCAAACTAATCACAAAGAAAGTGGAAAAATCCACAAGCAAAATAATTCTGTTTGCAATAATCAGTTATAGAACCTAATACTTCATAACTGTGAGAGAGAGAGAGAGAGAGAGAGAGAGAGAGGAGAGAGAGAGAGAGAGAGAGAGAGAGAGAGAGAGAGAGAGAGAGAGAGAGAGAGAGAGAGAGAGACAGACAGACAGACAGACAGACAGACAGACAGACAGACAGACAGACAGACAGACAGACAGACAGACAGACAGACAGGCAGGCAGGCAATAATGGGAAATTGAGGAATGAGGACAGATGAGTTTTCAGTGTAAGGCTTTTTAAGAAGTGTCACTGTTAGCTTGTTTGTGGGGGAGGGGGGGGGAGATCCCTCATTCCTCGGCTAGAGCTCCGAGGGTCACCAAAAGTGAGAGTTTTGCTTATGCAACCATTTCTTCCACACACAGTGAAGGTAGCTGCATTCCGACTTCGGGGGTGTATGCTGGGTATGTTTGTGTTTCTACTGTTAACCACCCAACGCTGACATGAATGACAAGATTTTTAACGTGCATGAATTTGATCTTCTGCAATATAATTTTACTGCTACATGCAACACATTAACAACAAAGTATGGTGTTATTTTCACTGCTTTGTAACATTTTGAGAGAAAGAAACTCTGTTGGAATTACACTGCTTTACAAACACGTTAGGGAAAAATAAACTATGGTGTAGTTTCATTGCTTTGTGTAACATACTTTTAAAAAAAAAAACTATGTTGCAATTCACTGTTTTTATGGAACAGTGTGAAAAAAAGAAAGTATGTTGTATTTTTACTGCTTTATGTAATATTTTTTTAAACTGTGTTACAATTCACTGTTTATGTAACACGTTTGAAAACTTATGTTGTAAGTTCACTACTTTACCTAACACAATGAAAAACACTTAAGTCCCATTTCATTGCATTATGACACACACTGAAAAAAACTGATGTAACTTCATTACTTTATGTAACATAAAAAACTGTGTTCATGTTGTAAATTTCACTGCTTCATGTGACACATTTAAAACAGATGTTATAATTTCACTGCTTTGTAACACGTAAAAACACTTAGATTTTTCTGTCATAAATGGGGTGGATTTGTTTTGTTTGTTTGTTTGTTTTCTGGGGGGTAGACAAACAAATACAAACATTTATAAGAAGAAAAACACAAACAAACAAAACTAGACAAACAGGGGAAGAAGAGAAAAAAAAACACTTTACAAACATGAATTTAATCCACTCACTTCAAAACAGCCAGTTTGATGTCTTCCGGTTCGTCACCAGTCTCCAGAATTCTCTCCCTGGATTTGCTCAAAACTTTGTCAAAAGTTACCACTTCCCCACTGCCACCCCCCTCCCCGTTTCTGCCGCCATGTTTGAATCGGTGGCCATTCTTCTTCGTCAACTCCTTCATCCCCATTTCGGAACGTTGCCCATCATAGCCTTCTTCGTCCAGCCTGGACTTTCCTATCCTAAACGTGGTGGTTTTAGCGTCTTGCCCCTCTCGTTTCTTGAAATCTGATGTCTCTGACTGCTGTGAAGTTTCGCGGTGAAGTGACAGTTCGTCTTCTACATCTTGAAAAAAGCTACGGGCGTCATCACGGATGATTTGGTTGATGGCAGAGAGGAGATGGGCGGCGCGGTGAGGGGCCAGCAGGCGCCCATCAGAGGTGAAGAAATGATGGTTGTTGAAGTCTTCGGCCGAGCTTTCTGAGGTCTGGCCGTTTTGGTACAGGCCTTTGTCTGGTGTATGTGTACAGAGAGAGAGAGAAGGGAAGAGTTTTGGTTTGGTTTGGTTTGGTTTGGGTTTGGTTTGTTTAGTACTTGGTGATATAAACACACACGCAGAGACTCTAATACATTTGTACACACCTTTTCTCTGTCTCTGTCTGTCTGTCTGTTTGTCTGTTTGTCTGTCTGTCTGTCTGTCTGTCTCTGTGTCTCTGTCTCTCTGTCTCTCTGTCTCTCTCTGTCTCTGTCTCTCTCTGTCTCTTTCTCTCTGTCTCTCTGTCTCTGTCTCTGTCTCTGTCTCTCTCTCTCTCTCTCTCTCTCCTCTCTCTCTCTCTCTCTCTCTCTCTCTCTCTCTTTCTCTCTCTTTCTCTCTCTTTCTCTTTCTCTCTCTCTCTCTGAACACACACACACACACACACATATATATATATAGAGAGAGAGAGAGATGTGTATATATTCATATATATGTGTGTTTATGTCTTTGTGTCTCTGCGTGTGTGTCTCTGTGTGTGTCTGTGTGTATATTTACATACATACACATATATACAAACATACTAGTATACAGAAGGAAGGAAGGTGGCAGGACGGTTAAGACGTTCGCCTGCCAATATGTAAACCGTGAGTATCTGGGTTCGTACCCAGCCTCGCCCTTTCGTCCCAGTTTGACGAAAAAATCGACCTGAATGTCAAAGTCATTCGGATGAGACTAGAAACCGAGGCCCCGTGTGCGAACGCACGCAGAACATCTTGTGCACACGTTAAAACCCCGTTCCGCCTTTTGGAAGAGCAGGCCATCGTGTGCTAGTTGGAGCGGATGACAAAATTATATATTAAAAAAAAAACATGTACACAGGTGTCGTGTTTAGACACCATCCCTGAGGAAAAATCGGGGAGTTGGAGTCCCAGGGCGGCTCGGGGCTGTATATGGCAACGTTCTGGTGGCTCCTGCGACGGTACTGGAACCATTTGTATCGGTCATTGCCTTTCCAATAGATCATTCCAGTGGCGTGGAGAGGGGGAATCTGCTGCATGGGTAACAGCTTACCCTCCATACTTACTTACCCAGGCTTTGCGCTCTAAAGACTAGAAAGCAACTCCATAGTCTTCCGAGACTGATGGGTGCCTACTACTAGTATACAGAATTATACATATATCCCACAACTGATCACAGTAGAGGATGATATAGCTTATAACTTCAGCAACTGATATTATGAATAGCTGGGAGTCATATAAAACAAAGGTAAGCAGTGGAGGACATAAGTCTGTGATAGGGGCGGGATACAGCCTAGTGGTCAGAACAATGCGCTCGCAATTTGACGAGCCCGGTTCGATTCCCGGTCGAGGGGATTTTTCTTCTGGAGTTAACATCAGTGCTGACTCCACGCCCCCCAAAAGTCTTTCGGATGAGACTGTAAACCGAGACCCCGTGTGCGAACGCACGCAGAACATCTTGCGCACACGTTAAATCCTGTTTCGCTTTTTGTAAGAGTAGGCCATCGTGTGCCGGTTGGAACAGATGACATTTCCAAAACTGCATACACACGGGGACTGGATGTTAAAAAAAAAAAAGCATACGATTGCTTATTCCATTATCCTCGATATAAAAGAATAAATAAATAACAACTAAACATGAATTAAGCAAACTTCAGATGACAGATTGAAGAACCAGTTATAGGTTACATTGGGGGGAGGAGGGAGATTCCTCGGCTACACTTCGGGAGGTTCACCAAAAGGTGAGATTTTTGTGTATGCGACCTTTTTTTTTCCACCATGAAGGTAGCC
>CM060325.1:49018440-49023440 GCA_030674155.1 Stramonita haemastoma | reverse complement strand
AGGATAATAGAACAAGCACTCGTGTGCTTTTCAAATTCAGTCCCCGTGTGTATGCAGTTTTGTCAGTTTTTCATCCTTTCCCATCGGCACACAATGGCCTACTCTTAAAAAAAGCTGACGGGTTTTAACGTGTACGCAAGATGTTTGGCGTGCGTTCGCACACGGGACCTCGGTTTATAGCCTCATCCGAAAGACTTTAGGGGGAAGTGGAGTCGGCACAGATGTTAACTCCAAAGAAAAAAATCCTCTTGAACGAGATTCGAACCCAGGTCAGCAGATCACGAACGCATCACTCTAACCACCAGGCTATCCCGTCGAGTCCCCTGTGTGTGTGTGGTGTGTGTGTGTGTGTGTGTGTGTGTGTGTGTGTGGTGTGTTGTGTGTGTGTGTGTTGTGTGGTGTGTTGTTGAGAGAAGAGAGAGAGAGAGAGAGAGGAGAGAGGAGAGAGAGTAGAGGAGAGAGAGAGAGAGGAGAGAGAGAGAGAGAGAGAGGAGGAGAGAGAGAGAGAGACAGATGAGATGAGAGAGAGAGAGATTTGATTATTCTTTTATATCGAGGATAATGGAATAAGCACTCTTGTGCTTTTTTACATCCAGTCCAGAGGAAGAGAGAGAGAGAGGAGAGAGAGAGAGAGAGAGAGAGAGAGAGAGAGAGAGAGGAGAGAGAGAGAGAGAGAGAGAGAGAGAGAGGAGAGAGAGAGAGAGCACAGGAGATGGGGTGCTATGGGAGGTGGAGGAGGTGGTAGGTAGGTGGGAGCGGAAAGCAGGGCTGTGTGTTAATCTTAATAATTAATAATTGTGTTGTTTTGTATCGCGTGACATGGTAGTGTGGTGGAATGGAATCCTCCATTGGAGAGGACGCGTGTGGAGGGGGGGGGGGGGAGGGCACAGTGCACAAATCCAACATCACTGGGTCAGAGTGCAGACCCCATCCTTTTAAGTAGTCCAAGTGTAGTCAGTTTGTGCTGTAATTAGCACACCTGGCCCCAGGTGGGCTGTGATGAGTGGATTAATTAGCAGCTGAGAGGAGCTGAGTTAAAAGTTAAAGTCTGTCCCGAGCCTAAGGCTCATCAGGCCGGTGCTTATCCCGGTTTCTATGGCGTTAAGCGACTGAAAGTCATAGATCTCCCCCTGGATAGGACGCCAGTCTATCGCAGGGTTAACCCCCAACACAAGGTTGGTCCCCTTTTACACCTGGGTAGGGTGAGAACAATAGCCGCCTAATAGTGAAGCCGTTATTCTCAAGGAGACAACGACACATAGCTTGAAACGCTCATGGGATCGAACGCCGCAACCTTTTAGATTACGAGTCACAACAGCCATAGCGAAAGCTGGATCGAACCCGCAACCTTTAGATTACGAGTCCAACGCCTAACCACTAGACTACCGCCGGCTGAGAGGAGCTGAAAGTGGGGGGAAACTGACAGCTGGGGAGGGGGGGGGTTATCGTTGTTGTTGTTCTTGTTGATAATGATGCTGGTGATGGTTATAATTTTGTAGTTTGTTGTTGTTTTTAATGATTTTATGTGACCTGTTGTTGCTGTTTAAAATTAAGTCGTATGAAGTTTAAAGTCAAAACGAAAAGTTGATTAGAATGGTGACTGAAATGGACAATTCTTAATTAAATAAAGGTGAAGAAAATCACCATAGTGTGATCTGTATAATGGTCTTGCTAGCATTGATAGGAGTGTAGGACAGGAGAGTTCGTTTTTTTCTCTTGGTGTTTTAACATGCATGCATAGAGCTGCACAATTTTCATCTAAGCTTAAATAAGTTGTCGGGGACGGATAGCCCAGTGGTTAGAGGTTAAACAGCATTAGGTGTGGTTGCCTCGCAAAAGGGGGGGGGGGGTTGTTGATGCGCCTTGGCTTCAGTACAGTCCCCCAGTTCACCTAGCTGTAAATGAGTACTTGCCCTCTTTATAGAGTCAGGGAAGGTAAAGCAGTGGGAGAGAGGAGGAGAAGGGTAGGCCTACCGCCCTAAAAATGCTTACCCCTGGAGAAGCTGAGGTCTCTGACACTCTCGGGAACAGATGACAATATTTACACAACTGCATACACACGGGGACTGGACGAAAAAAGCACATGAGTGCTTATCCCATTATCCTCAATATAAAAGAGTAAAATAAAAAATAAATTAAACACCTCGCTCTCCAACGGCCGCATCGGTAATGGGAACACTTTTACTTTCACCATCGAAAATGTAACAACCCTGATAATGGCCTTTGTGGTTGGCAAGGTTATACACAAGGGTGCTAAATTGTATTCGATGGTAAAGTGATGAACGGAGAGCTGCAGAAATTGACTGCCAAATTCTTCTCTGAAATGATCGGGGTTTAGTTGGTTGGTTAGTTGGTTTGATTTTAGGCGGGTGGGTTGGTGGGTGGTTGGTTGATTGGTTGGTCGGTTGGTTGGCTGCTTGCTTGGATGGGTGGGTGGTTGAGTGACTGATTGGATGATTGTTGGTTGGTTGGTTGATTATTTGATAATCCAGCTGTGATTCTCTTTTTCTGCAAGTCGTTTGAAGGAAACAATACATGAGTTGCACCCATAATTTATTTCATATAAAAACATTTTTTAAAGGTTGTAACAGAAAACTAACAAGATAGTTACAAGATCAGTTTGCATTAATATGCAGGATCATGATTTGTGTACAAAGCTGACTTCAGATTGCATTGCATATCATATTATGAATAATATATAATAATGATCTGTCTGCATATATTCATATTCACGGTCGGGCCACAAACTGATATGCAATGATGCTCCGGTTACACATGACTTCACATTTACACATGATTTCCATAATTTCCATAAAAGTCGACTCCAATATATATGTTTGAATGTGTACCTGACCCTAATCTGTATGTAAAACTGTTTACAGATGGGACTACACGCGCGCGCGCAGCGCGCGCAGCGCCGCACGCACACACACACACACACACACACACACACACACACACACACACACACACACACACACACACACAACTAGCATGACCTAGAAATGACGTCGGTTCTATAAGGCGCAACAAACATACGTAGTCAATATATTAATGTAAAGAAATGCATATCAGATTTTATTGCTTACACTTTACCTTAATCTAATGTTCAATACATTTCAGATTTGCCACACTAACGCTGTGATTATAATTTGCACAAAAACTTTATTCCAGGTGGAATTCTACAGAGATGGTACTGCACACGTACGTAATCATAACCCAACCAAGAAGATACCTCTTGATGTATAGAATTATTATTATCAAAAAGTAAAATGATAAATGATACGTCGGCGTTTTCGGGGGATGCAGTGTTTAATTTTCCAACGTGTGTTTAATAATTAATACCAATATTTTTACTTCGTGAAAAAGTGTATGATACAATGGCAGTCACAATCATTCACGCAATGCAAGCGCTTTGATTGGGCAAGATATAAAGCTATATTTATTCGATTAATTATCATTATTATTATTTGATCCTAAAATGGGTAGTGTATCACCCTCACGGTAATCATCAATGTTTACCCAGTCCCAAAATAGCTCTCAATTTTTGAAAGAGTTTATCACACTCTGATAATCACCGTCATTTACTCAATCCCGAAATAGTTCTTAATTCATATTTTGATGACCAGACCACAGCAAAAATGACGAAATCGTCAAGTTTTGCCATCAAACGTGTGCAGCATCCTTTTGAACAACAAACAGTGTTGACTTGTTTGGGAGGCTGCTTGTTCAGTTGAAATAATTATTGTGATTGTAGTTTCTTAAAACACTACGCAGGGGTTCAGAATAGCGTATGAACTAGTGAAGCGTTGATAATATAGAGTGAATTTATCCGTAACAAAAGTTTACTTGTTGTCCTGCCAAGGCTATTTTTTGTGTTTTTGTGACACCTTTCTAGAGGGTTGGGGTTGTTGGGTTTTTTTTGGTTCCTTTGGCTAGATCTCTGAGGCTCATCAATGATGAGATTTTGCTTATGCAAACATTTTTACCTACTGTTCAGGTAGCTGTATTCCGACATCGGGGATAACTTTCTTGAATAAGATTATTTTTAATCCTTTGATAACGACATTTCTAGAACTCTGATCCCGACATTTCCTATTTTTATGTCCTTTTTTTTTTCTTTTTTTTCTTTTTCTTTTTTTCTTTTTGATCCCGACATTTCTAATCAGGACACAAAGAGCTTACGACAGCGTCAAGTTTTGATGACGATCTCTGTGGAGAAGTCACAAAGTGCTTATGAAAGCGTCAAGTTGTGATGACGTAAGATGACCTGCGCCGCCTGGCGGCCGGACTGCAGGGCTCCGTGCAGCGTGGAGTAATAGTGCTGACTGCAGGCCTCTCCTGCTAGCTGCAGCACGGGGGTCTGCAGCACACACACACACACACACACACACACACACACACACACACACACACACATATACACATATACATACATACATACATACATACATACATACATACATACATACATACACACACGCGCGCGCACACACACACACACACACACACACACACACACACACAACACACACGCGCGCGCGCGCACACACACCACACCACACCACACCACACCACACCACACTCACTCTTTCACACACACACACACACACACACACACACACACACACACACACACACACACACACACACACACACACACACACACACACAGAGCAGTCTTTCTAATTTGCTGATAATCATTAAAAAGATTGTCTCATCTGTCATCTTGTCAGCAGTAGCAGTTAATCCCCTTTATTAAGTGTTTACACAACAAAAACAGGTAAGTGCACAATTTATGGCGCTTATATATGTATGTATGTATGTATGTATGTATGTATGTATGTATGTATGTATGTATGTATGTATGTATGTATGTATGTATGTATGTATGTATGTATGTATGTATGTATGTATGTATGTGTGTGTGTGTGTGTGTGTGTGTGTGTGTGTGTGTGTGTGTGTGTGTGTGTGTGTGTGTGTGTGTGTGTGTATTAATG
>CM060325.1:49005940-49008440 GCA_030674155.1 Stramonita haemastoma | reverse complement strand
GCAACAACAACAACCACATCAACAACAACATCATCATCAACAGCAGCATCAACAACAACAACAGCATCAACAACATCAACAACAACATCAACTACAACATCAACAACAACATCAACAACAACAACATCAACAACAACATCAACAACAACATCAACAACAACAACAACAACAACAACAACAACATCACTTAAACAATCATCTCACCTGCGATATGGCCATGTTAGGTAGAATGTGTAGGTGCCTGGTCTTCTCCTGTTTTTCTTTTTTCTTTTCTTTTCTTTTTCTTTTTTCTTTTCTTTTTCTTTTTCTTTTCTTTTCTTTTTCTTTTTTCTTTTCTTTTTCTTTTTTCTTTTCTTTTCTTTTTCTTAACGTTCTTCAGCTAGAGCTCCGAGGTTCACCAATGATGAGATTATGCGTATGCTGCATGTTAGCTTTTGCCCACCTTTAAGGTAACTGCATTCCGACGTTGGGAATGTATGTTGGGTATGTTCGTGTTTCCTTAACCCATCAAACGCTGACGTGAATGACCGGATCTTTAACTTGCATAACTTGATTTTCTGCATGTGTGTATACACGAAGAAAACTAAGGCACTGGCAGATCTGCACTTGAAGTTGACATGGGAGATCATAAAAATCCCCGACCCTTAACTCTCTAGACCCTTCCGGGATTCGAACCCACGACTTCACGGACCCATGGGATTGAAGTCGAACAGTTTTAACCGCTCGGTTTAAACATCCGTTCTCCTGTTCTTCGGGCAAGAGGTCCATCCGCTGGCCTCAGGCGACACATTCCGTATTCAGAGCAGCTTGTTTATTTATTTTATTTTTTTAATTTATTCTTTTCTATCGAGGATAATGGAATAAGCACTCGTGTGCTTTTATACATCCAGTCCTCGTGTGTATGCAGTTTTGTAAATCTTGTCATCTGTTCCCACCAGCACACGATGGCCTACTCTTACGAAAAGCGGAACAGGATTTAACGTGTGCGCAAGATGTTCTGCGTGCGTTCGCACACGGGGTTACGCAGCATCGAGCGTGATTACCAATTGGATGGGTGACCGTTTGCGCCCCTTGGCTTCAGTACAGTCCCCCAGTTTACCCAGCTGTAAATGGGTACCTGCTCTCTTAAGGGTCAGGGGAGATAAAGCAGCGAGGGAGAGGAGATGGGCGCCGCCCTCGACATGCTGGCCCCTAGAGAAGCTGAAGTCTCTGATGCCTCGCTCCCCTATGACCACATAGGTTATGGGACATTTTCACCTTTACCTAGGTACAATACAAAAATAATACGATTGATATTGTTAAGCATAGGTGGATGTGTGCTGCTGTAGTTTGTTGATTCGGTAAAGTCCTGACTCCACGTTTCTCGTTTTTTTTCTCCTGTCAGGAAAAAAACATCTGGACGATTTCTTCCATAAAAAACAACAATTCTATCCTCTATCTAAGGTGGTAGGTTTGGTGATGTTTGGTCTAGGTGTCTGTTTGTGGGGTTGTCTCCCTGCAGTGAAGATACCGATTCCATGTCATGTACAAGCCCTTGGGGTGATACTGTAAACTGACCATGGACAAACGCTGGAAGAGTATCTTTGGCACTCAGGAAATGTCCACCCACTGTTCTTATTTCAGAAGTGATCCATGAAGTCGGGGTGCAGCTAACTTCATATTTCTATCTATCTATCCCATAGTCCCATAGGGGACTGGATGTAAAAAATAATAATAATAATAATAATAATAATAATAAAATAAAAAAGTACATGAGTGCTTATTCCATTATCCTCGATATAAAAATAAAATAAATGAATAAATAAAAATAGTCTGGCGACCGTGGGGGCACCCCCGAAGACTTGACTACCAGTTTCCTCTATTCCTCTCTCTGTTCTGCCCTTCTGGGGGTTTTCTCGAGTTCTAGACCTGTCCATTCGCTGATGTTATTCTCCATCTCTTCCTTGGCCTACCTTCGTAGTTGGCATACGCAAAATCTAACTATTGGCGAACCTCGGAGTTCTAACCGAGGAACGATTTTTTTTTTCAATTCAGAAGTAAATCTGCTACGTTCGGTACCGTGGATGACACCCTGTTATCTGTAAAGAATTGATTTGTGTAATACTCATGCCTTTATGCTAGAGACAATATACCAGTGCTTGCATTGTAGTAACTTTTCTTTTCTTTTTTTTCCTTTTCAAGCTTTGTATGCATCTACTCAGTTGAAGCAATCTGTGTGTGTGTGTGTGTGTGTGTGTGTGTGTGTGTGTGTGTGTGTGTGCGTGTGTGTGTGTGTGTGTGTGTGTGTTATTATGTATGTATGTATGTATGTATGTATGTATGTATGTATGTATGTATGTATGTATGTATGTATGTATGTATGTGTGTGTGTATGTGTGTATGTGTGTATGTATGTATGTATGTATGTATGTATGTATGTATGTATGTATGTGCGCGCGTGTGTATGTACACAAGCATGCACGTTTCTATCCAACCCCAAAACCTAGTCTGCAGCAGACTG
>CM060325.1:48938440-49003440 GCA_030674155.1 Stramonita haemastoma | reverse complement strand
CAACCGTTTTTCCTCAGATTTCAATTGATTTCTTTAGAATTGTGGATTTGAAACAATGCTGTTGACTGACACATTGGTTTCTTAAGTTCTTGTTGTCATTCACGAACTTTGGGGTGAGAACTTTTGTATCCGACATAGGAGGTCAACACACTGACAACACGCAGGCTTATGTTTCTTGATTATTTTAGCGCCGTTATTGTCTTTCTATATCTGTGCTTTTTTTTTTGCTTTTTTTTTTGGGGGGGTGGGGGGGGGGGGGCGAGGGAAGAATAATGTCACCTTGTGTAGATTGTAGATGAGCTTCGAAGTATTGTCATCACCATCAACAACATCATATTCACCATCACCGCATCACAAGATCTTAATTTCAACGAGGCTGTTTCATAGTGGTACGATATCTCTTTTTTTCTTTCTTTCTTCTTTTTCTCCATGAAATGAAAAATTTGGTTTTGTTTTGGTTTTCTCCTTACAATACGTGTCAGTATGTGCTCTACGCATGTGCGTTTATTATGCTCTCTCTCTCTCTCTCTCTCTCTCTCTCTCTCTCTCTCTCTCTCTCTCTCTCTCTCTCTCTCTCTCTCTCTCTGGGGAGGGAAGGGGAGGGGTAAAGGACAGGTTAGGGGACGCCCGATGTTCAGCATGTAACATCTCTCAATGACAATACACCATTTGGATATGACCCAGTGTGTGCACGTGTAAGCTGCTGTGAAACAGGGTCGATGGTCCCACATATGGACCGCAGTATCGATTTATCTCATGACTCGGTGTCCAAATCGGCCTTAGACGGAGTTATGTTGATTACTATGAGAGAGAGAGGAGAGAGAGAGAGAGAGAGAGAGAGAGAGAGAGAGAGAGGAGAGAGAGAGAGAGAGAGAGAGAGAGAGAGAGAGAGAGAGAGAGAGAGGTCTGAAGAGATGTATTGAGGATGTTCACCCATACATGAAAGGGGTTGCTCATCAAATCAATGACTAATGATAAGAATGTAATTACGGTAAAATACAGCTGTGACAAGCCAATGTAAAAAAAAAAAAAAGAAGAAAGAATCAACAGGGGGGAGGGGGGGGGACCTTCTCACATCATAATAGTTCTTGTTGGAAATATTTGACATAGATATATAGCTAAATTGCTAACCATATTAGGTATACTACCTCCTAGGACCAATCTAAATTCATCAGACTGTTTGGAATATTTTGCTGGGATATTTTCGCCCAACATTATTAATTAATAGGCAGGACAACATAAAACAAAATGTACTTCATCTTCTATTTCTTATGCATAAAAAAATTATGTTGTATCAGATCCACTATACACCTCGAAGCCGGCATGCAGCTACCTTCAGTGTTGTCCAAAACGGTCCCAGGCGCAAAATCTGAACATTGGTGAGCCTCAGAGCTCTAGCCGAGGAACGAAAAAAAAAAATCCACTATACATTCTGTAACCTATCTCAGTTTATGAATATTTATATTTGACACACCCAGTCTGAATCTACGGTCGCCAAACTAAGGAATAGATAGATAGATAGATAGATAGATAGAGAGATAGAGAGATAGAGAGATAGACAAGGCAAGGCAAAGTCTTTTATTCGAGGATAATAGATAAGCACTCGTGTGCTTTTTTACATCCAGTCCCCGCCCTTTTCAGGGATACATCAAGTTGAAAATATACTAAACAATAAGACTTTACGCAGTACTAAACAACACAAAGAATAAAGTCAACACTATATTGATAAGGTAATAAAATGCACTCTTTCAGAAGACAAAAATCAGAAGTCACAATAAAAGATTTTGATTATGGAAAAAAAGAAAAGCGTTAGTAGATAGGAGCAAACAAGAGAACAAAATGAAATAAACAACGAAACATCAATCCACCACTATCTATCAAAAATTATACATGTAATAAAATCATACATTTGGATAAAAGGGGAATTTTTTTTAAAACTAGCATCCTTATTGGAGGGGGGAGACATACTACCAATAAAATTATAATAAAAAAAATAAGAAAAAAAAACCATAAAACATCCTAGATGTTTCAAAAAAATAGGCATAACATAGAGAGAGAGAGATAGAGAGATAGACAGACGACAGACAGACAGACAGACAGACAGACAGACGATGATAGATAGATAGATAGATAGATAGATAGATAGATAGATTGATAGATTAGATAGATAGATAGATAGATAGATAGATAGATAGATAGATAGATAGATGGATGGATGGATGGATGGATGGATGGATGGATGGATGGATGGATGGATGATGGATGGATGGATGGATGGATAGATAGATAGATAGATAGATAGATAGATAGATAGATAGATAGATAGATAGCCTTTTCTGCATGCAAGTCAAATGATTTAAGGCCTCATCAAAACTAAATCTTAGGTTCTTCTCATCACCATCCTGTTCCATGAAGGTATCATGTTCAGGATTTGCCCCTTCCTGTATGCATGACTGCATTTTGGAGACATTGAAGTGTAATTTCCATTCATCTGACCATTTATGGAAATTGGTAAGAATCATTGTGGACTGTACTATCTTCTGAAACACTAAAGCTTGGTGTTGCCAGCAAAAACTGTGCAGGTACTATCAAAGTAATTTAGAAGATTAATTACAAATAGAGTACAGGTCAAAGGATGTTTAGTAGACAGTCAGAGCCAACACAAACTCGTTGTGTGTTTTTTTCCTGATAGCAGACTTTTAGTTCATTTTAGTATGTTATCACATAGCCCCTATTCTTATACTTTCCTTTTCTTTCTTTTTTTTTTAGATTTTAAAAGATTTTTATGCTTTTGCTAGTTTTGTAATTATTTGTGTGTTTTCGTGTGACAATGCGCTTCTAAAAATAGACCTGACCGGAAACAAAACGCTTTGGTTGTTAAATTGTGTAATTCCCGTATAACGAAGTGCTTTTTCTCTTAATGAGTTTGTTAATGCTAAAGTATGGTTCCAGTAATATATTACTTGTACACATGTGTAATTATTTCAATTTCTTCACACTTCTAGATAAATACGACAAACATCAAACCATACATCCGGCATTATTTATCTATCGGAAGATCGAATGTTTGCGATTGTGTTGCAGGTAAGGAGAGATTATTTTGATATCAATCCCGTTTCAGATCATATCATTTTCATTCAGTAGAAGAAAGCCTGATCACTAAAAATTACTTGTCTATCGTAATGGCAAGTTGATTACTGTGACATGCATTGGCCTCATACAAAGAAGACTCGAATTTTAAGCAGTTGACCAAACTACTGTAAAATACCCCCAACCCCTTTTTGGCTTTTGTATTATTTACTTGCGTTCAAAATCAACAAAGTGTATTATAAGGAAGCGTATGATGGTTCAGCTACTTTTCAAGATTCAAAACCACATTTTCATCTCGTACTGAGAGAAGTTTTGACGGATGCATCACCAGGCCTACTAGTAATAGAACATGTATTCAAAACAAAACAATAGGCTAACCAAAACAAACTACGATTCTCTCTCTCTCTCTCTCTCTCTCTCTCTCTCTCTCTCTCTCTCCTCTCTCTCTCTCTCTCTCTCTCTCTCCATCCACACACACACACACACACACACACACACACACACACACACACACTCTCTCTCTCTCTCTCACTCACTCACTCACTCACTCACTCACTCACTCACTCACACACACACACACACACACACACACACACACACACACACACACACACACACACACAAGTGACAAGCATGTGCACGGGGGATCAGTAGTCTAGAGGTTCAGCTGCCTAGAAAGCCAAAAGTCGGGGTTGGAAGTATATGGTGGTTCAAACCCCACTTGGGGCCAACCATCCATTAGATCATGAGAGGTGGTCTGGGCGCTAATCTTTTGGATGAGAGATAAACCGGAGTCCCATGTATTCACTTTTTTTGTTTATTAAACACAAACACAAAAAGAACCCACAGTGTCAAGAGAGTTGTCCCTGGCAAAATTCTGTAGAAAAAAATCACTCTGATACTGAAAAGGAAACAAATACAATTGCAGACATGGAACAAAAATATGATAATAATGGGTGGTGCTGGTCTTGTGGCAGCACTTCCTCCCTGGGGAGAGTAGCCTGAATTTCACATGGAGAAATCTGCTGTTATTTTAAAGTGGTATATATAAGAAGTAAAAGCTTAAAATACACATTCTCTGTCTGTCTCTGTCTCTGTCTTTCTCTCTGTCTGTCTCTCTGTCTGTCTCTCTGTCTTCTCTGTCTTGTCTGTCTGTCTGTCTGTCTGCCCTGTCTTCTCTTCTCTCTCTCTCTCTCTCTCTCTCTCTCTCTCTCTCTCTCTCTCTCTCTCTCTCTCTCTCTCTCTCTCTCTCTCTCTCTCTCTCTCTCTCTCTCTCTCTCTCTCCTCTCTCATATACACACACACACACACATCACTATCAGATAATCAGTCCAGGTGAAACTGAAGTGATGAGGGTTATGAGTTCAAAAGCTCAATTAATCATAGAATTTAAGTCTTTTGACTCTGGGCTCTAGATTTTACTCTCAAGGTTTCATAGCATCTTCACAAAAGCGTGACAGTCAATTTATCAAATTGATATATATTTATGCTTAGTACAGGAGTATAATTCATAATTGTTTTGTCACCCTTGTCTGTCATACAGCCCCTGCATGTACTGACAGGTCTGTCTTTCATGCCTGTGATTTTTTGTTGACAGCATAATCCACATTGACTATAGCATTATCACTCAAGATTGAATCGTTCACCCAAACTTTCATACCAGCACATTAAAATTTATAATTTAATGATCAACTCAACAAGTGAACAAAGATTTATGCAACCATGGTAAAAGTACATGAATTTTAAAAGAAGAAGCACCATACCAATATTCTTTGACTTTTGCAGAATTCTTGACTGACATTTTTGTGTACACGTATCATTAACATGTTTGGCAAAGGTCAATTTTTAATCTTTTTTTTCCTCATTCCTTAAGTATCTAGAGCTGTAACTGTGAGGCCTGGTCAGGTTCACAATGCTGAGATTTTCTGCACCATGATCATGCATACATCATTACATGTATAATATTATAATAACAGTTTTTTTCCTTCCAGATTAAAGTGAAGTTAATTAAGGGTAGAACATTCCAACTTTGGGGATGATATCTAACCATGACAGTGGCACCCTTGGCTTGTGCATGAATTTTTGGGTTTTTTTTTTTTAATACAAGTTGTCATCCATTACTACTGGCATGCATTGACCTGCTCTTCCAAAAGGTTGAATAGCTTGTAGTGTGTGCACAAGATGTTCTACATGCATTCATGAAATGTAAAAAGTATAAAATAATAATGGCTTGCGTTGCTCTTGTGGCAACATTCTCTCTCCACTGTCTCTTAGGAGAGCATCCCAAACATCATGTAGAGAAATCTGCCATAACTGAAACAGTGAAAGTGATATATGCACACATTATGAGTGTTTGGTTAGGTTTGTTTTTTTTAATTATACAGTACTGCAATCATTCAGATGAGACTATAAACTGAGGCCCCATGTGCAAACACACGCAGAACATCTTGCACACAGGTTAGAACCCTGTTCCACCTTTCGGAAGAGCAGGCCATTGTGTGCCAGTAGGAGCAGATGACAAAATTATTTAAAATAAGCATGCACACAGGTGTCGTGTATAGACACCATCCCTGAGGAAAAATCGGGAAGTTGGAATTCACAGGGCGGTTCAGGGCTGTATATTTTATATAAAAAAATAATGGGTAGGCGCTGCACTAGTGGTGACACGCTTCCTCCCCGGGGAGAGCAGCCCGAATTTCACGCAGAGAATCTGCTGTGACATAAAGTGGTATGAAAAATAAAATAAATAAAAATTCTGTACAATTGTAATTGTATTGTAGTTGTACTACACAATACATTTAGTCATCTCAGTTACTTGTGTCTTCTTTTTGTGTCTTTTCAAGATTGGTTGCTATCAATTAAGTGCCTGACACACACACTGACAGTGTCAGTGTGGTAATGCCCTTCATGGGATGAGGATGAGGACAAAAGTATTTTTGACTCTACTTAACTTGAAAAGCAAATCACTAAAAAAAAAAATTTTAAGTATTTTTTAAAATTGGGCCTTTGTTTCAGAAAAATCCTTCAGCTCAACTGACGATAAGGAAGTAATGCCCCCAGTGCGCAAGGGATGAAGATGATGATAAAAGTATTTCTTAACTTGAAAAGCAAGTCACAAAAAAAAGTGTGTTTTTTTTAAATTGGACCTTTGTTTCACTTTCAGAAAAATCCTTCAGCTCAACTGGCGTTAAGGAAGTACTGATGCCACCAGTGCGCAAGCTGCCGTACTATCGCTGCCCGCCTGCCCATTTCATGATCAGCACATGCGACAACGCCAGCCGCCCAGCGGTTGTCCCTGCAGAGGGACTGGCTCTGCAGCCTCAGCCAGGCACCAGCACTGAGGAGACTGCTCTGGGATTTCCTGAGCGAGGCTTGGCCGCCCGCAGTCACTGCTGCCGCATGTTGCAGGGGCTGCAAGAACTGCGCAACAATGCCACCCTGTGTGACTACTCCCTCTTCGCCGATGGCCAGGTCAGGTCTTTGCTAGTGTGCACTTCTTGTGCAAGGCCTTAGCAGAAAGTGTTTTCTTTTTTCACTAAGAAATGAGCAAGATATGTCTGGTTAGCTTGTAGTACTTGTGCAGGGCCTTAGCAGAATGTAATGGGTTTTTTTTTCTACTAAGAAATAAGGGGAATTATTTATTCATAAGCAAAATCAAGCCTGATGTATGTATGTAATCCAGCTGAAGACTTGTCTTAAACTTACAAATTATGTAAGCCCTTAGGCATACATATATATAGTTATACTACTAATGATGTAGATGCTCCCATGCTTAAAGACAGATATGAACACATGCATGCATATAATATATATACAGACATGTACAATGATGTACACGCACACACACAGAGGCATGCAAACACTAACTTATGCACGCACACACACACACACACACACACACACACACACACACGCACACACCGCACGCACACACACACACACACACACACACACACACACACACAAAGATATTTTAGTCACCAAAATTTTCTTAGTTGGTAAACAAGAAAACGAACATTGTTTTTGAGTAATTTAGAAGACTTTGACACAGAATCAGTACAACCAAAATGTAAAACAATACGCATGCGTAAAAACAATGAGAATTTTAAAAGGAATGACGATGATGATATAAAACTGGATGTTAGTGCTGACGATGAACAAAAAATTGAAGTAAAAAAAAAAAAAAATTAAAAAACAAACAAACAAAAATTTTTAAGTGCTGACGATGAAGGCATGGACGTCATGTTACAGGAGATCAAAGTTCACAAAGCGGCCATGGCTGCCTGCAGCGATTACTTCCGGGTGATGCTGACGGGCGACATGCGAGAGAGCCGAGAAACAGTTTGTGGAGCTCCGTGGAGTCACAGCGGGTGGACTGAGGGTAGGTTGAGTTGGGTTGGATGATTGGTTGGTTGGTTCGGGTGGTTGAGTCAGGTGGATTGGGTTGGATGGTCAGGTGAGTGAGTTGGGTTGGATGTGGGTTGGTTAGTTCAGGTAGTTGAGTTGGTGGATTGGGTTGGGTGGGTTCAGGTACGTTGAGTGAGTGGATGGTGGGTGGAGTTCAGGTGGGAGTAGGTGGATTGGTTTGGATGTCAGTAGTTGATTGGGTTGGATGATGTTGGTGGTTCAGGTGGGTTGAGTAGGTGGATTGGGTTGATGGGCATGGTACGTTTAGTTGTATGGATCATTGGGTTGTGGGTTGGTTCAGGTGGTTGTTAGTGATTGGGTTGGAGTCATGAGTTGGAGGTTAGGATTGGATGGTTGGATGGTTCAGTTGGGTTTGAGTAAAGTGGATTCGGTTTGTTGTGGGTTAGTCGGAGGGGGATGGTGGCTTTGGTATCGTTGGATTAAATGTCAGTTGGGTTGATGGTCTGCTGAGTTGGATGGTGGTTGGAGGAATTTGATGTATTGATGATTGTGTATAAGGTTTGATGATCAGTTGGTTGGATGTTGTGGTAATGTCTGTCTGATTGATTGGAATATGATGGAATGGACATGTAAGTATTTAGGTGATGTCATTGGTTGTGTAGGGCAATGGATCTATCTTCTAGGTAAGATATTGTGTGGAACCTGTGTGCTGTTGGAAGTATTTCTTGAAGAAAAATAACTGAATTCAGTGTGTGAAAACATTCATACAAACAACACAACATAATACAAAACAACACAACAAATACAAAACAACACAACATAATACAAAACAACATGACACAAACAACACAATACAAAACAACATGCACAAAACAACAGAATACAAAACAACACAACAAAACAACACAACAACACAAAACAACACACAACACAAAACAACACAACACAAAAACAACACTGCACAACACAACCCAACCACAACCCACTCCAGTAGACTACACTCACTACGCTGTGTGCAGGTGGTGGTGGACTTTGTGTACACGGGGATGCTGGCCCTGACGGTGGACAATGTGGAGGAGGTGCTGTCCGCGCCACTCACCTGCAGGTGGGCGTGGCCGTGGAGCTGTGCAGCAAGTACCTGGAGATGGCCATCACCAAGGACAACTGCGTCGACATCCTCAACCTGGCCGAGCTCTACTCCCTCACCAGCATGTCCACCCGTGCCCGTGACTTCATCCTCGACAACTTTGAGGTGAGTCACCCAAAAAAAATAATAATGAATATAAAAAGTATATAAAAATGATAATAATTTTTAAAAAATTAAAAAATAAAACTTCGTGGTGAGTCAAACAAAAAAATATTTTAATAAAATAAAACAAAACAAATTTTCATTTGAAAAAAACTTCGAGGTGAGTCCATTTTGGGGGGTGAATGTGTGTGTGTGTGGGGGGGGGGGGGTTACAGCTGTCAGTTCCCACCCCCCTACCCCCACTTTCAGTTCCTCTCAGCTGCTGATTAATCCATCTCATCCCTCCGCCCCTCCTCTGAAGTCGGAGTATGACTGCCTATATGGCGAGGTACTTGAAAATAGTCATACACGCAAACTTCTCATTCAGTGTGCAATTTCAATCTCACAGTGATTCCCAGGTGAGATGAGTGTGTCAGAGAACACATTCTGGGTGACCCACAGAGTGTTAAGCTGGGGAATAACAACAACAGCAACAACAATCCCCCCGCCCAGATGGGGGCCAGCTGGTGCTAATTATTAGCAGGAACTGACTGACCACACCTGGACTAGGTAAAAGGAAAGGGCACGTTAAATATCTAGCACTCTTGACTTGAGTGATGTTGGACCTATGCACTGTGGTGTGTATGTGTTGGGGGGGGGGGGGGGGGGGGGGGGATGCAGAAGGGTGGGAAAGAATAGTTGGGTCAGAATTGAAGTTTGGGTTGGGGGGGGGGAGGGGGTGCACAGCTGTCAGTTTCCCCCCCACTTTCAGCTACCCTCGGCTGCTACTATCTGTTCCAATTCCAGCCCAGCCCAGCTGGTGCTAATTATAGCTGGATCTGAACACAGGACTTGGTAAATGTAAATCTGAGGACTTGGTAAAAATATGTGGCGTGCTAATTTTAGCACTGGATCTGTGACTGAGTTATGCTGGATTTGCATACTGTGGAAGGGGGGGGGGGGGGGGGGGGGGTTGCAGAAGGGCGGGAAGGAGAACTTGGGTCAGAATTAGGGTTTGGGTTGTTTGTTTTAGGGGTGGTTTTTGTTTGTTTTGGGTTGTTGGGGGGGTTTTGGGGAGAGGGGGGGGGGGGCAGTGATTTGGAAGGGATTGTTTGTGTTTGTTTGTTTTTTTATTATTGGTGGTTGTTGTTTTTTTTTGTTCAGTAGTTGTGTTGTTTATGAATTATTTTGAAAACCAAGTGATGAAATATCAACATGTGACATTTTGCTCACGAATGTTATGAACAAAAATTAATAGGAAGAGTGAGAGATTTGAGGATGGTAATAGTTTGTTTTCAGTTGGGGGTTTTTTTTTTGCATCCAGAAACTAAAGAAGTACATGACAAAACAAACAGACCTTTTTGCCAAAAGTACATGAATACCAAAGTCTAGAAATTGTTTTCAAGGAGTAACCCATTTTTTAACCCTTTGCTGGGCACAGCAAAATCATTTGTCACCTTCCTGCCGGGCAGAGAAAATGGAGGTGGATGGCTTGTGAGTGGGTGTATGTATTTAACATGCAATAACTCTACAATGGTCAGATGGATTTTGATGAAATAAAAACAGCAAGATGCAGAAATGAATAAAGAAATTGTTAATACCCAATTTTTGTCATTATTTTTATTTTCTTTTAGAATTATAATGCATAAACACACAAAGTCATTGATTGGTTTGTGTGTGTTACAGTTAGCGTTGCAATAACTTTAGAATGCGTGCATGGATTTTGATTAAATAAAAACTAAAACATTAAGAAACAATTATAGAAAAGATATTTTCAACCTACTGTTGGTTTTTTAGTTTTTTTGATAAATGGTGCACGAACACATCGAACATTCCGACGATCGCCATTTTTGTTTACCGATGATCGCGATCAGCTTAACGTTTAAGTTTGAGCCGCTACCGTATCAAAATCCCGAATAGCAACCAAATAACAAAATATATCAAGTTCTGAACCATTGCCGAACTTGAAATCCACGATAATTTCCCCAAATCTAAGAGTAGAATTCAAAACGCGTATCGGCCGTGTTAGATTTGACGATCGATTTTCGTCTCGAACTTCGCTGTAGTCAAAGTCGTCTCTCTCACTTCAGTCAACAAACTCAGAAGTGCACACACTACTAGGATCGATTACATCGATATTTGAGCCTAGATACACATCTCACAGCGTCATATTTTCGGCATGGAAGCTGTAAAAACGATCGTAAATGTCGGGTTCGAAGATAGCATCCATCTTGGAAAAATTTGCGATTTTTTTCCTCCAAAACTTGCAACAAACTCACTCCAATCGCCGCCATTTGTAATAAACATGCGGAAGTCTCACGGGCAGTCTCGTGGCTTCTATATTCACGAGATTTGAAGCGAGATTGGCGGGAATTTCGAATGTATGATCGCTCTGAAGTGACGGTCGTGTCGCCGGGCACTTTGGGGCGTTTTGCCCAAGGACAGGGTCGGGCGCTTTGGGGCGTTGTGCCAAGCAAAGGGTTAAAGGTAAAAAATTAATCAGACAATTTTTTTTTAAAGTTGAACAACAAAAGGAGTAAAAAGCAGCAAGCAGAATGGTGAGAATTTGTCTATGCGACTTGTTTTTCTTGCCCAACATGAAGGCAGCCATATTCCAACATTGGGGACAGGCAGAAATGTGACACTCCACCACGAAATGAGTCGCTTAGCACCTGACCCACTTCTCCGCTAGGAGCCATTAAAGACTGGTGGGGGTCAAGTTGTCAATTTTTAGATTTGGATTGATTATGAAACTATTACCACCGTTCAACCGTGTAATGAAATATCATGGCATAATTTTGTCTCCTTTTGCTCTTAAACGTGTTTTTAAAATACCCAAGCCCTCATTTTGACCACCTATTAGGATGCTAAACTTGTCAATTTCTCCTTTTATCATGTCCTGCAGTGTATCAGTTGAATTTATTATAACTTTTCATAGAATTGTTCGATTTTCAATCAGTTTTTTTGTGTATTGAATAGACTTTTTATTGCAGAGTAATAACATGTCAATAACTAAAAATCGACCTCTTGTGCAATGCGACTCCTTATGTGGTAGAGCGTCACAAATAAGCAACTGTTTCTGATGGAACTCGGTGCTGTTTCAGGTCGTGGCAGACTCAGAGCAGTACTACAAACTGACGTCCCGCCAGGTGGCCTCCATGCTGGCAGAAAACAGCCTGCGAGTCAACTCCGAGTATCGCCTCTTTGAGCTGGTGCTGCGCTGGATCAAAAACGACCGAGAAGGGAGGCAACCCTACGTGGCGGAACTCATGAGGAATCTTCGTCTCCCCTTGTTGACGGGAGAAGAGCTAGTCGAAAAGGTAGTTTTGGTGTTCCTGGAGCGTTTTTTTGTTTTGTGTTGTTTTGTTTTCTAAAGAAAGCGTGTTTTTGTGTGTGTGTGTGTGCATGCATGCATGTGTGTCTCTGCAAGGCAGAAGTTAGATTCGAAGCTGTGTTGAATTGGAAAAAACTGACGTCCTATCTGAAACAAAAATGTCAGAAATAGACAAGTACTTTAAAATGGTCAAAAAGGGGGGTAAGTGATGTCATAAGTAGAAGAACCTTCTGCCATCGCTTTTTCTGGTAGAATAAATTCTAAAAATGACATGACCAACACCACATATGCGAGTGGTTAAGACACTTCAGTCCCATGAGTCTGTAAAGCCATGGCTTCAAATCTCGAGCGTCTGATGAAGAAAGGGTGGGGATCTTTATGATTTCCCACATCAGCTTCAAGTGCAGGTCTGCCGGTGCCTTAGTTCCTTTCATATAAAAAAAGTCATGTGTATATATATATATATATATATATATATATATATATATATATATATATATATATATATATATACATACATACATGCCTTTTATATATATTATATATGATATATTATATATATATATATATATATATATATATATATATATATATATACATGCAGAAGATCTTATATGCATATTAAAGATCCCTTAAATCATCTCGGTGTTCAGTGGGTTACGAAAACACAAAACACACCCAGCAGATATCCCCAAAGTTGGAATACAACTACCACCATGGTGGTCAAAAACGGTCGCATAGACAAAATCTGACCGTTGGTGAACCTCAAACCTTTAATATAGCAATGGGGAGGAGGGAATGGGGGGAATGTTGACAAGATGTGATCCAAAAAACAAAAAAAAAATGGTGTGTGTGTGTGTATGTGTGTACACAGGTGAGCCGCGTGGCGGAGATGCGCGACATCGCGGAGTGCGCAGCGCTGCTGACGGAAGCCAAGGACTACCACATCGTGGTCAGCAAGCAGCCCCTGCTGCAGAGCGAACGCACGCAGGTGCGCTCGGACATGAAGTCACTGGTGATGTGCCACGCCCAGAACATCGAGTCATACACCTTCCGCACGCAGCGCATGGGGTTCCTGCGGGACGCCACCATCCCGCTGTACAACCCCAGCATCGTGGTGGTGGACAACTTCATGTACGCCTGCGGGGGCAAGTACGACAGCACGGAGAACAACGAGATCGCCACCGCCCGCTGCTTCCGCTACGACCCGCGCTTCGACTCGTGGTATGAGCTGACCTCCATGACGGAGGCGCGCAAGGACTTTGTGGTGGTGGCGCTGGAGGGCAAGCTGTACGCGGTGGGGGGTCAGGACGAGAACATGGTGATGTGCACGGTGGAGTGCTTCACCATCGCCCGCAACGACTGGGAGATGCGCGCCTCCATCTCCAACTCCTGCTACGGCCACGCCGGCGCCGTGTGCCTGGGCAAGATCTACATCTCCGGGGGCCAGCGCTTCTCGGGCTGCAGCAACAACGTGGTGTGCTACACGCCCGAGGGGGACGTGTGGGAGGACCGGGCCTCCATGCTCAACGGGCGCTGCAACCACGTGATGGTGGCGGTGAAGGAGAAACTGTACGTCATCGGCGGCAACATCGAGGACAGCTACGGCTTCCCCGTGCCCATCATCGCCATCGAGTGCTACTGCCCCACAGCCAACCAGTGGACAGTGTGCCAGAGCACCTGCAACATCCGCGAGGCCGGCGCCAGCGTGCTGGAGGACCGCGTCTACATCGTGGGCGGCATCAACGGCGAGCACTACTACTCGGACCTCTTGCAGACCTTTGACCCCGTGAAGGACGAGATGCGCTTGGTGGAGAAGTTCCCCACCCGGATCTACGGTCGGGCGTGCTGCATCCTGACGTTGCCCCAGTACGTCTGAGCTAGAAATCCGGTTGTTTTTTTTATTGCTACTACACCAACTGCTCAACTTTGTCCACTATTTTAACTACAAAAGAAAAAACACACACGACGACTACTGTGAATAGAATTAGCATGTGATAGCCACTTTGTTTGGCACGGGACTTTTTTTAAAAAGCTGGAGCACTGTTGAAGCGATGGATTTGTGTTTTGTGTACATTGATGATTAATTATGGATCGTGCTTATTGCCGAGCTGTCCACTAGGGCTGTTTTTATGGCTGCGAAACAAAAGTCAGTTGAACAGTGAAATGCAGTGACCAACCTCATCAGTGTTTGTGATTGTCACACATTGTCACTGGCAAGTCTGCGTGTGAAACATTGTCACTGGTCATGCCTGTGCTTCATGACATTATGTTTTAACTGTTAAACTCAGATCTTGGTTGTTTGTCAGTTGTTGGTCATTGTGCTTCATTCACGTGATGAAGTGAAAGATGTTAATGAGGACCAAACAGAAACTTTGAAAGGAAAACATGCAGGAAAGAAAGGATATATATATATATTATATATTAGTTAACACTGCAGAATGGATGAATCATGGCCTCATTGTTGTGTAGTCTCACCACATAGTCACCAGAATTAAACAGCACAGATAACACATAATAGATTGAGGGGGGAGGGGGGGGGGAGGAGAAGGGGGAGAGGTTGTTAAGGGTCAAAAAAAAGAATTGAATTGAACTCAATTTGTTTGGGGGGGGGGGGGGGTGGGGGCGGTCAGAGTGCCTACTCCTGCAATTTTTGTGTAGTGTTTTTGTTGGGGGGGTTTTTTTAACAGAAAATGAGGTTTAACTGTGATCACAAGTCAAAATTCTTATGGTTTTTGCTACATCAAAAATTATACACAGCATTTCTACTGGCTGCGCTACCATCATTATCTGCAAGATTTTCAATTCTGGCACAGCTGCGCTGTAATGTGAATCGTTTCTTTTGTGCTCATGCACATGCAGAAAGGCAGTCAGTGTAGCAGTCAGGCTTGAGAATGGAAAAACAAAGAGGCCAGTAGCCAGACCTGTTCTTTATTTAAGGAGATTACAGCACAGATTTCCTGCAGTACACGTGCTGAAATGTACCCAATATTTATTATTGATATTATTATTTTCTTTTATTCAGGATAATGGAGTAAGCACTCTTGTGCTTTTTTACTACATCCAGTCCACATGTGCATGCAGTTTTGTCAATTTTGTCATCCGTTCTCACCAGCACACAATGGCCTACTCTTCCAAAAAGCGGAGCAAGTTTTCTTCAGTTTATAGTCTCTTCCGAAGGACTTTTGGGGGAGTGGAGTCAGCACTGATGTGAACTCCCTGTAGACACATTGCACCTGAGGTCTGCTTTTAATTCTTAATGCCGGCACTTTGCATTTGCACAGCCGATGTCGTCAGTTCAGTTGACTTTACTTTGGTGTTTGCAGCTTATGGCAGACTCAGTCCAAAGATTCTTGCTTCAGTTTTTGAATATTTATTGATAGGAGGAAAAGGGATTGACAGTGTTTTTCAAGTCTGTGTTATCACTTTGCCTGCATTGACAATGTATGACCTGTACATTCATAGTGAAGAGAGCTTGCATCCAGCAACGGCTCTTTATCGCTCTCTCTCTCTCTCTCTCTCTCTCTCTCTCTCTCTCTCTCTCTGCATGCATGCATGCATGTGTGCATGGATATATGTGTCTGCATGCAATTGTGTGTGTGTGTGTGTGTGTGTAAGTTTTCAAGTAAGTCTTCAATTTTAACGTCTTTCCACTTTAAGTGATACCAGACGATCGTACGATAGGAGACTGGATAGGTGAGGGAGAGAGAGGGAGATCTAATCTGTGTGTGTGAGTGCGTGCGTGCGTGCATGCGTGCGTGTGTGCAATGAATAGAGGGACATGCAGTACTATAGACCCATTTTCATCACATGCACCTTTTTTCGCAACCTTGTCAGCCCACTCATTGGAAAAAAAGTCCTATATGTGAAGGAATCCAGCAAAAGGAAACATGAATTCCTCTTAAAAGTAGAAAATTTATGATGTATTTGACCTCTAGTATAAGTTTAGTAGATTATGTATAAGTTATAGACTTTAAGGCATACAATGCTGATTTTGAATCCACACAAAGTATTATATATATGAAAGAAACAGTAAATGTGTGTGTGTGTGTGTGTGTGTGTGTGTGTGTGTGTGGTGTGTGTGTGTGTGTGTGTGTGTGTGTGTGAGAGAGAGATATGTGCTCAAAGAAGCTGCTTTTTTTCAGCGAACATTGTTTTTTTCAAAGATAGTGGACCTAAATTAATTGAGTACAATGGTTGTGCTTTTAAGTGTATCCCAGTATTCATAAAGAACATTTACATGTATTTCAACAGAGGTAAAACAGAAAAAAAAACACATCAATCGTAGATACCTTTTTAATGTGTGTGTGTTTGAGAGAAAGAGAAAGAGATAAATTGTTGTTACTCATTTGCAGGCCTATGCATATGTGTGAAGGTCAAATATTGATTCACTTTCTTAATTTTTTCCAAGGTAGTTTCTTAATGATTGCCATTTCAATCATGAATACTGTGTGTGTGATATGTGTGTGTGCATATGATATGTGTGTGTGTATGTGCACGTGCATTTTCTAGAAATAAAAAACAGGGAGATACGTTCTGTAAACAGGGTGTAACAACAACAAAAAAAACACAAAAAAGGCGACCTGAAAACTACTGATAATAGTTCGAAAAACTACTGAAAATTGGTTCTTTAGGTTCAAAAACTTTTTTCCCTCTCACTTCTTCTTGTGTATGTTTTGTTTACTTCTTGTCATTTTCAAGAATACCACTGTACTCGAGTCAATTTGAACATGAAAGAGATAAATCAATTTATTGGGGGGGGGGGGTTGAAACTACCTTTACTAAAGACTGGTTTGAAAAATGAGGAATGAAGGGGAAGAGAAAAGGTGAGATTGGAAAGGCAAAGAAGAAGAGATAGTGGGGAGGGAGTGATAGAAAAGAGGACATTTTTAGCATGGAATTTTTATCCACCCTTTTTTTCTGTACCACTTTAAGTCACAGCAGATTTTTCTGCGTGCAAATCCAAGCTTCTCTCCTTGGGGAGAGCACGTTGCCACAAGAATCTTAATGTAGAGGTACAGATGTCTAAATCATCTTGTGGTGAATGGACATTTAATTGAGAAGAAGAATGATTTTTAAGTGGAGATATTTTTTTATACACGTCAAGAAGAGCTAATTGCACCCCATTCGAGGATTGTGTAGTGTAAGGATAAAAGGTAAACTGACCGCTTCGCTGATTGATTCAAAAGCTCTATGATAAAATGGAATTATTTTGTCTGTGGCCAAGTGATGCCCCTTGATTTACTCCAGATTCATTATAATGTGACTCTCCACCACATGATAATGAGATGCATCGCACCTGAGGTTGATTTTTAATTCTTAACAGGTTATTTAATTTGCTGTTGAATAAAAGGCTTTTCAATCCAATACAAAAGTAAAAACCAGATTGGAAGTCGGACAATTACAGGTATGAAAAGTTATTACACATTGAAATGCTAGACTCCATGAAAAAATGAAATCAGAGATTGACGAATTTTGCATTGTGAAAGGTGGTCAGGATGAAAAGTTGGGCTTTTTTAAATGCATGCAAACGTGAATGAAATAGCTCCTTAATACTTCTGTGCAAAGGAGAAGAAAGCTTATACTTATAGTTTTATCATCAATCAAATTCTCAAAACTGACAACCTGACCTCCACCTGCCTAAAATCACCCCTAGCAGAAAAGTGGTTCCGGTGATACATGACTCATTATGTCATGGAGAGTCACAAAATTGATATATGAATCTCTGTGGTTTAATTTTGTTTTTGTTGTTTTTTTTAAGAAAACCGTGGCTTTCTGGGACGAAAAAGAAAACATGCGACAGTTTTATTGAAGATATTGACATTTTGTTGATTGATGTGATGGTGGGTGATGTCACCCAACTATAGCATGAAATTGTCTGATATTGATATTGTGACTGGTCATCATTGCAACCCGTTTTAACTGTCATATTTAAATGTCAATCCCTGTTGGTTTGTGTGTACGTGTATACATGTACAGGGATGCCTTTGTATAAGAGTGTGTGTGTCTATATATGTATATATATATGTATGCGCATGTGTGTGCATGTATGGGAGCATATATCATTATGTGCTTGTGTGCATTGATGAATATGATGAATATAAATGAAAGGCCGCCATGGGACGTAAAACTGTACCATTTGTTTCATGATGATGCATTTCAGCTCTAGTCTGGTGAAGTGTTGAGTGTATATAAAAAATGTGAAAGACTTGGCTTACCTGAGGGTGCATTCTTTCTGTCTTCTTTTTTTTTCACTTCACTTATTTGTCACTGAAAATATGGAACCTTCACATTTAGGTTAACCCCTTATGTATTTTTTTTTCTCGTTCTGTTCTGCAGAAAAAGGTTCCAGAGAAGAATTATATACAGGTAGAAAATGATTTGCAAGATTCAGCTGGGGAAAAACTGGTCTGAAGAAGATTTGTAAAGCTATAAATGAAAGCCCTAATTAGCTTGAATTTGCTTTTTTTTTTTAATCCTTCGATTCCTCTTGCAATGTATGGTGGTTGTTGTTGGGTTGTTTTTTTTTATCCATGTACCAGAAGAGGGGTGGGATAGTCTAGTAGTTATGTTATTATTGATTTCTTTCTCTTTGTACCAGGAGATGGGGTGGGGTTACAGCCCAGGGATTGAGGCATTGAACTCTTGAAGTAGTGGTAGTCGAGGCCCTGCATGTATGTCTTGGCTGTAAAATCCTTTGCAGGGGATATTTTTCTCCTGGATTTAATACCAGCACTGACTCCATGACCCTGAAAGACTGAAGATCAGTCTGTAAGCTGAGGTCCCGTGTGCAAACATACCTGATCAAAAACGTTCATCTCGCTCATGAAAGACGCTATAGCCAAGGGGTTAAGACTGTTTGACTTCAATCCCATGAGTCTATGAAATTGTGGTTCAAATCTCAATGGTGGTGTCTGATGAATTGAGGATGGGGATTTTTATGACCTCCAAGGTCAACTTCAAGTGCAGACCTGCCAGTTCCTTAATTCCCTTAGTGTATATATATATAAGACGATGCACATTAAAGATACTGTATATCATGTCAGCGTTCCATGGGTTATGGAAACATAAACATACCCAGCATGCATCCCTGAAGTTGGAATGTGGCTACCTTGATGGTGGGCAGAAATGGTCGCATTTTTATATACATGCTAAATCTCAACATTGATAATCAGTCTTCAGAGCTGTAGCTGAGGAACAGGGGAAAAAAAAACAGACCACTGCCTTGCAGATATCCATAGGCCTTGATAGCCCCCACATCCCTCCCTGCCTTCTAGGTGTAGACAGACTGGTTTTTTTATTGGTTTGGTTTAGGGTTTTTTCTTCTTCCTCTTCTCCTTTGTGTGTGTGTGTGTGTGAGAGAGAGAGAGAAAGAGAGAGAGAGAGAGATTTTAGGAGTTGCACCCATGCTTGTCCAACAAAACCATTTGTTCAGAAATCGAATCACTTATAAATGCTTGATCATTCTGGTAAGTGTCCAATAAAAGAAAGAAACTGTTGTGAAATGATGATGCTCATGATTCAGAGTTTGACTGTGTAAGAAGAAAGGATATGAGGAGTGGAGTAATGTGTGTGTGCATCTGTGTGTATTGAGTGGTGTGTATTGAGTGGTGTGTATTGAGTGGTGTGTATTGAGTGATGTGTCTGGCAAGGTCAAAGTTACATTCTCATTCTTATTTCCAGATGGTACATTGAATATCAGAATATAGAAACCAGCGGGACAGGTCTAGAACACTTTAAAAATTTCAAATATTTAGATTCTGTGAAAGGGAAGAATGGCTCCTGTTTGCAAGACATCAAGGCTAGAATTGGTATGGCCCAGCTCAAATTCATATCACACACTCTCGCAAGCAATCTATGCAAGATCACATAACCTGCACATGGGTTTAACTGTGTTTTGAATTATTGGAAAGCGCTCATGTGTGATATGCGCACACCACCACACACACACACACACACACAGTGACTGATTTTTTTAATAGTTTTTTTTTTTAATATCAAAAAATCATAAAATTTTACTCAACATGCGCATGCACGCAGGCTGCGCACACCACACCACACACACACACACACACACACACACACACACACACACAGAGTGATAAAGAAACTAAAAACCAATATTTATTCCTCACATCCAGTTTTGTAAACTGAGAAAGGGTGAGCAACATTAACATTAAAAAAAAAAAAAAAATTTTAAGTTTGTAATTACTACAATAATCTACTATATAAAACAACAAATAATAATAATACTGCAATATATTTTGATTCTTGCAACATTAGATTTCAGTTACCATCGGAGGTGGGACAACCTAGTAGTTAAAGAGTGTGGCATTCATGATCTGACAGACAGCCTTGGATTGAGCCACCCTGAACGCCCATTGGAGAGGTTTTGCCCCTGGAGTTAACAAAGGAAAGGAAGGTGGCAGGGTGGTTAAGACGTTTGCCTGCCAATACGTAAACCGTGCGTTTCTGGGTTCGTACCCAGCCTCGCCCTTTCTTCCCAAGTTTGACGAAAAATTGAACTGAATGTCAGAGTCATTCGGATGAGACTATAAACCGAGGCCCCGTGTGCGAACGCACGCAGAACATCTTGCGCACAGGTTAAATCCTGTTCCACTTTTCGTAAGATTAGGCCACCATGTGCCGGTGGGAACAGATGAGACGATTTACAAAAACTGCATACACATGGGGCTGGATGAAAAAAAAAGCACACGAGTGCTTATTCAATTATCCACGATGTAAAAGAATATTTTAAAATCATTACCAACTCCACTTCCCTGAAAGTTCTCGAATGAGACTATAAACCGATATATATCCCATATAGGAATGCATGTATCACATTCTGCACACACATTAAAACCTGTTTTGTTTTGGTTTTTTTAACCATTTTTATTCAGTTTTATTATGTTGTACATTGTTGTATATCATTAAATGCAGTTTTTCACATACATATATAATTAAAACCTGTTTTGCTTTTCGGAAGAATGGGCTGTTAAGTGTTGGTAACAAATAACAAAATTTACCAAAACACATGTACACAGGCCATGTTGTAAAATCCCCTGAGCAGTCGCCCCCCATGGTGGCTCAACCTCTGGCTGTCATCAGATCACAAGAGCAAAGCTCTACCCACTCAGCTACCCCACCCCTTGGAAGAGAACTGAGCTTAAGTCTGCATATAAATGTAGGCTCCAAAGAAAAAGTGTCCTCAGACTTGGCAACAGCCAGTGGGATTCACAGCCCTGATTCCCCCTGTGGGGATGCCAGGGGTCTGTCAGTATCAATAGCATCTCGTGTTCTGGAAATTCTGTACTAGGAATTCCACCTTTTCTATCACTCTCTTTGTTTCTGCCTTGGTCCTTTTCTTCATGTCACCTCCTTCATATCTATTGTCTTGGGGGACGGATAGCCTAGTGGTCAGAACATTGCGCTGGCAATTTGACGACCCGGGTTTGATTCTGGTTGAGGAGATTTTTCTCCTGGAGTTAACATCAGTGCTGACTCCACTCTCCCCAAAGTCCTTCGGATGAGACTTTAAACCAGAGGCCCCGTGTTGCGGACGCACGCAGAACATCTTGCGAGCTCGTTAAAACCTGTTCCGCTTTTCGTAAGAGTAGGCCATCTGTGTGCATGTGGGAACAGATGACATTTACAAAACTGCATACACACGGGGACTGGATGTAAAAAAGCACATGAGTGCTTATTCCATTATCTTCGATTTTAAAGAATAAATCAAATCAAATCTTGACTTCTTGGTCCATTCTCCTGCCTTCTTTCCAGAAAGACTTAAAAGGTAAAACAATTCTCTCCCATGCCCAAGTCTGATGAGCTGGGCCTGACTTGTTAGGCACTTAATGGCAGCACAATGCATTTTCACTCATATGACAGACAATAATTGCTGTCTGAGCCTTCAACAAAGAAGAAGAAAGCCCTGACTCTTGGAGTAAGCATCAAATACGCTCTCCACTCAAAATACCAGGCCTCCGTATTGTACTAAGTAGGCCTAACATGCTTTGGGATTTGTGCACTGAAATTGTATTAAAGGACATGAATATAAACATCTGATAAACAAAAAAACACAATTTTTCTCTGTAAATTCAATTTGTTTTATACATGCTGGCTCGCGCGCGCACACACACACACACACACACACACAACACACACACACAATTACAACAGAAAAATAATAAATTAGTCAGAAGGCATACATAAAGAAAACCATAAGTAAGTGTTGATACACTAGGAACCATATTAACACAGTTACGTAGTAAAACAGATCAGATATAAAACAGGAATCTTCTTCTTCTTCAACTTCTTCTCTCATTCACAATAAACAGGAAATTACATACGATTATCACAGACCTTGCGGCTTCCTTTATGTGTTCTTTTACACCAACACTTTTGTCTTACTTCTTAAATATTCTGTAATCAGCAATATCTTGCTTTTTCAGTATAATAATAATAAAAATAATATATGGATTTACAGAGCACTGAATCTTGTAGAGTACACAAACCAAAGCGCTTTCATTCAAATTAGTCACGCGCATGCAACCGTTTACATAATAATTTACAAGTATGATGACCATCTTCCTAGTCCATCCTGTTTGATGTTTTTACACCAAAGCATGGTTTTCCTCTTTGACACTTAAACATAGCCGCTCTTGATGCTCTTTGAAGATAGGCTCAGTCTCAGCAAACACTATCTTGCTTATTTTGTCTTTATTTTACCATTATCCTCGATATAAAAGAATAAAATTAGAGAAATAAATCTTGTTTGATCTCCTTTGTTTTCATTCCTTGGCTAGAGCTCCAACGTTCACTAATGGTGAGATTGTGCTATGTGCATCTGTTTTGCCCACCACGTACGTTCTGCATTCCGACTTCAGGGATGTATGCAGGGTATGTTCATGTTTCTGTAACCCAACAAATGCTAACATGAATTACGGGATCTTAAACATGCATATTTGATATTCTGCATGGGTACATACACTATGGGAATTAAGGCACTGGCAGGTCTGCATAATCTTCTAAGAATAAAAAAAAAAAAATCTTCCCCCCTCCCACCCCAGTCTGTTTTTGGAATGATCTACATGGTATGTCTTGAAGAATGCAAGATATAATTCATGTTTAGGAGGAGTGGCAGTGTCATAAATTCTATACTCAATGAAAAGCATCTTTTACAAATAATCAATAAGACAATAATTACTTTAATATCAACAGTTAAATAAATTCATGTCTGCCAAGAACTTTCAACAGTATTCACACTTTCTTACATTAGCTGCCAACAGTAATGGCAAAAAAAAAAAAAAAGATACCTTGCAACCCTCCTCACAAAAACATGTGCAAAGATTACATATAATGGTAACAGCAAACAAAATAGATAATGATTTGAATAATATCTCACAATCCTCTTGACAAAAAGCATGTTGTGCAAAGATCACATGTATGAGCATTTTTTTTAAATCTGTATATTCAGTAGTATCATAGTTTCTTGATTACCAATTATGAATATATTCTTATTAATTACCTCATGCTGAACTGGTTAATAGCATACAAGTCAAGGCTTTAAGTTAACATGTGTTATGTGTACATTGTGCATGCAATGCATGTGTGTTCAAATTCTTTAACGTCTTTTCACAAATTGAATTTTAGATGGGAATGAGAACAACAGACAGACAGAGACAGAGGGGAAGGTTGTGAGTGTCAGGATGGAGGGTTAGATGGTAATGCATGGAAAAGGAATTTAGAGGATCAATAGTGCCTACTCATAAATGATAAGAATCAATATTGTATGTTACTAGCCAACTGAAATACTAAAAGCGAAAAGGAAAATGCAGTTCTAGCAATTCCTAACAGAAACAGTAATTTCAACAAAAAATGTAAATGTTTCTGAATTATGCTAAAAAGTTGTATCAAAACAATTTAAATGCTATAGCTAATTATGTGACTGAAAATGGATTACAACTATCAAATGATAAGATTCATATGATGCTCTTTAATAATGGAGCAAATCCAATGGAAATGCCTAGTTTTAAAATAAATGGTGGAATTTTACACTGTAAACAAGTAGTTAAATTCCCTGGAGTTTTTCTAACATCAAAATTAATATGGCATAAATATATTGAATATATTTTAACTAAAGCAAGACAAAGCTTAAGCATTTTGAAAAATATCAGTAAACAGCCACGGGTCCAAGATATTTTTACCTTGTTGCATCTTTCATCATCTCTCATTCATTCGAAATTAACATTTGCCTACGAAGTCTTTTTTGGAGCCCCAAAATATCTTTTGAAAAAACTCCAAAGCATAGAGTTGAGGGCATATAAACTTGCTCTAGGCCTACCTGTCCATGCTTCATGTTTAAAAACATACAGTATGTCGAGAGTTTTACCACTGGAAGATTATAGGAGTGTTGCTTGTAGTAAATTTTTGTTGCAAAGTTTGTCTGTTCAAAACGATTTGGAATCAGTGATTAATCTTAAGTCTGATACTGATTTTCTAAAGGGAACAAGATCTATTTCATCCCATACCACATCCAATCCAATCCAGTTATGTTGCTTATAGCCCCGCCGACCACATAGGCCATATCGGGGCTTGTCACTTCGTCACATTTTAAAACTCGTATTAAAAGTGTGCCATTATGTACAGTTTAAAACGGGGTATAAAACCAACTTGACTGTCCTTGCTTGTAACGACACCCAGTCAACCATAAGGGTCAGCCCAGGATGGCCACCGCGTCGTGGGAAAACCCACATCGATCACACATAAAATGAGATAAAACCAAAACCAGATTCTTAAAACAACCTTGTCCTTAGAGAACAACCATACCACTTTTGCTCATATCAGACGGAAAAAGCCCGATTCACTCAGGAAGTTAAAAAATGGTGTCCGGTGGAACATCCTGAAAGAGGATCTTTAGGGAGTCCACTGTAAAATGCTTGTGCCTAATATCCTGAACATCCCGACACACCAGGAGCAGATGCTTGATGGTTAACTGCACATCACAAGTCACGCACCAGGGGTTCCCTCGCCTTTCAGCAAGTGAACGCGAGTGATATGAGAATGACCCGTGTGTATCACATTGAGAACATACACATCAAACATTTTTACAAGTTCTGGGTTAGATCCAACAGGGAATATAGCACAACAGGATGCGTTGCCCCCTGTTCCATTCTGGGAACTCAACAGAGCAATATTTGCCATCAATTACATTGATATAGCGAAAAAAGACCAAATAAATTTAGTATCTTCTCATGCCAAAATTCATTTGGAAGACAACTATCCCAATCACTTAAAAGTGCTAACAGATGCATGTGTGTGAGTGGGTGTGCATGTGCCCAAGTATTTTTAATGAAAGAGAGCAAGGCAATGGCAGGTTTACATCTCAGCTGATATGGGAGATCCTCAAAATCCTACCCAATCTATCTGACCCTGCTGAGATTCTAATTCAAAACCCACTACTTCTAATCCTTCCCCTGATCTACCATATCCTACAGAGATTCAAACCCACACCTTCTAATCCCACCCCTAATCTACCATATCCTACACAGATTTGACCCCTGACCCACAAAGCCTGACCCTTGACCCACAAAACTTAACCTTTGGCCCACAAACCCTGCCCACAGACTGACAAACCCTGACCCTGACTCACAAAGTGGCTTACCCAACCCCTGACTCACAAAGCCTGACCCACAAACCCTGACCCCTGACTCAAAAACCCTGACCCCTCACCCACAAAGCCTCGCCCCTGACCTACAAAGCCTGACCCACAAAGCCTGACCCCTTAACCCACAAACCCTGATCCCTGACTCACTGAACCTCACAAAACCTCCCTGACTCACAAAACTTGACTCCTGGCTCACAATGCCTGACCCCTGACCCTACAAGCCCTGACCCCTGACTCACAAACCCTAACCCCACAAACCCTGACCCCCGACTCACAAACCCCGACCCCACAAACCCTGACCTTTGACTCACAAACCTGACTCCACAAACCCTGGCCCTTGACTCACAAACCCTTACCCCACAAACCCTGACCCCCTGACTCACAAACCCTAACCCCGCAAACCCTGACCCCCACAAACCCTGACCCTTGACTCACAAACCCTGACCCCACAAACCCTGACCCCCTTGACTCACAACCCTGACCCCTCAACAAACCCTGACCACCACCACCCCTCCCCTGACCCCGCAACAAACCCTGATGCCCTAACTGACTCAGTCACAAACCCTCGTCTGTTTCCAACATACTGCGTTGCAGCAGACGTATCAGCTGCGTCAGCAGAGACAGGGGAGGTTTGTGGACAGTTATCTGCCCCTGTTCTGTGGACTTGTGGGCCAGACACTCCTCCACCAATGCCTGCAGCTTGGATGCTGAGGAGGCCGGAGCCGCAGAGAATATGGACCCTCCGCCCATGACCTTGGGAATTTCACTGGTCAGCACGTCCCGACACACCGTCTGGGAAAGAAACGGGAAATCGTTATTAGTATTATCATTAGTAGTGCTAGTAGTAGTAGTATTATCGTTGTGGTTATTATTGTTAATAGTAGTAGTAGAAGTAGTAGAAGTAGTAGTAGTAGTAGTAGTAGTAGTAGTAGTAGTAGTAGTAGTAGTATGTAGTAGTAGTAGTGTTATTATTGCTATCATATATTATAATAATAATAATAATAATAATAATAATAATAATAATAATAATAATAATGATGATGATGATGATGATGATGATGATGATGATAATAATAATAATAATAATAATAATAATAATAATAAAAATAATAATGATAATGATAATGATAATAATAATATAGAATTTTTACAGTGCTGAATCTTGCATTTCAAAGCTAACAAATCAAAAGTGCTTGCATTCAAATCATTCACATGCATGTGACTTCACAAATAAGATTAACAGATAATATATACACATGCACGCACAAACAAACACACCCAGTAATGCACTAAGAAGTGCTTATCCCATTATCCTCAATATAAAAGAATTTTTAAATATATAAAAGAATAAATAAATAAAATAAATAATTAAGGAAAGGTGATGAAGATGGAGGAAACTGACTGAAAGTAGGGACAGATGTGAGGTGTAATGATGGAGGAAGATCCTAGGTAGGAAATAAATGTGTCTTAGGGCTAGCACAGAATTTCCAGAAGATGCGGATGCTATTTATATAGACTGGTCCCCAGGATCCCCATGGGGGAACTTCAAGGTTTGATTGACAAATTTGTTGTGAATCCCTGCACTTACATTAGGGCAACTCACAGGGCTTAAAAGCCTGCATACACAGACAATGGAGGACTTCTTAAAACACTATAAAGAAACCCTCGTTTAGTACTTGTTACTGAATGCATGACACTACTGAGTTAGGTAAATTCATAACTTTATGGCACACTCTCTACTTGCACACTTCTTCGTCAAACGCTCAGACAGCAACTATTGTTGTCTGTCATGTGAGCAAAAATGCGTTGCAATCCAAGTCAGACCCAGCACGTCCAACATCGGCACAGGAGAGAATTGCTATCTTTTAAGTCTTTCCGGAAAAAAAAGGCAGGAGAATGGACCATGAAGGCAGAAAGAAAAGGCAAAAAGGAGGTTACAGGAAAAAAGTCCTGAGTAAGACAGAGAAAATGAGAGCAATAGAAAAGATGGAATTCCTCGCACAGAATTTCCAGAAGTGACAGGCCCCCGGCATCCCGACTGGAGGACTTGTGTTGTACACTATTGCTGGAGAGAAAGCTGTTTAGTTTCTAACTAAAAACATGATCATTTCACTAGACAATTCAGAGCTGTGTGACAGACCCCTCACCTGTAAATTATTGTTGGTGATGGCGCCAAAGCATTGTCCGGAATCGCTCTGACACCAGCCCCCACAGTCAAAAAAATGGCACTCATCGTGGTTCTTACATTTTGTAGTGCGAAACGTCTCCATCATGCGGCCATCAAAAAACACGCTGTCTGCGTCAATCACTTTCATGCTACCATCAGCACACACACCAAAATTGGACTCTTTCACATCACACAGGTGAAGCACCTCAGGAAAATCCTGTTCAAGGCGCCGAATGAGCTGCAGGAGTTGTATGACCGCAACGGCTTTTTCTCTCCATGGCAGTGGAACGTGTTTGGGGTCTGTGTAAGAGACAACAGCGTCATCCAAAACCGCAGGTGGGCAGAATTCCATGAGGTACATCGCACCGCAGGTCCCATAAATACGAGGAACAACACCCCTGTTCTCCAGCGCTTTGACGATTTTGTATTCCGTCTGATCCATCAACATCATGATGGTCCTGAAAGCCACACGCTGCGCTTGCCAGCTGCTGGTGTACATGTCACTGCCTTCCTCCCACATCCGCTCTGTGGCATTCACATCTGAAGGGAAGGGCACAAAGCCCAGTTCCCACTTCAGGGCGTTGCGGATCATCTCCTCTGTGCGCTGGTAAAAACTGCCTGTCTCTGGATCGTCAGGGAAAGTTTCAGGGTGCTCTGCCAGCAGGGAGGAGATGTTGTTGTTTGGGTATTTCAACACAGCCGACACAGACTGGCCCCCAACACAGAAGTCTGAACATGACATGATGCTGACACGTTTCCCGGCATGAAAGTTGGTACAGGACTGGAACTGGACCTGGCGGCTTTCGCACAGTGGCTCACATAACGACCCGGTGACCTGCCCTTCCCTGTAAGCCTGGCACTGAAACACAACACCAACCGATATTCATGTGCTGAAACATAACACACACAAATCAAAGTAAGTGTGATGCGTTGACAACTCAACACACTTTTTGGTGTTTGTTTGGGGTTTTTTCATTCCTTAGCTAGAGCTCTGAGGTTCATCAATGATGAGATTTTGGGTATGCGACCATTTTTTCCCATCATGATGGTAGCCACATTCCACTTCAGGAACGTATGCTGGGTATGTTCATGTTTCCGTAACCCATAGAATGATGACATGATCTTCTGCATGTGTATGTACACACAAAGGGAATTAAAGCACTGGCAGGTCTGCACCTGCAACTGATCTAGGAGATTATAAAAAAAACCCACCTTTAATTCACCAGACATCACCAAAGATTCCTACCCACAACTTCATGGACTCATGGGATTGAAGTCGAACAGTCTTAACCACTCGGCTGTGGCGTCCATCGTTAAATGTGAGTGATTCAAGCTGATTGAAAAAATTACTGACTCTTTTTTCTATCTAAACTGCATAAGTCAGGTAAGCATCCTTCAATCTTGGAAGACTATGGAGTTGCACTCCAGGTGTTTATTCTGGTACAGGGTCTGATGTGGCTGGCCAGTCCAACATGGGAATGACAGTCCCTATGGCAGAGGGTACAGTTGAAGTCTGACGCTGGTCTGTCTGACCCCATGAAGGTAGCCAGTACCATGCAGGTAAGTCAGGTACTTGGAGAGATCAAAATACCCAAAACTAATAATAACATTATCAATTATACCAACAACAAAAAAGCAACAACTACAAAATTCTCCACAGTAACCAGCCACCATCGTGCAGTGGTTAGCAAGTTGGGTTACCGACTGGAAGGTCACACTCACAGATTCAAATCCCATAAGGGTCATACAGAGTTTTTGGACTCCTGTCGGCTCCTACTCAGAGTGAAAGTGCTATGGGCTCAGTGGGAAGACTGGGACCACACAGTCAAACTTCATCCACTTTATGGATGTGAGTTGGAGAGTGTTGCTCAAATTACCTGACCAACACTGTTCCCTGTCAAGTAGTCACAAAGCACATGGACTTCTATAGCAGCATCATTGCGTCATGCTCATTATCACTGATCATCATGCAATAGAAAAAACTGCCTCTGATTTAGTGGCCCCAGTTGCTCTGGTCTCATGGTGACCTCAGATTTGGTTTCCCCATACACTTCTGTGCCTGTGGTCAGTTTGTGTCAAAGCCTTTGGGGTTGGAGGTTTGTAGGGGACGGTAATTGGAGAACATTGTGGTGGTCGCCACCTCAGGTGAACGTCTCACTCAGTCTGGCTCATGACTGAGCTAATATATTTTACATTTTATACCAATTCAAGTCATAGTACATTTCTCTGCATGAAATTCAGGCTGCTCTCCCCAGGAAGATTGCATCACCACAAGAGCAGTGCCACCTTTTTTTTTTTCTTTCCTGTCTGCAACTGAATTCATTTCACTATTAGAGTGGCTTTTTTTTCTAGACAATTTTGCCAGGAAAAACTCCCTTGTTGCTGTTGGTTCTTTCATGTGTGCTAAATAATTTTTTGTAAGACACAGGATCTCAGTTTATCGTCTTATCTGAAAGACTAGCACGTTGACCACCATTCATGGTCTAATGGATGGGGGAAAAGTTTGGGGCCCAAACAGGGTTCAAACCACCACACACTTCCGACCTGGAATTTCATCTTTTCTAGGAAGGCAGATTGCCGATCCACCTAATAATATGATTAGGAAACTTAGTAGGTGGTGTCCTGCATATATTAGCTCAGTGCAGGCACCACTGAACATCATCAAAGTGACCCAGCAGCAGTGCAGGGCCCCACTGGCTGGTGGCCCCACAGCAGCCTGATGGTAATGGGCTTCCTGTGGACTTACGACCCTGTGGACACAACATAATGAATCTGGGTATGGCTGTGGCAGGGAGATTGAAACGAGCGGCATAGAACAGCAGGACAGGAATGTCACATAAAATGAGGCAGCAACTTTTTTTTTTTAAATAAAAATAAATTCTTAACCAGTACCAAAACATGTAGTACTTACATATTCAGCAATGTAGCTCAAGGATTCCTGATCCTCACACATCATCAACACTTCAAACAGCATGTGACGAAAGGCATAACCAAATGAGGTGACGGACAGAATGAGCGACACGATGGCCACGATGGAAAAGAACATAACTGGACCACACCTGCATCTACATCTGCATCGCCATTGCGAGCATAACCGTCGCAGTAGTGTGTACTGCCTGCACCGCCGAATCATGGTGGCGATGAAGTAATGTGTTTGATTCTCCACGTATTATTCACAAACACGAATGACGTTTCTTGAAGACTAGGTCCATTGGTAATCTGAAACAAACGGAAAGATTCAACAAAATACAATCTTTATATGATTAATAGACAGAAAAATATATACAATCATGTAAAAAACAAAAATGCATGTATAATAATATGTATATAAATAAATATATATATATATATTACATATAGGTCTATATGTGTGTGTGTGTGTGTGTGTGTGTGTGTGTGTGTGTGGTGTGTGTGTGTGTAAACACATACAATAATGCATAATATATATCACATTAAGTAAACAGACGCACAATTGAAGACACACACACATGATATGTATGTGTGTGGGAAGGGGGATGTTGTTGCGTGGGGGTGTATGATTGTACTCTCTACAGGCAATTACATACATGCCTGCATGTATGCATATAATACATACATATATATTATTATATACATAATAGTATAAAAGCTTGAGAGAGGTAGACATAGATGGATACACAGATACATTTACTACAAACGATTTATGTATAGTGTCATACTTCCTGATATGGCTTTTGTGGTTGGTGGAGCTATAAACAACATGAAATGAAATCAAATGACCAAGCCCACGAACCAGGTGATTTGGGCTTCTTTGTTGCTTTTAGTTTGGGGTAGCTGTTTTCTTTATTTTTAGGGGGGGGGGGGGAGGGTTTGGTGGGGTTTTGTTTGGGTTTGAGGGGAGATGGGGTAAAGGGGAGGATTAATTGGGGGTTGGGATTCTTGTTTTTTGGTTTGTTTTGAGTTTGTTGTTTTGGAATTTGTTTGTTTGTTGTTGTTATTTTGGGTGGGGGGTGGGAGGCTTAAATGTTTCCCCCTCGCCCCTCCTCCCTCAGCACCCCTCATCCTCTAGTCAATTACCACTCTAAACCCTTCCTCGGAGCCGGAACTGCGTCGGATCTGGACAAAAGATATTATATATAATGCCTACATCTGTATTCAAATTCAGTAATAACGTTGCAAACGTAGTAAAATTTGTAGCAGACTGGTTTAGGATGAAAAGAAAAGTGTATCACCACCTTATAGTCGATTTTTCAAACGCTGATCCTGTCTTCTTTTTTCTGGTTATCTGTGTAGAGATACAAACACTTCGATTTCGACACCATCTTGTTTACAAACAGACTCAAGTCACCACTCAATGAAAACCCATTTCAGAATATTACCAATCAAGTATCGTAAAGGAAACCGAAGTACTTGATTATACGAGCAGCCACAGTTCTTCGCCGTTTGTGTATGGAAGCTCCTCCGTGTTTCGCTTTTCGGAATCTAAAGAGGGCCATGCATAGACAACCTTGCAGGCAGGTCAAATCATGTTCCATCTTTTGAAAAAGAATATGAAATTTCAAGAGCTAGTAAGAATGGAAGACAAAACGAGAAATACATGAACAGTGTATCAATCACTGTTTTGTATTTAAACATCCCCGAAGTTTAAAAAAAAAAAAAATTAATAAAAAAGTGGCAACCCTGAAAATAGGGAAAATCAATGTTTACATACACAAATCTCTCACTATTGGTGAATCTTGGGCTGAGGGAACCAAAACAAAACAAAAAACAAAAAACAACGAGGTTCACTCACACACACACACACACACACCACACACACACCACACACACACACACACACACACACACACACACACACACACACACACACACACACACACACACACACACACACCACAATGAAGCGCAAAGCCAAAAACAAAACACTTTCGAGATTTGCTGTCTTCAGCCTGGAATCCAAAAGCGATTTGGAAAGCCATTAATACCTTAACTAATAAATCAAGACATAGCACCCAAAATGCCATAAAGAAATATCGGTAGAAAACCTGAATTCTCACTTTGCAAACATTGCTGACTCTATAATATCAAATGATAAAACAAAACAAACGAGCTGATATAATTAAAACAATACTGTTCATCAAAGAGCATCTCATCTGATTTTATTATACCCCAAATACAGTAACAGAAGTGCTTAATAGCTTGCTCAAATTGAAACAGTCAGGATCAAAAGACCTTGACAAAATCGATAGTACATTTTTTTTAATCAGTGCATATGCTATAACGATACCCTAAGCACATATTTAACTTGTGTATTGACAAAATCATTTCCCATTGAAATTTAAACGAGCAAAAGTAATACTCTTACACAAATCAGGAGACCCTATCCATTGAACTATAGACCAATATCTATACTGTCAGTCCTATCTAAACCATTTTAAAAAAGTACAATTTCACTTACATTCTCATTCTAAAATATATTATCTAATTAATGAAAACCAGTCAGGCTTTCGTGACAACCACTCTTGCCATACAGCCTTAATACAACTAATTGAGCATTGTCTTTTGAATATCAATAATAATCAAATTACAGGAATCTTTTTCTAGACTTTGGTAAAGCCATTGATTATTAGCCACTCTCTCCTCATCAAAAAATTAAATGCTATAAAATCTCCAACCAAGCATTTCATTTTTAGACTCATTTCTCAGTAATGGTCATCAACTTGTTGAAATAGGGCCTAGGATATCAACCTTATTGCCTGTGAAATATGAAATACAACAGGGATCAATACTATGACCACTTCTTTTCTCTTTTTTATATAAATGACCTACCTCTGCATATCCATTGTTCATGTCAAATATTTGCTGATGATACATCAATTCAATGTAACAACGATGATCCAAATGATCCAAATGATATGCAGGCAGATAACAATAAACTTATCTAATGGACATAACTCAATCATATGTCTCTTAATTCAAATAAAGCAAAATGTTATGTTTATAACCACCCGGCAAAAAAGACAGACATTGTGTTCTCCATTTGCGCAAATATATTATATACATGGACAACAAATTGAAGAAGTAGTCTCACACAAAGTACCAGGTGCAGTAATCGACAATGATCTGTCTTGGTCAGATCACATAGCCACATTAGGAAAGTGAATCTCAGTAAGATTATATCAACTTAGAAAAATCAAACATTTTCTAAATCTACAGTCACGGAAACTATTGTTTCACGCACATATTCTATCTCTTATAAATGATGTTTCTACCTTATGTGATAGTGCAAGTGAAACAAACATGAAGCATATAAACCGCCTACACAAAAGAGCTGTGAAACTAATCGGTTTGAATCCTAATACACTGACCACCACCAAATACAAAGAACTAGATATTCTTCCACTTAAGACAGACTACAGTTCAACAAGTATCTATGTATTCACAATATATTAAACGGGAAAGCCCCAAAGAAAACCGTGGAAAAATTTGCTGTCAGTAAAAACAGGCCTACCCATAGACTATTTCTGCCCAGGCCCTAATAATCTCTATAAATCAAGCCTTGCCTATTCAGGAAGAACATTGTGGAATAATCTACCTCCTTTTCTAAAATCAGTTCCTTCAAAACAAATGCTTAAGAAACTTTTGAAGAAACATCTGATGGGCAAATTGTAAGTCCACCCTTATGTCCGAAGCTACATTACATTTGGCTGCTTGTTGTTATTCATATCCATGTTATTTTGTATTTCTATTATATGTCTGTATGACTTGGGTTTATGTTACTGTCTTGAGTTTGTTTGATCTTGTGAGATTCTGTTTATTTATTGTAGTTTTCAACTAAGTTTGATATTTGTTTTTGATTGTTTTAGAAGTCTATTTTCTTGATTTTTCTGTGAAGGCAGGATGAAAAAAAAGTTGTGTAAACTTAATCTTTTACCCTCAATAAAGAGAATTTTGACTTGACTTGATTTGACTTGACTTGATTTGACTTCACACACACACACACACACACACACACACACACACACACACACACACACACACACACACACACACACACACACACACACGCACGCACGCACGCACGCACGCACGCACCACGCGCATGCACGCACACATGGGAAACAAATCTCAGTAAAATTATATCAACTTAGAAAAATCAAACATTTTTCTAAATCTACATTCGCGAAAGCTACACTTTCACGCACATATTCTATCTCTTATAAATTATGTTTTTAACTTATGGGATAGTGCAAGTGAAACAAATCTAAAGCATATAAGCTGCCTGCATAAAAGAACTGTCAAACTAATCCAATACACTGACCACCCAACTACACAGAACTATATATTCTTCCACTCAAGACAGTCATCAGTTCAACAAGTAACTATGTATTGCAATATATAAACGGAAATGCCCCAAAGAAAATTGTTGAAAAAATTGCTGTCAATAAAATAGGCCTACTCACAGACTGTTTTTGCATAGGCCCATAATAATCTCCATACGTCAAACCTTCATTATTCAGAAAGAACAATGTGGAGTAAGCTATCTTTTCTTCTTTTTTTCTTTTCTTTTCTTTTTTTTTTTATACATCAGCTCCTTCAAAACAAGCGTTAAGAAGGTTTCAAAGAAATTTCTGATGGACAAATTGTAAGTCCACCTTTATGCTCGAAGCTACCTTACATTTGGCTGTTTTGTTATTATTCTCACCCTTGTTATTTTGTATTTTCATTATTTGTCTGTATGACTTGTGCTTATGTTGTACTGTCTTGAGTTTGTTTTTATCTTTGTTGTTTTTTTTTAATCCTCATTTGTTTTAGTTCGTTTCAACATAGATTGATATTTGTCTTTTGAATGCTTTTTATAAGTCAATTTTTTGGATTTTTTTGTACGGAGGCACAGAGATGAAAAATGAAGCCGACTAATCATGGATTTTATATTGTTTCCCCATTCATGTGTGTGCGCCCGCGTGTGTGTGCCCACATGTGGTGTGTGTGTGTGTGTGTGTGTGTGTGTGTGTGTGTGTGTGTGATTTGTTTTTTATTTTATTTATTGTGCATGCATGTGTGAATGCGTGCGTGCGTGCGTGGTGGCAGAAAAGAGAGAGAGAGTTGTGGAAAGAGTAAGAGATCAAAGATCGCAAATTATGTGCAGAGAAAAGAAAGTGAAACTGTGCGCCGCTACTCTACGTATACTTGTCATCATGAAAAATGTCGTCTGCTTTGGGAGGAAGTGACCACAAATGCCACCTTTCAAATGACGCAGGTAGGCCTATCGATCGCACGCATAATACATTTGATATGAAGACATAAGCTCTGTGCGGTAATGAATGTTGCAATCTTGGGAATAAGTGTTGTGGGGAAAAAAACAACTGCCCTTTGCCTGTGCATGGCGTGGGGGACAAGAGAGTCCTGGTACAAGGTGGATGTGGTATGGACTCTCGTCTGAAGTCTGAAGTTCGGAGTGGAATTGTTTTTAAATTTTACTTTTTAGTGATCTTAAAATACTCAAACGGTGTCGCTCATGCTCAATGGGGTCCAAATCTGAGTTGTTGTGTTGTTTGAATGTGTAAGGTAAAAAATATAATAAACTAAGGGGAGGGGGGGGGGGGGTTAAAGGTGTCCTATAACCTATGCCAGTACGTGGTCGTAGGGGAGCTAGGCATCGGAGACCTCAGCTTCTCTAGTTAAAAGTTAAAGTCTGTCCTGAGCCTAATGTTCATCAGGCCGGTGCTTATCCCGGTTTCTCTAGGGGCCAGCATATTGAGGGCGGCGCCCGTCTCCTCCCCCTCGCTGCTTTACCTTCCCTGACCCTAAAGAGTGCAGGTAGCCTACCCATCTACAGCTGGGAGGACTGTACAGAACCCAAGGTGCCCAACGGGGACGGGGTAGCCTAGTGGTCAGAACATTGCGTTCGCGATATGACGACCCGGTTCGATTCCCGGTGGAGGAGATTTTTCTCCTGGAGTTAACACCAGCACTGACTCCACTCCCCCAAAAGTCCTTGGATAAGACTATAAACCAGGCCCCATGTACAAACACACAGCAGAAATCTTGCCCACAGGTTAAATCCTGTTTCCTTGTGGTAAGAGTAGGCCATTGTGTGCAGGTGGGAACAGATGATATTTACAAAACTGCATACACACAGGGACTGAATGTAAAGAAGCACATGAATGCTTATTCCATTATCCTGGATATATAAGAATAAAATAGATAAAATCCAATTTGTAACCGTGCTGGATGCTGCTTTTTTTTTTTAGTTACTAAGTTAGAGGTTGGGTTTTTTATATTATGTTATCCCTGATAAGGGTGGGGATTAGATGTAAAAAAAAAAAAAAAAAAAAAAAAAAAAAAGAAAGAAAGAAAGCACATGGGTGCTTATTTATTATCCTCAAAGTAAAAGAATTTGATTGGTTGATTAACCTTACCTTGGGGAAAGTGAGTGCTCTGACCACTGAGCTGTCCCATCCATTTGAATACATGTGTACTAGGCAAAATACTGCTAGACACAAAAAGACTGAATAGTTTATATTTTTATAAAGAGAACAACACACTCAAACTCACACACGCACACACAGTAGACCCACTGAAGTTATCTTTATTAAATTATTATTAATATTATTATTATTATTATTATTATTATTATTATAGTTAATATAATGTATTTGCCTAACTGTTTTCTTACACTGTTACAGATTCCTTCTTTCTCATCCTTTTCTCTTTTTTAACATTATTCTCAATATTCTGTTTGAATATATTTCTTTTTCACTAATTAGTTTTTGATAATGAGTACTGTGCAAGTGTGTTGCATTATTATGTACATAGGTCTACATGTGTCTGTTCTCCATGTATTTAATTTACTGAATTATATAACTTTATCAGCTGATGAAAGACCCCCCCCCCTCCCCCCCACCACACACACGATTACATTTGTCGGATTGTTAAGACTTTCACTTTGGTCAGCTGTGCCAAGATTTGAGTGCTCAAGCTTTAGACCCAGTAGGATGGAAAAATATTGAGAGCAATATACTTTTGTCAAGGATAATTAGCAGAACAAATATGAATAAAACTAAGCAAGTGTGTTGCTGAATTTAACCTGACAATACTGCTTGTATTTTATAAATACATGTATGAGGTGTATCTCTCGGACCTGATTGAAGCAAAACTACATCTGCAAAGAACACAGAGCATAGCCGTCCCTAGTAGTCTTAACTCAAAGGAGTTGCAGTCTATTTCACATCTCAACAAAACTGTGATGCACTCTTTAGGCCATATTTTAAAAGATTATATTATATCACTCTCACATTGCTAAAAGTAAACATTTAAATGACATTATATATCATTGGTAAAGTTTATTTCAAATACTTTTAGGATTTCCAGAGAAATTTGCCCATAGCTCTTACCCTCCCCCTTGTTTGCCTTAAGTTAAAGGAAGTCGGTGAATGCTAAAAAAACAAAAACTTTTGTCACACAGTAACACACACACAGAGGCTTATCCCAACAAGATTTTTAAATTTATATCCATCAGCTAATCCAGAAGAACATCACATTGATGTCACACACCATGAATGCATTCACACAGGGACTGGATGTTTCAAAAATTAATAAATAATGCATATGGATGCCTGTTCCATTATCCTCGAAATAAAACTAAAAAAATTTTTAATTTTGATAAAACAGTGAAAGGGAAGGAACTCATTTGAACGGAGACTAATTAGGTTTGCTGCATGAGTAGTTTCCCTTTTTGTAAAAAAAATGTAGTACCTACTGCTCTACAATTTAGCGTTTTGGGTGTAGTAAGTGTCATACTTAAAGCCACAACAGGGTGCCAGTGAGTTAAACCAAACAGGACTTCCATATTATCTTGGATAGTCTCTCTTCTTGTCTGTCAATCAGAACATTGTGCTGGCAATTTGATGACCCCAGTTCGATTCCCAGTCGAGGAGATTTTTCTCCTGGAGTTAACATCAGTGCTGACTCCACTCTCAACAAAAGTCTTTCGGATGAGACTGTAAACCAAGACCCTGAGTGCAAAGCACGCAGAACATCTTGTGCACACGTTAAATCCTGTTCCGCTTTTCGTAAAGTAGGCCATTGTGTGCCAGTGGGAACAGATGACAAGATTTACACAACTGCATACACATGGGGACTGGATGAAAAAAGCACATGAGTGCTTATTCCATTATCCTTGATGTAAAAGAATAAAATAAAATAAAAATATCTTTGCTTAGTTCAGGAGTCATTGGCGCTGGCTCATGTTCATGTTCATCCAGTTAATCTAGGGCAAGTTGAACCTTGCAGAGCCCATCCCTGTCCTGGATTGCAGGTTGATTGTGAAAATTACAGACCATGTAGGTTGATTGTCTCATCCATATCACAAACCATATTGGTCGATCGTGTCATCCTTTCAGAAACCATGTAGGTTGATTGTGTCATAAAGGTTGATTGTGTCATCCATATCAGAAAACATGCTGTTTTTCAGATTGATTGTGTCATGAAATCTATACATAGCAAACCATACTGATTGCAGGTTGATTGTGTCATCCATCATTGTAATATATATTATATATATATATATATATATATATATATATATAATATATAATATATATATATATATATATATATATATATATATATATATATATATATCATTATCACAGCTGTCCTGTTCACATAAGATTGATGGATTTTGAATATGTGTACAAGGTAGTATGCATGCATTCTACATGTTGGCCTACTAAAAAATGTGTTAATTTTTACCAAATATACATGTACAATGGTATGCATCATGATTCATTCACACATGTACAAGACATATTATGGTATGTGTGTTTCATTACAGAATCTCAGTTTCATTGTGCTAACATTTAGGGTGAAAACAGAAAATTTAATTGAAGAAACCTGGAAAGTACACAGATATGTAACAGACATGCAAAACAAATCCACAGCTAGAATAATAGAATATGCAGGAAAAAACAACCTTAGGATTTCGTAACATCACTTTCTTCAAAAGCTTTGCATAAATTCAAAGCTGTGTGTATATTATTGTGTGTGTGTGTGTGTGTGTGTGTGTGTGTGTGTGTGTGTGTGTGTGTGTGTGTGTGTGTGGGGGTGAGAAAGAGAGAGAGGGAGGGAGAAAGAGAGAGAGAATATTTGTGGACTCAGTGTGTGCATTAGTATTTTTGTAAATCTTTGTTTAAAAACAAGTCTTTTCATTAGCTAAAAACTGTTCAGTTTTATCGTGTTTGTGTATCATACATTGTGTATATGTGCCCAAACATGACCATACATTCATGTCTGTGACTGCATGCATTACCAACGACATTCATGCACCTACCACACAGTGCTAAATGTGCACAAAATGAACCCCCCCCCCCAAAAAACCCTCTTCATATATCAACCATAATATCATGTTTCATTACACATGCAAAAACATGATTAACCTTCACCTTCATTATTCTTTGCTCTTTAAACTGATTAACCTCACACTTCAATCTTGCTCTTCCACACACACACACACACACACACACACACACACACACACACACACACACAACCCCAACACACACACACACACACACACACACACACACACACACACAACACACACAACATACATACACACATATCCTACATAACACACACATACCCTTCACAACACACACACTACTACACACACACACACACACACACACACACACACACACACACACACACATCACACACCACAGCAATTCTAAATGAGAAGCCCAAATAAAATTAAAATAAGCAAAAAAATTTGTTAATAAGCCAATAAACAGGTAACCCAACACACATCTAAGGTGATGAACGAAAGAAAATTTCTTTTTGTTGTTGTTATTCTTAAGTTACTTTGTTGTTTTGTAATACCCAAAACATGTGCAGTGTGTGATATATTATATACATGAGCTGCACATGAATTGCGCAATGCACCACTCAAGAGAAGCAGACAGACTTGAGCAGCTGTCATTTGGCAATAGGCTGACAGTACTAGAACCAGTAGTGGCAGTATAACAAATAATAACACAATCAATCAAAACCCTCCTTTTCTTGTCTGTCTTGTCTATTCTCTCAATTCATCACTCCCACAACTACCTCTCTCTCTCTCTTCTCTCTCTTCTCTCCCTCTCTCTCCTCACTCTCTCTCTCTCCTCTCTCTCTCTCTCTCTCTCTCTCTCTCTCTCTCTCTCTCTCTCTCTCTCTCTCTCTCTCTCTCTCTCTCTCTCTCCTCTCTCCTCTCCTCCCCCCCCCTCTCTCTCTGTGTTGTAGGACTGTGTTTTCTCTCCCTCCCAATACATAGTTTGTCTGCAGGCAGCAAGTAATTCAGCGGTACAAATGAAAGGAAAGGTGTTCGTGCCGTGTGCCACACCCCCGTTTGTTTACATAGGTCTGCTCGGTTGATGATAAGATTGCCGACAGCCAGCTTGTGCTGTGAAGGATAAGCCTAGTCTAGATACCTGTACCTTTTTTATGTTGAAGCCCAGTGGGAAGAAAAAGAATGGTGTGTGGACAAAGTGTTTGTTTTAGTCGGAAAAAAACTCCACGTCCTGTCACACACAGGCTAGAGGATACTACAGGGTGAAGAAGTAGTTTTTAACTCCAGTTTAATTGTTTACACACCTGAGAGTCACGGAGCGTGACTGACTAGCTGACTAACAAAAGAAACAGGACATGTCAGGCAGTTTGCAGCTAGGCTACTTGCCGGTTGAATTCGCGATTGTGAAATGGCTTCTTTCTCTGTTGGGTTTTTTTTGTGCCCTTCAAAGGAATTTCTGATGGCAATATTTGCTTTTTCTTGTCGACGGTGAGGGAGTAGAGTTGTGTTTCAGTCATGGAGGAGGTGGAAATACAAACCGGCTGTGTGTTTGATATACATGTAGGTAACTGGTAAGAGTATGGCTGTTCACATACATACATGTATGATTTGACATCAATGGTTGGAGGCTATTTGTTTTGCATTTTGTCTTATCATGAAGCAGTGCTAGGCTATGACTATGAGTATGTTGACATGCTGTTATCATAATTATTGTTATTATCCATGAGAGAAATGAAAGTATCTAGGTGACTTATGTACAGCACTTGCATACTATGTTATGGTGGGTTGTTGTTGTTTTTTTGTAGATCTAGTAATCGATGATAATCTGTTTGAAGCTAGCATTCATATTGTCATGTAGATTTATTAGTATTACTAATTCAATGTGTGTCTGTGTTTAAGTTCTGTCAGAACAGGCATATTTTTAGGGAGTAGCATTTTATTTATTTTGATGAGAAAAAAATACTGAATTTTCTGAGCCTCTTGAGTTCAATCCGGCTAAATGAGGTGAATTTTTTTCAGGGTCTGGGTGAAAAGAGAGTTGGAAGGTTTTAAAAGGCCTGTAAGAACTTGGTCACATTCAAGTATGAATAGGGAGGAGGAGATTTATGTATCGACTATGAATACGACCTCTACAACTTGTGAGTTGTGTGTACATGTATACACAGATAACACTACAGCAAATACTGAAATGGCCTCTCTCTCTCTCTCTCTCTCTCTCTCTCTCTCTCTCTCTCTCTCTCTCTCTCTCTCTCTCTCTCTCTCCCTCCCTCCCTCCCTCCCTCTCTCTCCTCTCTCTCTCTCTCTCTCCTCTCTCTCTCTCTCTCTCTCTCTCTCTCTCTCTCTCTCTCTCTCTGCCCTGAGGGCTGGTTGTAAAAGAGCATATTTGCTTATGCTATAACCCTCTTTAAATAAAATCCATTCAATTCATTCTCTCTCTCTCTCTCTCTCTCTCTCTCTCCCTCTTCTCTCTTCTCTCTCTCTCTCTTCCCTCTTCTATTCTCTTCTCTCTCTCTCTCTCTCTCTCTCTCTCTCTCTCTCTCTCTCTCTCTCTCTCTCTCTCTCTCTCTCTCTCTCTCTCCTCTCTCTCTCTCTCCTCTTTACCTCACACACACATCATGATGATGACCTCAGGTTACTATGCCCAATATGTAAGCAGGCTCCGGAGGAAGAAGTATATTCTATGTTATGCTGTCCAATGTTAGAGGATGTTAGGCAGAATTACATCCCCGTAAAATATAGTAGACAACCAAATTTATTTCGACACTGTTTACTCATGGCGTCAAGTCAGCGTGAGGTTCTGGACAGCTTCACTTTATATTTGTGTAAAGCTTTCAGAGTAAGAGAGATATTGTTATTTTAAGTCATATTTTGAAACTGACGTTTTTGTTGTATACAATAATCTTTTTGTTGTTGCTGTGGCTTTTATACCCCACCAAAATACACAGTTCAGCAACCCCCTTCATGTATGCGCCAATGGCCTTTTTGTGAATATATATCATTCAAACTTCAAGTTCTCTGTCTGTCTGTCTGTCTGTCTGTATGTCTCTGTCTGTCTGTTTGTCTTTCTGTTTGTGTGTGTGTGTGTGTCTCTCTCTCTCTCTCTCTCTCTCTCTCTCTCTCTCTCTCTCTCTCTCTCTCTCTCTCTCTCTCTCTTCTCTCTCTCTCTCTCTCTCTCTCATACACACACACGCTCACACACACACACAACACACACACACACACACACACACACACACACACACACACACACACACACACACACCACACACATACAAAAACTATGTCTACAATACAGCCATCGTTTACCTGTATTGATACACTTTTTAAGAACAGTAATCTGTAACAAAAAGATAATCCTTGACTTGTTTGAATGGCAGTATTTCTTCTTTTTTTTTAAGTCATTTTCACTCATAACACCCACAAACAAGAAACATTTTTTGCAAAGAAAACATATCTATAAAAAAAATAATTTTAAACGGGAAAAAAATGTGTGTGTGTGTGCGTGCGTGTGTGTGTGTGTGTGTGAGCGCAAGTGTGTGTGTGTATGTGTGTGTGTGTCTGTGTCTCGTGTGTGTCTGTGTCTGTGTGTCTGTGAATAAGCATGAATATATATTTCAGATCCTGTGACATTCACATGTTAACGTGAGCTTGATCTCATGCTTTAGCATCATGCACATTCGTGTGTGTGTCATAGAAAAGCAATTTTCTTTTTTTTATATCAACGAGTAGAAAAAGCTTTTTTTTCCTTTTTTTATTTTATTGATTGAAACAAAGTATATGCATTCATATTTTTTTGTCTATTTTTGATTAAAAAAATCATTCCATGATGATACAAAATTTCTCCTATTTTGCTTATAGTATGCATATTCTGTTGGATTGAATAAAAACATTTTTTTTTAATTTTAAAAATTCCCTTCACAGGTGGGCCATGACCGTGCCACTATGGATGACCTAGCAGCAGACGACACGTCCTCGGATCCGAACCAGCAATCCCTGGAAGAATCGGAGAGCCTTCGCCACATTAAGGAAGAATGGACGCGACTGCAGGTGGTGGCCGATGGACTGCAGACACAGCTGCTGAGGAATGCCGGGGAGGTGAGGGAAGGGGTTGGGGCCCAGGAGAAGGCCACGACCACGACATCAGCAGCAGCAGCGTCGTCGCCACCAGAGGGCTACGGGGGCATTGGGGGGAATCAGTTGCAGTGGCAGCAGGTGAGGACGTTGCCTCGCTCCCGCCTCCCGTCCTTGGACGCCATGAAGGATTCGCTCTCCACCTTTCCATCCGTCAATGCCCGCTCCAGTTTGCGTAAAAAGTCAGTAGGGGGTTTTTTGTGTGTCTTGGGGGTTTTGTTGGGGTTTTGGTGTAGTTTGTGTGTGTGGGTGTTTTGGAGGGGGGGGGGGTGGATGTGTAGGTGTTCGTGTGTGATGCATTTTTGTGTGTGTGTGATGGGCTGCTGTATTTTTTTTTCTGTGTGTGTGTGTGTGTGTGTGTGTGTGTGTGTGTGTGTGTGTGTGTGTGTGTGTGTGTGTGTTCGTGTGGTGTGTGTGTGTGTGTTCATGTGTGTGAGGGTGAGTGCGTGTGTGTGTGCGTGTGTGCATGTGTGTGTGTGTGTGTGTGTGTGTGTGTGTGTGTGTGTGTGTGTGTGTGTGTGTGTGTGTGTGTGTGTGTGTGTGTGTGAGAGAGAGAGAGAGAGAGAGAGAGAAAGAGACCCTTTTGTTCCTTCGCTACAGCTCCAAAGTTCATCAGTAATAAGATTTTTTCACATATGACCATTTTTGTCCACCGTTAAGGTAGCCACATTCTGACTTTGGAGGAGGATGTCTAAACACAACACCTGTATGCATGCATTTTAGAAAATATTTCTCGACATCCTTTCCATTGGTGTGCAATGGCCTATTCCTCTGAAAAGCAGAACAGGTTTTAATATGTGTGCAAGATGTTCTGCATGCATTCATACACAGGACCTTAGTTTATAGCTCATCTAAGACTTTTGGGGGAGTGAAGTCGGTATTGATGTTAACTCCAGGGGAAGTATACCCTTGAATGGGCACCTCAGTGGTGGCTTGAACCCAGGCTAAATTCTGGGCCATCAAATCACAAGCATAATGTTCTAACCACAAGGCTATCCCACCTCTATTTCGATATAAATGACTTCTTTCTCTTCTTCTTTTTTTCCATCCCTCAGCTTGAGTTGAGCTCTAAGGTTTATCAGTGGTGAGATTTTGTGTATATATATGCGCTGTTTTCACCCACCTTGAAGGTGGCGCATTTCGACATAGGGGAAGCTTCTTTTTGAAAATATTTTTCTTTCGTCTAATATCACTTAGAGTGAACAGACGTTAAATTGAAACAACAACAACATTTATCTTCGATCTGTCACCGTGTCAGAAAGGACCAGTTTTTCTCAAGACTTTCACTGTGTCGTGTGTGCAGCATTCTGGAAGGAAGGTGCGGAGACCGATCTCTGGATATGCAGGTGGACTTCTCGCAGAGAGAGCCCCCTCAAAAAGTGACCCTGGCCAAAACGGCCTTCTACTTTGGGGTGGACACCCCTACCCAGACGGACATCACGTGGAGTCCTCCAGCCAAGCCGGTCAGTTCAGCCTGTGCTGTACCACATCGAGGTGGATGGGGGTCAGGGCTGGACCACGCTCTCTGAAAGCCGTCTGCCCATTCTCCGGGTCTACTTTACATCAGAAAAGATCATCATGGGACGGTTTTCCAAGGTGCAGGAGCCAGAGCCGGTGAGTGTGCGTCTGCGGGTCTGTGCTGTGGAGAAGATGATGCAGCAAGCGCAGGAGAGCCGCCTGCAGGGGCCGTGGAGTGAGGAGATCTGGTTGACTCTGGAGGGGTCGCTCATCACCTGCAACACTGCTGTGTGATGGTGCATTGTGTTAGGTGTGGTGAACGGTCCTACTACGATGATATACGATGAAGCTGCAATATGAAAACGTGTTGTTGTTTGTTTTTGGGGTTTTTTTTTTAAACCGTGTTGTTATTGTTAACACTGGGCATGTGATTGAACTTGATCAAGATAAATTGTGTTGTTGTTAATTCTACGCATATGGCAGTAGTAAATAAGGAAAGTTGTGTTGTTGTGGATTACATTTCTCTCATGCCAAAGTTGGATGCACTGGGCCTGACTTGTCAGGCACTTAATGGCAGTGCATTGCGTTTTTGCACATATGACAGACAGCAATAGTTGCTGTTCAACAGAGAAGGTGATAACACTTTTTATGTGATGATACTGAAACAAGAGAAATGTATGATTGTAAGCACTGCACTTGTGATGGTGCAGAACAAGAGAAATTTGCTGTTGGCTCTGTACAAATGTGTACAAGAGACATTAGTACTACACACATGGTGATGAAAAGTGAGAGGTGTATGATAATTTACTACGCATAATGATAATAGTGAAACAACAAAAATGTGCAAATGTTAGTACTGTACATAAGACCAGGACGATTAAGAAAAATGTGCAACCATTAGCACTCTGCACAAGGCAGTGGCAAACCAAAATGTTATGGTTATTAGCACTACACATAAGAAAGTGTAATTAAGATAAAGTTTACAATCATTAACTCTACGCATTATGACAAGTGTAAAAAAAAAATATCGGAGGTCACATTTAAGTTGTCCCATATTCTGCCCACATGTGCTCAGGGGGAGTTAACTCTTCTATGTAGTCAGCACTACGCATAAGAAAGGGTAATTAAGCAAAATTGTACTTTTTTTTTCTTTTTTTTGGAGATCAGTTTTCAGTTTTTTCCTGTCAAAATTGTACAATCATTAATCTACACATGTGACAAGAGTAATCCAAAAAAATAGGTCACGTTTGAGTTGTCCCCCATTCTTTCTGCCCATTCCAACAATTTTGCTCAAAGAGGTCGTAACTCTTCCACACAGGGTGAAAATGGTGTCATGGGGGCTCCATGTGAGTCATATTTCATGAGTTTGTAAAGTCATTGCAGTCATCATGGAGAGAAAAACAAAAAACAAAAAACCCAAACAAAATGGGCCTGTGCAAAGCCTGTTGTGGTCATCCTCACCAGCAGTTAATTAACTCCATAGCCACAGTCAGGTGTCGTGTTTAGACACCATCCCTGAGGAAAAATCGGGGGGGTTGGAGTCCCAGGGCGGCTCGGGGCTGTAGGCTATATGGCAACGTTCTGGTGCTCCTGCGCCCGCACTGTAACCATTCGTATCAGTCATTGCCTTTCCATGGATCATTCCAGTGGCGTGGAGAGGGGGGGTCTCTGCATGGGTAACAGCTTTGCCTCCATATACTTACCAGGCTTTGCGCTCTGACCAATGGGTTTCCTAGACTGATGGGTGCCTACTACTACTACTATCTACTAACTATTGCCACAGTCTGCTTAGCCAGTTCATAAACTCTAGGAGATGGAGCTGATGGCTCAGTTTAACTGGTCAGAGTGTGACCAGAAAAAACCTCTGCTAGAGACTGTCTTTTCTGGTATTTTCAAGACACTGAGGTGGGGGTTTTGGGGGTGGTTTTTTATTTGGCAAGTCAGAAAATCTGTATATCGTCCTTTTTATTTGTTGATGGGTTTGTTTTGGTTTTGTTGTTGTTGTTGTTTTTGGTTGGGAGGAGGGGGGGGTTTTGTGGGTTTTTTTTTATTCAACTGTATTTTTGACTTTAGATGTGTGGCAGTTATAGTCAGTGGTGGAATGTTATTTGATGACATGATATATGGTTAATTTCACACAGTACAAAACCTTTCTCAAATGATATTTTTGGTACTTATTTGCTTGTCTTTACATCAGTGGCAGTAGGGCACAGAATTATATATATATATAAATATATGAAAAAGTTTTTTGTAATTTGTCAATATCTCGGCCTCACTTTTCCCCTCTGTAAATGCTTCACTGGAGGAGGGAAGAAAGAGTGACTTCCTTTATATTGTGTGATATTGTGTTGTGTTTTATTGTTACCACATAAAAAATCAAATCAGGTATGTCTGCCTGAAGTTCAGGGTGTCTCGTGACAGGAAAAGACAGCTATAACCACATCCAACCCTTTACGTTTTTTTTTTTTTTTCAGTCAGGGTTTGGACTGGTAGTGTTTGAGTTAACTTCCCAGCTGTGACCTGAATGACAGGGTCTGTAGTGTTGGTGTTGGATGCAGTAGGTTTTCTCAAGGACCTCAAAACTATTGTATTGCTCAGGATTATACATGTTGGCTGGAAGATCGGGGACAATCTGTAGCCATAGTTAGACCATGCACAACCTGCTTCTGTTGAGGTTCAAACCACCGCTGTGCAGACTGTCACAGTCAAAGGTCAGCTGTCTAACCACTTTGCTACTGTGTTCATTTGTTTAGTCATTGTCCAAAAATGTCAATGTGTGATGATGTGGACGTATCATAAAGTTTGGTAGGAATTTGTGGGCAGTAGTTGTTTTTTTTTACATGGTTTGTACCAGTCTTATTATCTCAGGAGTACACCGGCATCTTTTGAGAATTTCTCAGTGTGGGAATATCAGTAACCCAGTATATATATATTGATTTAGAAATTATCTTCTGTTGAAGTGATGTTCACATTTAATGAGTCAGTAAAGAAATATTTGCATTGAAAGAAAAATCTTTGTATTCATTAACTAATAAAACCAAGAAGTAAAACTCAAACACAGATGATGACCTCTGTATATGATACTACTACTACTACTACTACTTACTACTACTACACTGCTACTCTGCTGCTACTACTGACTCTACTGCTACATGCTACTACTACTATACTCTACTTACTACTACTATTACTACTACTACTACTCTACTACGATACGACTACGACTACTACTACTACTACTACTACTACTACACTACTACTGCTACTAACTTCTTCTCTCTTTTTCTTCTACTTACTACTACTACTATACTAGTACTACACTGCTAGTGATGGCTACTATCTAACACTAATGCCATATAATTAAATTGCTCATTCCAGCCATTTATTTATTATTTATTATTTTATTCTATTATATCGTGAGGATAACAGAATAAGCAATTAGTGCTTCTTTTGCCAGGCCCATTGAATGAGAGTGTTTGTGGGCGTGAATATGTTTTGCTTATAACCACTTGCCTGGTATAACTTTGGCTGTGTAAAGTTTTGAAATATTTGTTGTTTAATCATCCGGGAGAATGTCCATCGGTGAAGAGATGGTTATGCCAGCAAAGTCATCAATGATGCAGTCATCAAAATAGATTTTTACAATTGAGATATACTTTTGGGGGGCAGCTTTGCATGTGTTTATTTATATTTATTTATTTTTTTATATCAAGGATAATGGAATAAGCACTCATGTGCTTTTTTATGTCCAGTCCCCGTGTGTAAATGTCATCTGTTCCCACTGGCACGCAATAGCCTACTCTTACGAAAAGCAGAATAGGGTTTAACGCGTGCGCAAGATGTTCTGCATGTGTCTGTATGTGTACAGGGGTATGTGAGCATGCATGTTCAAAGGCACACTAGATATGTGTCTTCTTTTTCTTTATTGATCTAGGAAAAATTTTTGGTTCGAAACAAGCGTATAACACCTTCACATACTGTTATTGACAAAATGACAAGTTTCTAGATGTGCAGAAAAGTAGCCAGGAATAGTGTAAAATATCATGCATTCAATGTGTTTGTACTTGTATACAGAAGAATAATATGAAAGCCAGGTTTCATCAGTGTTGCAATGAGGGCTTTCATAAGTTTTCAGTGCATTATTTTTATTGGTTTCTTTAGATGAATATCAGTATATCCGGAAATGAACAACGTACCTTTAAGCTAGAATAAAAACAAAAAATGTTAAACAGATGAAACCAAGTATTGTCAGATTTATACTTGAAATATCAAACTGAACTGGAACTGTGATTCAAAGGATGATTATTGGTGATTGTCAGAAAGAAAAATATGGAAATATCTGTGTTGCTTTCTTAACAGCAGGAGATGCAACGAAATATCATGAAAAGATATGAATGTGTGAATGAGGTCAATAGTGAAAATAACAATCATGAAGATATTGAGTGGTATTTACACTGTATTTTGTAGTTAGAGAGAAAAAGAAAAAAAAAGAGCTTTTTCTTGTTTGAAGAGATGGAGCTTTATGTGAGATCAAAATGTGGACCTTATTCGGAATTATATTATATATATATATATATATATATATATATTATATATATATATATATATATATATATATATATATATATATATATATATATATAGCTTGGTTTTGAACAGCAGGTTCCAACCGTCTTGTTGTTGAAAATGATCTGCTCATTTCATAGATTTTTTTTCTGAATATATTAATCATATTAATCATATCAGTATACCTTATATACTTCATGACATATCATTATATGTAACTACAAAGCATATACTTTGATACGTTGTTACATATTATGCCAAATATCTCTGTGATCTAAAGTGCTACAATATCTTGACAAGAAATCAGCACTATTGGTTTATTATCATGTTTATTACTGAAATGATATGTTTGTGATTTTATAAACAATTGCCTAAGAGCTTTTGTGTGTTTGTGTGATTATACATTCATATGGTCAACATATCAAAGTGTTTTTGAGCCGGTTTGGGAAAAGGATCTGAATAATTTGTCAAAGCAAAGCTTGTGTCTCTTTTTTGACAGTTTTCTTTTTTGTACAATTTGTGTATTATGTGTTGAGAGCTATATCCAAATGTTTAATAGTGTTTCATTTTTTTAAATGCTTCAAAATCGTAAATGAATTAGAAAGGGAGGTGTTGCTTTTTAAATATCATTGGTACTTACATAAAAGATAGTAGACTGAGTTTGTTGATTTAGTGGTTTATGTACTTCACAGTGATGAAAAACATGAGATTATCACCTGAAAGGAACTCCTGTGTATACCACTTTTCAATACAGAAACTGGAGTTCACATTTTTCATTTAATAATTACTTTTTTTTTAATAATTCTTTTCTTTCAAGGATAATGGAATAAGCACTCATGTGCTTTTTTTACATCCAGTCCCCATGTGAGTCAGTTTTGTAAATTTTGTCATCTGTTCCCACTGGCACTAATGGCCTACTCTTCCAAAAGCAGAACAGAATTTAACATGTGCACAAGATGTTTCTGCATGCTTTCGCACACAGGGCCTCGGTTTATTGTCTCATCCAAAGAACTAATTTCAAGAGAGCAGAACCATTTTTGGGTACAGAACCAAGCAGGAGTTTTACTATTTTATGTCATGCAGCTTGTATGTATGACAACTAAGAATTAGGTTTGGGATTACTCTTTGTCATCTAGCAAATAAGTGATCTGTTATTTTGGAAAAGTCTCTTTGCTCTTGCATTGTATGACTTATTCAGAGCACATTTAAAACAACGATATAGATAGTATTACTATGACCAAAGTTATACAATAATATTTAGCTCTATTCTCAAGCAAAATGTGGATGATAAAAGAATTTTTTTTTTGGTCCACACCTTGTTTCATTACTGTTTGATATCAAAAGCCAGTATGAGAGATACGTGTATATATCTTCCATGTTGGCCCCTCTCCCCATAATGATATTATTTATGCATAATGTGAGAGAGTACTGGATAGGTGCTGTAATCCATTGATTATATGGAAAGCGTACACACTCATGAGCACACACAACACACACACACACAACACACACACACACACACACACACACACACACACACATTATATATATATATGTTTCAAATTTTGATATTTCCGCTAAGTTTGATATTGTGTCTTTACAAAATTTGCAGTGTGGCATTTGGTTTACTCGCCAATCTCCACATGTATTACTGAAGGATATATGGTGAATCAATCACCCATTATATCGACATAGATCTGCTGTGTGCAGTGTACACATTTTGTATAAAAACTTGTTTTTCTTGCCACAGAAGACATATATTAAAAAAGAGTATCTTTGAAATTGTAATTTACATTATTAACTGTCAGTAAAGTGGCGTTTTACAGGGTTTTCCCTCATATATGTATTATATGACTTGTATCATCAAAATATTCAGAGGTATGTTTGTTTTATGTTGTGTTCAAGTTGTATGCAGTTCAGCAGTAAAGCAAGTGTAATACCATGAACTGTGGTAAAAGGTAAAGGGATCCCCAAACCCGTGTGATTGTAGGGGAGCCAGGCATCAGAGATCTGAACTGTGTTTGTACTTAGAATTCAGCTCAGGAGTTGAAAATGGAGCTTCCTGCCCATGGGAATACCAGGGGTTCTTTCACTAAATGTGAAAATACTTTCAGGTTGGCAGTTGGATTGACAGTTGTTTTGATTGAAATGATTATGGCTTGTCATTGTTATTGTTGTTCAGTTATTTGATTGTATGCAGTGATTCAAATGATTTTTGGATGCGGTTTATCATTTTTGTAAAGTTATGAGTCATGTCCTGTCAAACTCGCTCGAGGTTTTGACTGATGTCAGTAAATATATGTCTTAGCAGATCATCCCAAAACAAGAACCAGCTGGTGTGTGGTAATTATTAAGCAAAATGATTATAAAAATTCTGGTTGATATTATAAGAAAGTGGCTGTAAATGGTCATTCTTGGTGCAATTGTTTAAAACTGATTTTTGCCAGCTCTACATATTAAAAATGATTATTCAAAACAGTTTATTTGAGATTTTTTTTAAATAGGTTTTATTGTTGTTTTCTGGTTGGTTTTTATTGTTTTTGTTTGGGTTTTTTTTGGGGGGGGGTTTGTTTTTGTGTAGTTTTTTTCGGGGGGGGGGGGGGGGGGGTGTCTATGTTCCAGTTTATTTTGTGGGGTTTTTTTTTTGGGGGGGATTGGTTTGTTTTGTTGGTTTGATTTTCTTTTTTGGTGGGGGATGGGGGGGTGTTTGGGTTTTGTTTGTTTTTTCAGGGAGTTTGGGGGCCTTTTGTGTTCTGTTTGTTTAACCAGTGACTCAAAATATATTTAGCATTACGCAAATGGTGCCTCGTAATTATTTAGCAAGGTGTCTGGTGAAAAGCTGTTAAAGAAGCAGTTTGAAAATATAATGGTGCTAAGTAATGGACGCAGTATAAATGAATATGACGCAGGTTGTTCACACATAGGATGAGTCTAGCTAAAGTAGAATTGAAAAAAATATCTAGTTCTTCACCCTAGTCGACTGAAGGAGATGAATGGAAATGATTTGATGGAAGAACTGACTTATGGCATGCTGATAGTGGGGATGATGTGAAATGATTTGATGATTTATTTCATGTTGGTAATTGGGGGGGGGGGGGGGTGGTGTAGAAGGAAATAAAAAAGAAGGGTGTATGTTAAGTTCCTGTTTCACCGGGTAGAAATGATATTTTACATTTGCATATATTCATCAGAAAAAAATCCAAAAACAAAAAATATATACATATATATTCATCAGAAATTTGGTTCATTTTACATTTCATGAATTTTAAAATTTCACTGAAGAATTTTGGGTATCGATCGATACATTGTGGGTATATCAAACCTTATAAGAAAAAGAGCAGAATTACATCTTTTTTGGTAAAAAGTGGATGAAATCCTTCTTTAAAATTTATTAAATTGGTCTCATTTCTTATCCTGTCACAATTTCATGTGATCAGGTTTTTGCTGAATGTCGTATCCAAAAATGATCACTGTCTCCAAGATCCTTTTTCTGATTTTTTTTCCTTTCACCATCATTTATTAACATCTTGCTTTGTTTAATCACTGTTAGAATTGTCCTCAAGGACCTTTTTGATTTATTCTTTTATGTCGAGGATAATGGAATAAGCACTTGTGTGCTTTTTTTTACATCCAGTCCTCGTGTGTATGCAGTTTTGTAAATGTCGTCTGTTCCCACGGCACACGATGGCCTACTCTTACGAAAAGCGGAACAGGATTTAATGTGTGCGCAAGATGTTCTGCGTCCGTTCGCACACTGGGCCTCGGTTTAATGTCTCATTGGCTGTGTGGACCAGACCTGTGATGCTTCATTTAAGAGACTGGACTTGAATCTTGTGGCATCGAGTCCCAAGTTTTCTCTTTGTAGTCAACGTTAATAATGCAAACCCCTCCCAGATTTTCAGATGAGACTTCAACCTTGGGTCCATTTCTTTTTTTTTAATTCTTTTATGTCAAGGATAATGGAATAAGCACTCGTATGCTTTTTTTTACATCCGTCCCTGTGTGTATGCAGTTTTGTAAATCTTCCATCTGTTCCCATCGGCACACAATGGCTCTTATGAAAAGCAGAACAGGAATTCACGTGTGCGCAAGATGTTCTGCATGCGTTCGCACACAGGGCCTCGGTTTATAGTCTCATCCGAAGGACTTTTGGGGAGAGTGGAGTCAGCACTGATGTTAACTCCAGGAGAAAAATCCCCTTGAACGGGACTGAAACCTCAGTCGTCAAATTGCAAGCACAATGTTCTGACCACTAGGCCTCCTGTCCCCATTGCTTGGGTACAAACATCAACAATCAACAATCTCAGACACTTAATAAATCCCATTGTACCTGTCCAAGAAGAAACAAGTATGTGTGTGTGTGTCGTTTTATTCAGGTGGAAAGGCTACATACACAGAGTGATTTTTTTTCCTGCTGGAAAAGTGTAAGCATTAAGCATGATCTTTTATATCTTAGAATTTTGTCCCTTTTTTTTCAAACAGACCATGTGGCTGGTTGTGCTGTGAACTATTTTTTTTTTTTTTTTTTTTTTTTTTTGGGGGGGGGGGGGTTTATGTTCTGAAAAATATTCCACATTCCATGAAGTTTGCTTATTCCACATTCTGAAGTTTGTTTATCCCACATTCCATGAAGACCAAGTGTGATTTTGTCTGATACATTATTTGAGAAGATGTTTTGAAATATTGATATTTTGGTTTGCTTTGTTGTTGTTGTATGTTATAAAACAAATATTCCACATTCCGTAAAGTTTGTCACAAGATCAAGTGTGATTTTTTTTTGTGGATATATTGTTTGAAGGAATGTTTTGAAGTATTGATTTGGAAAAAAAAAGGAAAAAAAGGTATGAAATACATATTTATCAGTGTGAACAGCAAGTGTAGACTGGATCAGTATTGAATGGAAGATGATCAGCTGTGAGTGTGCTGTGTGTATTGTGTTGTATCAAAATGCATTGTCCCTAAGAGGATGCTGGGGGCCTGTCAGTATAAATAGCATTCCCCCCTCCAAAAAATAAATAGATACATTATTTTTTTTAAATAAATAAATAAATAGCATCCCCACCTTCTGGACACTCTGTGCTAGGAATTCCTTATTTTCTATCCCTGTCTGTTTCTGAAAACCTTGTGTGTTTTTTTCTTTCCTGTCACCACCTTCTTGTCCATTTTCTGCTTTCTTGGTCCATTCTCCTGCCGTTTTTCCAGAAAAAAACTTTAAAGGATTACACTTCTCTCCCACGCCAAAGTCAGATGTGCTGGGCCTGACTTGTCAGGTGTTTAATGGCAGCAATAAGCATTGTCGCTTGTGGAAAGTTGCTGGTATTTGAGCATTCGACAAAGAAGAAGAAGAATGATACTATTCAACAGATTATGGAAACTCAAACATGCCCAGCATGCATCCCTTACCTTAAGAAGGATGGACTCCGCTATGTTAATTTACTCAGAGGTGGAGCCTGAAAAACTCAGTGGTGTGCCCCAACAGCTCTTCAAGGATTGCAGAGAGAGAAGATGAGAAATTCTCTATCTCTGTCTTTCTGTCACTGTCTCTGTCTCTCACTTACAACACACACACACACACACACACACACACACACACACGCACATGCATGTGCACATACCTGTGTGCATTACTTAAAGTTAAAGTCTGTCCCGAGCCTAACGCTCATCAGGCCGGTGCTTATCCCGGTTTCTGTGGCGTTAAGCGACTGAGAGTCATAGACTCCCCCGTGGATAGGACGCCAGTCTATCACAGGGTTAACCCCCAACACAAGGTTGGTACCCCTTTTACACCTGGGTGGGGTGAGAAAATAGCCGTAAAGTGCCTTTTCCAAGGGCACAACGCCATAGCCGAAAGCTGGGATCGAACCGGCAACCTTTACATTACGAGTCCAACGCCCTAACCACTAGACTACAGCGGCGGCTACCTGTGTGCATGTTTTCGCCATTTTCTTCTTTGAATTTTTTGGTGAGGAAGGGTAGCTGGGGTAGATTTTTCTCACTACTACTTTAGGCCAACATTTTTTTTTTTCTTATTCCCCCCTAGAAATACTGGGGGACTCTTTCATTCTAAATGACTGATTCCCACCTTGTGGAAATTCTTTGGCAAGAAATTTCCCCTTTTCTATCACTCTCTGTTTCTGTCTTTTTCCTTACCACTCTATCATCTATCTCTCTTGCTTTTTCTCTGCTGCCTTCTCATTCCATTCTCCTGCCTTTTTTTTTTTCCAGCAAATCTTTCAAATATTTTTTGTTCATGCAATAATTATTATGACACTTTTTTTCAGTACTGCTTTGTTCTAGCAACCAGATATTGATATCGTAAACTCTGGGATGGGTATAAGATGTCTATTCTGTAGTGGGTTTTTGCCTATATGGCATTTTTTCTATTTTTTTCTCTTTTTTTTGTTGGTACAGTGAAGTGTTTGTTGTGCTTTTTTTTTATATATACTTTTTCATAACCTGAGGATGATAAATTAAGCAGAGTGACTGATGGTCTCAACACAGCCTGGCTTTATTAGCCATAAAATTATTAAGGCTCTTCGTTAGCAACAAAAAAGACAAACTTTTTTTTCGTGTAGTTTTATAATATACCAGGGTATACATTTACATCAATCCAAAATCAAATCATGCAGACAAAAATGTTAGGACCAAGAACAATCACTGACAAAGTCACACGTAGGTTATATGTATCATTTCCAAAATAACAACCAAAAAAACAGTCATAACACACAGACAACAAAATGTAAGTTCCATTTCTCTGAAAAGGCACTTGACTTAGGGGAAAGAATATAACGTCCTTTTTTCTCTCTCTTTTTTTCTTTTTTCTTTTTTTTTTTTTTTTTGGGGGGGGGTTGTTGTTTGAGCAAGCAGACTCTTTGAATTTAAATTCTTCTGTAAAAGTTAATTGGAGGGGGGGGGGGGGGAATCAGTCATTTGGCTTTATAAAATAATGGGTTTCTGAAGTCTGTATCTTCTTGAAAGTGCTATTATGGTCAGAAATGTTTGTCTTGTATCTTTATATCTGTCTTCACAATACCTTAATTGCTACCCCCTCCTTGTGCAAAAACCAGAAAGAGAAACAAGATTGTGTTGTGCATTGGGTAAAAAACGAATCACAGTGTGCTAAATTGGCTGAAAAACAAACCCCAGGAAAACACACACACACACACACACACACACACACACACACACACACACACACACACACACACACACACAACACCACATAGAAAGCACATGCAACAAACACAGCACGACGCACACACACACCACCACCACACACACACACACACACACACACACACACACACACACAACATTCTTGAAACATTCGAAAACTGTCAATAAAGATATCTTTCTTTTTTTTTGCCATATTTGCAGACAGTCATTGTCATTCTGAAATAACAAAGTATTCCTTGAGTCTTAAAACTTACTGTCAGGCTACCACAAATGTCACCTGTCATAGATTTTTTCAGTTTTAAAAGATAAGCACAAATATGTGTTTTTGAGGAAAAAGTAGTGGAGGAAAAAATATGTTTCAGACAGGATATGTGAAGGCATCATCACTTGGCATTGTCACTTGGTGTCATCACTTAGTGTCTTGGTATCGTCACTTGGCGTCGATATTTGGCATCATCACTTGGCGTTGTCACTAGGTGTCATCATTTGGCGTCATCATTTGGTATCATCATTTGGCATCATGTTTTGGTGTCGTCGTTTGGCATTGTCACTTGGTATCATCACTTAGCGTTGTCATTTGGCATTGTCACTTGGTATCATCACTTAACGTTGTCATTTGGCATTGTCACTTGGTATCATCACTTAGTGTTGTCATTTGGCATTGTCACTTGGTATCGTCACTTAGCGTTGTCATTTGGCATTGTCACTTAGTATCGTCACTTAGCGTTGTCATTTGGCATTGTCACTTGGTATCGTCACTTAGCGTTGTCATTTGGCATTGTCACTTGGTATCGTCACTTAGCGTTGTCATTTGGCATTGTCACTTGGTATCATCACTTAGCGTTGTCATTGGCATTGTCACTTGGTATCGTCACTTAGCATTGTCACTCGGCATCGTCACTTGGCGTCGTCATTTGGCGTCATCACTTGGTGTTATTACTTGGCGTCATCACTTGGCGTCATCGCTTGGTGTCATCACTTGGCCCATTTGCCGTAACCGGGGCGAATTCCGTTGGCATTGATGACATCAACCACCATGCTGTGCTTGAACTCGTTCCACGCTCGCTTCTGCTCCTGCTGCATGTACTCATTCTGGATGTCCTCCTGTGGGGGAGATATAGCATCACATATTACTGCTGGTAATAAACAGTCAGCTTGAGGAGAATAATAAAAAATAAGATGACATCAGAGCAATATACTCGTTCTGGATGTCCTCCTGTGTGTGGGCGATATAGCATCACATAGTATTGCTGGTAATAAACAGCTTGAGGAGCATGTAATGATAAGATAACATCAAAGCAACATAATATACTAGTTCTGGGTGTCCTCCTGTGTGGGGGGGATATAGCATCACATATTACTGCTGGTAATAAACAGTCAGCTTCAGGAAAATAATAAAAATAAGATGACATCAGAGCAACATAATATACTAGTTCTGGATGTCCTCCTGTGGGGGCGATATAGCATCATGTATTATTGCTGGTAATAGTAATAATAAGGAGACTAATGACAGCAACATATTCTTTTTCATTTTGTTTATTGTTTTGTTTCCTTTGCAAGAGCTCCAAGGTTCACCACTCAGATTTTGTGAATGTGGCCATTTTTGCCCACCATAACGGCAGCCATATTCCAACTTCAGGGATGTGTGCTGGGTATGTCCATGTTTCTGTCAACAGCCAAATGCTGATAAGAATTACAGGATCTTTGATGTGCGTATTTTATCTTCTGCATATGTATATATACATGAAGGGGATTAAAGCACTGGCAGGTCTGCACTTGAAAGTTGACCTGGGAGCTCATAAAAAACCCATCCTTAACATACAATGATAATTTTCTTCTTCTTCTTCTTCTTCTTCTTCTTCTTCTTCTTCTTCTTCTTCTTCTTCTTCTTCTTCTTCATCATCATCATCATCGTCATCATCATTCTTGTCATGACATAACTGTGTTCATCCTGGATGTTCTAAAAGGACAACTTGACAATAAGGATTCAGATATTTCTTCCTTCCTGTGAGGAAACCTTACTGCAAGGTGGTATTGTAACCATGATAATAATCATCATCATAATCATCACTATGAGGGCATGCACACAATACTGATATCTTTCACTTTAATAGAACCTTTCAGCAGAACACATTATCATTGTCTGAAACTATAATAAACATACTGACATGAGACACAAAATTAAAGAAAGGGACACCAAACAACAACAAAGGTAACAACACAAAAACAAACAAAAATAAGCAATTGACAGACATTTGGAGCGAACTGTATGATTCTCTTACCTTGGTTAGATCCCCGAAAGTGCGAGTGTTGGACTGCTTAAACAGCTGAATGGTCACATCATCCAATTCTGCACAGAAAAAAAAGAGAAAATATACCATTCAACACTCCCATCATGAGGAAATTCACTTTCAAATGCCTACACTTGACACCTGATCATCATCCAATTCTGAACAGAAAAATGATAATAATTCATCACAGTGGTTATGAGGAAATTCACTTTCAAATGCCTACACTTTACACCTTTTTTTCTTTCTTTTTTTCCTTTTTTTTACACTTTACACCTTATCATCATCCAATTCTGAACAGAAAAATGATAATAATTCAACACATTGGTTATGAGGAAATTCACTTTCAAATGCCTACACTTTACACCTTTACATTATCAAATTCTGAACAGAAAAATGATAATAATTCAACACATTAGTTATGAGGTAATTCACTTTCAAATGCCTACTCTTTACACCCTATCATCATCCAATTCTGAACAGAAAAATGATAATAATTCATCATACTGGTTATGAGGAAATTTACTTTCAAATGCCTACTCGTTACACCTTATCATCATCCAATTCTGAACAGAAAAATGGTGATAATTCACCACAATGGTTATGAGGAAATTCACTTTCAAATGCCTACACTTTACACCTTTACATAATTCAATTCTGAACAGAAAAATGATAATGATTCATCACATTGGTTATGAGGAAATTCACTTTCAAATGCCTACTCGTTACACCTTATCATCATCCAATTCTGAACAGAAAAATGATAATAATCCATCACATTGGTTATGAGAATATTCACTTTCAAATGCCTACACTTTACACCTTATCATCATCCAATTCTGAACAGAAAATGATAATAATTCATCATATTGGTTATGAGGAAATTCACTTTCAAATGCCTACTCGTTACACCTTATCATCATCCAATTCTGAACAGAAAAATGATAATAATTCATCATATTGGTTATGAGGAAATTCACTTTCAAATGCCTACTCGTTACACCTTATCATCATCCAATTCTGAACAGAAAAATGATAATAATTCATCATATTGGTTATGAGGAAATTCACTTTCAAATGCCTACTCGTTACACCTTATCATCATCCAATTCTGAACAGAAAAATGATAATAATTCATCATATTGGTTATGAGGAAATTCATTTTCAAATGCCTACACTTTACACTTTATCATCATCCAATTCTGAACAGAAAAATGATAATTATTATTCACCACTCTCATTATTAGCCGCCGCTGTGGCCTATGGTTAGGGCGTTGTACTCGTAATCTAAAGGTTGCGGGTTCGATCCCAGCTATTCCGCTATGGCGTTGTGCCCTTGGAAAAGGCACTTTACGGCTATTTTCTCACCCCACCCAGGTGTAAAAGGGTACCAACCTTGTGTTGGGGTTAACCTGCGATAGACTGGCGTCCTATCAGGGGGAGCTATGACTCTACAGTCGCTTAACGCCACAGAAACCGGATAAGCACCGCCGATGAGCCTAATGGCTCAGGACAGACTTTAACTTTAACTAACTCTCATTATTAGGAAATTCGCTTTCAAATACTCATTCTTTACACCTCGAATGATGACCAGCATCACTTAGAAGAAAAATTCTCAATTATGAGACCTTTATTTTGCAGCTCTTATCCTATCATTTCTGTACATGGAGGAGGGAAAAAGGCACTGTCAGGTCTGCATTTAAGTTGACTGCAGATGACATCTCGCAAGACGCTACATGCAATCTCTCAGGGCACCAACACATGCTCCCAATACAAACTGTATGATTTGTTTTTTTATTTTCAAGGTTGTGTCATTCATTCATTTCATTTATACTTCTGTATCGAGGATAATGGAATAAGCATTCATGTGCTTTTTTTCATTCCAGTCCCCATGTGTATGCAGTTTTGTAAATCTTGTCATCTGTCCCACTGGCACATGATGGCCTACTCTTACAAATAGCGGAACAGGATTTAACATTCACCTAAGATGTTCTTAGGTGGTGTGAACAGATGACATTTACAGAACTGCATACACACAGGGACTGGATGTAAAAAACAACAACACATGATTGCTTATCCCATCATCCTCGATATAAAAGAATAAAATAAAAATAAATACAATAAATAAATAAATAAAATTTAATGAATGGGCGGTGGTTCCTACCATGCAGTCTCTCAGGCCTGACGACGCCCAGCTGCATGTCGGTGGCAGTGACGATGGAACAGGTGATGGGCTCCTCTGTCAGCAGACTGATCTCCGCAAAGGAGTCTGACTGACCCAGCTTCCCCATCACCACCTGCTTCGTCTTCTTCTCCTGCACCACCACGTGTACACACACACACACACGCATGCACACACACAATGACAGATGACATTTACAAAACTGCATACACATGGGGACTGGATGTAAAAAAGCACAAGAGTGCTTATTCTATTATCCTTGATATAAAAGAATAAATCAAATCAAAACATACACACATGCACACACTCACGCACGCACGCACGCATATGCACGCACTCACACACACACACACACACACACACACACACACACACACACACACACACACACACACACACACACACACACATTGTCCATCGAGTTCGACATTGACCTCCAAAACAGCAGAGGAGGCAGCTACTGTTATGGAAATCAAGCAGAAATTTGATTACAGTGGAGATGCCTTGCCCACAGTACATCCCCACTCTCTCCACCAAGTGGTCATAAGGAAAGTCAGCATTGAGATGTTCAAAAGGCCAACTAGCCCCTTAGGCTGCAGCACATAAGGACTGTACAAGTCAAGCCTCCTAGTCAGAGAGTCATAGCTGATCACTAAAGACTAAGCTGTAAAGTGGAATTCCATGAAGTCAAAGAACAACAAGCAAACAAAGAAAGATAAGGGAACAAAATTCTTCACTGCAGAAAGACCAAATATTCTAATTCGCAACTGTAATTTTGTTTAACTCATTATATTGAAAACAAACCAAAAAAGCCCTCTTCTCTTGAACCAAAAAAAAACTATAGCATTCATTACCCTCCCCCTTTAAAAAAAAAAAAGAGAGAGAGAGAGAAGGAAAGAAAACCCACATCTCATTTTTTAAAAACTATTTGAACACAACAAATTCTTATCATATTATCTTGCCTTCTTTCCATTTCTCAGGGTGTGCAGAACATCGACTTGTCGCAGGACGTGACATTCTCCAGACTTGATGAAACCGATGAATGGCGCCTTGTACCCCTCACTCACAATCACTGCAACAGTTCATTTCAAAGCCTTTGTGTTTGAGCAAAAAATAGATATTATTAAATGATAATAATAGATATATTGAAGATATATTTTCAAAAGCACAATTTTTAAAAAATGAATAAATGGTGAATTTCATAGATCTAGCTGAGGAACAAAAACAATACAAACACAACAAGTCTTCTTGTTCTTCTTCTCCTTTGAAAACTCAGACAGCAATTATTGTTGTCTGTAATATAAGCAAAAATGCATTGCACTGTCACTAAGAATTTGAAAAGTCGGGCCTAGGGAATCTGACTTTGGCAAGGGAGAGAACTGTTACTTTTAAAGTCTTTCTGGGAAAAAAAAAAGGCTGGAGAAAGAACCAAGAAGGCAGAAAATGGACAAGGAGTGACAGGGGAAAAACAGGAACAAGGCAGAAACAAAGAGAGGGATAGAGAAGACGGAATTTCTAGCACAGAATTTCCAGAAGTGGAGATGCTATTTACACTGACAAGGCTCCCAGCATTCCCACAGGGGAAACTCCTATATATCCCAGCTGGCTTAGAAAAAAATGCAAGTAAAACATGGTTTTTTTTAAAGTAACACATTTTAGTCTATAGCAAGGTAACACATTTATATCTATAGCAAGATAACACGTTGGATATCTATAAAAACATGTTGTAACAGCTGTTGAGACAACACCAGACTTTCCTAAAAGGATTTTTTTCTGAAGCTACAAACGCCCTCAATATGCTGGCCCCTAGAGAAGCTGAGGTCTCTGATGCCTCGCTCCCCTACAACCGCCTAGGTTATGGGATACTTACCTTAACAAGTGCGCCCTTAGTCTAGTGGTTAGGACGTTGGACCATAATCTATAGGTTGCAGTCAATCCCAGCTTTCGCATGGCGTTGTGCCCTTGAAAAGGCACTTACGCTATTTTCTCACCCACCCAGGTGTAAAAGGGGTTGTGTTGGGGTTACCCTGCATAGACTGCATCCAATCCAGGGGAGTCTATGACTCAGTCGCTTAATGCCACAGAACTGGATAGCACGCCTGATGACCTTAGCTCGGGACAGACTTTAACTTAACTTTACCTAACAAACAGAGAATCAAGTACCTGTACGTGTAACCCATCATGTGTCACCCTCACCTGTGTTTGGAGGGTAGGAGATCCACTCGATGAGGGACGCCACTTCCTGCAGAGGTTGGCGGGCCACATCTTGTACTGGGGGCACAGCATCAGCAGGTTCAGTTTCTCCGTCTGCTCACGCTGCCGAATTTGCTGCAAAGCATCATGGGAAGAAAATGTCAAGGGGAAAAAAATAATACACAATCCATAATAATACATCCTGGGTGGGTTTGTGTGTGTGTGTGAAAACTTTACACAAAATTATACGCATATGGTGTGTGTTTGTTGTTTGGATTTTTGTGTGTAATAAATATACAACAGTTTTATTTTCATAAATATTTCTTTCGATTTTGTGTGTGTGTGTTGTGGTGTTGTGTGTGTGTGTGTGTGTGTGTGTGGTGTGTGTGTGTGCATACGCGCGCACCGGTTGTGATCCCCATATGTGGCCAAACTTTTCTCTCATCACTAGACCTTGATTAGTGGTCTGGGTGCTAGTCTTTAAGTTGAGACAACAAACTGAGACCCCATGTACTATACAGTACATTACAATGCACTACAATACAACACAACACAATACAATACCCAAAAAAAAATGTTATTTCAATAATAATAACTTTTTAAAAAACCACAATAAAACAACACAATACAGTTCAATACAGTACAATACAACACAATATGATACAACACAACGCAAACACAATCCAATCCAATACATACAACATAATACAACACAAGAAATCCTCACCCCATTCTTCATTTGCTACTTTGTTATACTCACCACAATGACTTTGGAATAATCGGTCACAGCGATCTTCATCAGTTCACAGTGATCATCAACAGTGCTCACACTCAGTAATCTGT
>CM060325.1:48895940-48928440 GCA_030674155.1 Stramonita haemastoma | reverse complement strand
CCTTGTGTTTTAACAACACGATAATCTCCCTTGTCATGTGATCGATAGTTTATAATAGGACTTCGCCTCGGCCTACAAGCGGAGTGCATGCTTTGTGACGTCAGGTGGCGTTGACATCATCAACATCCTACCTTACAGTCAAGATGTCTTACGCTTATTTATTCAAGTATATCATCATCGGAGACACAGGTAAGGATTCGAAGAATAGAAAGTTTAAAAATTACATTTTCATCTCCACAAGAGAGGATCGTGCTAGCCATTGTTTCTAAGGTTGGAAAAGCTTGGTCATGGCGGACGAGTTGTTCTAGCACTAGCCTAGCAGTAGCACTAGGCCTAGCAGAAGCAAAGACGTTCATTCAAAGTAGCCTTCTCTCTTATTACGCATCAAAAAGACAGAGAATCGTTTCATCAGTTAGGATTTGAGTTTGTTATGTATTTTGGAAATGGGCGTAGCAGTAAGCATACGTTCTTGCTAAACGCTGGGTATGTCATCAGTGATGTATACATGTATGTGAAAGATCGTGCATTGTTGGCCTGCATCACGAGCCAGCATTTTCACAGAATTGATAAAACACCGAACAGAAACGCTCAATCAGAAAGTCTGCTATTCATCTTTGGAGTATTACAATGTACACACACAGAGGAACATAGTGTTGTAAACACTTTCATTACAAATTTTTAGTGTTTTCCTTTACGATTACTGTTTTGAATTAGTGAATTACACTTACACAGTTACAGCACTTGTTACCATGCAAGTATTGTACACACACACACACACACACACACACACACACACACACACACACACACACACACACACATGTCCATGTGTACATGTATACACAAGCATGCACACACACACTGACAGTGAGTGAGTGAGTGAGTGAATGAGTGAGTGACACAGTGTAATAATATGTGTACTATACACATGCATGATGCGCAAAACACCCACACCCTCATGCACACAAAGGCTTAAAGCTCAGTGGTTAGAGCTTAGGACTGATGATAAGACATGTCTGTGTGTTTCTCAACTTTCTTTTTGCAACACTTTCATATTTAATATTGCAGTCTAAATCAAATTAAATCAACATGTGAAAAAAGAATTAAGCAAGCCAAATGCAAGGTTTACATGAGTCTTTCTCCTATTGTAAGCACTGTATTCAAAGTTGATAAGTTGTCTCACATTCATGATCATGTCATATTTCTTTTTTTTTAATCTATTATTGTATTCAGAATCTCTGCCATTCATTGTTCAAGGTTATATTCTATTGAATGGGTTGCCACCATGAGCATTATACAACTTGTACAAGGCCAACTAAGGTTGGGGTTTTTTTTTTTATTATTCAATATTTTTTAAATTTTGAGCAGACCTGTGCACCTTCCGTATTTTTCCGTATTTGTTCCGGAAAAAGTTGGAAAATACGGAAATACGATTTTATTAATCAAAATCCGATTTTTGTCAACGAAAAATCCGGAAATCGAAAACGTCGTCTTCTATCGTTCAGCGATGCCGTTTATCTCGCGTTACGTTGTCTGCTAAGCCCTATCGTTCAGTTACTTATCTCCCCTGATGATGCATGTGCACAACGGTATCTTCAAAACAAAATGGCGGAAAGTGTAAACTTTCGCGGAGAAACAGATCAAACTGATACACTTATAAGCAAAGAAAGACGCGGAGTGAATGCAAAATGACGCTAACAGGCCAGGATGGGGCTAAAAGAGGTACAGTTGCGGATATAGATGCATAAGCAGCAAAATTGGCTGTTCGTTCTGCCGAGTAAGGTTTGAAACCTGCGCTACGTCTCTCGCATCAGGCTACTCGCTAGTGAAAGTTGAACTTTCATTTGCAAGTGGTGTCGAAAATTGGAATGCGGTCGGAACATAGCAAACCACGGCTCTTCATTTATAGAAGCGCTGATTTCTTGGAAAATAATGGAACAGTAAAATTTCTCGCATCTTCGAAAAATCAGTTGATCGTTAAAACGGCAAAGTGACTTGTTCTGAAGTTACATGAAAACTGGCTCTGAAGTTATATCGTACCGAACACGGCTTCTGCTCTGGTGCTGTACTGGACAGCAGCAGAGCACACACATACATAGCACTTGTTTTCTGGCCATGCAAACTGTCATTGTGAGTCCACTCCGAAATCAGATTAAAAATAAAATGAGAAAGGCATAGGATCTTCTTAAATCTTCACCAGAGAGTGTATTGATCTCTCTCTCTCTCTCTCTCTCTCTCTCTCTCTCTTCTCTCTCCTCTCTCTCTCTCTCTCTCTCTCTCTCTCTCTCTCTCTCTCTCTCTCTCCACGTTTTCCATTAACCATCACAGTGGTACACACAAACTTATATTACCGCTACCCAGAATAGATCTGTTTATAACAAGTTTGACATACTCTGGTGGTTCTTTATGGAAGGTCTGAGTCTCTCTCTCTCTCTCTCTCCCTCTCTCTCTCTCTCTCTCTCTCTCTCTCTCTCTCTCTCTCTCTCTCTCTCTCTCTCTCTCTCTCTCTCTCTCTCTCTCTCTCTCTCTCACACACACACACACACACACACACACACACACACACACACACACACACACACACACACACACACACACACACATATGCCTCCACATTGCACAAAATGGTGCCTGGAGAGGCCTCCAAACTGCCTTTAAAATGCGAAAAATCGTTTCCGGCCGGGGGGCTTCGCCCCCCTGGGCCCCCCAGCGGGGCTTTGCCCCTGCACCCCACTGGGGCCTAAGCGGCCCCTGGACCCCGGCTCAATTTCATCTTTTTTTTCTCTCCCAATTCTACACTCTGTATATTACATCACTTATGAAGTCATTAGACCTGTCCAGATTTGCTAGTTGATAAAAGAAAAAGCTTATGAGCTTTTGTACAATTGAAAGAAATTGGAAGGGGATGAGCAAACAAATACAGATACAAAAAAACAATTAAAAAAAAGACGTTTATGCTTCATGTTGAAAAAGTGTATCACGAACAACGCGCAAAAATACTTAAACTTGGTGAAAAATACTGAAAATTGCCATGAAAATACTGAAATCAGTAGTAAAGGGGTGCACAGGTCTGATTTTGAGGATAATGGAATAAGCACTTGTTTTTTGGGGTTTTTTTTTTACATCCAGTCAATGCTACCATGAGCATTTCAAGTACAAGGGCAACTAAAATCATGGCCACATTCATCCTGCATAAAGATTTTGGCTACTTTATAAGTTAGTACTGGATGTTAACTGTTATTGTAATTAGGAATTTTGCTTGTGGTTCTCATGTGAAGGGAAGTAGACTTTAAAGTTTACAGCAGTACTGTAGAGCTGTCCTGTAGTATTCAAAAGACAGGTTGAAGTGATGCTGCTGAGGGATTTTTGTTTTTATAGCAGAAGAGAATTGGATTATAAATCTCAACAAAGATTAAAATTGGGGGGCGGGGGTTTGCAGGATAGTCAAGTGGTCAGAGAAAAAAACTTTCTTTCTCTCATCCCCCCATTGATAAATTTTCTCTGTGCTTGTGTACATGTGTACAGAACATCTTGCGCACACATTAGATCCTGTTCTGCTTTTCGTAAGAGTAGGCCATTGTGTGCCGGTGGGAACAGATGACATTTACAAAACTGCATACACATGGGGACTGGATGTAAAAAAGCACATGAGTGCTTATTCCATTATCCTCGATATACAAATAAGATAAAATAAATAAACCAAGCAATGAAGCATCTACATAATAATATACACATGTGTATGCACATGAGTTTGAGTTTGTGTCAACCATAGGGTTATGTCAATGAGGATAAATGTTTTAAATTCTGTTAACTCATAATTTTTTAATTGGGCATAGGAGATAGTTGTGACTGGAAAGAGAACAAAACAGAGCATTTGTGTTAGTGTACATAAAGTTTCAAAGCGCTTTGTGGGGGGTGGGAAACCGGAAAGCCTAGTGGTTAAGAGTGCTTCAAAACGTATGATTTGATGGCTTGGAATCAAGCTCAGGTTTGAGCTATGATCAAGCTCAGCTTTCGGTAGTGTATTGATGGACACAGTGGCCGAGTTGTTAAGACCGTCTGACTTCAATCCCATGGGTCCATGAAGTCATGGGTTTGAATCTCGGCCGCGTCTGGTGAATTAAGGGTGGTGATTTTTCCAATCTCCCAGTGTTCAGTGGGTTTTGAAACAGGAACATACCCAGCATGCACCCTGAAGTCTACAGAATCTTCACAATGTTGAAGGTGGTATAAAAAGGGAATAAGAAGATGACTACCGAGACGTCTGTTTAATTTTAAGGGGACTTACCCCATGGAGTTAACTTTCAGTACTGATTCCACTGCTTTGAAAATCCTGTGGATGAGACTATAAACTGAGGTCTTGTGTGTGTGAACACACACAGAACATATTATTGTACCCACATTAAAACCCATTCTGCCATTCAGAAGAGTAGGCCATTCGTGCTGGTAAGAAAGAATGTCCAAAACATCATTTAAAAAAAAAAAACCATGCCCACTGGTGTCATGCTTAGACACCATCTCAAAATTAGAATGGAGCTATCTTAATAATATATTAATAGTGGGCAATAATGGTCTCATATGCAAAAATTTAACCTCAGAGCTCTAGTCAAAGATTGAAAACAAAAAACGCTCTAAAAAAAAACACACACACAAAAACATTTTGTGCAGCCAGATACTTTACAATACATATAAATCTGTGGAGTGCATCATTTGTTATGCCCATTTTTGTTTAGCTTGATGACACTAATTGTCCACGATAGAGTAGAGAGGTGATGTGAGCAATTTGTAGTTCTTAAGTTTATACCCTACAAATGGCAAGATCAGTTGCCGAAGAAAAAAAAAGGTAACAGCTGGCCGCCTCTTTAGCGAGTATTGGATTTACTGTATGACCTCATGTGTTTGCGGAGAGCTCTCAAAGTTCGTTTGGAGTGTGGCTAATTGAATGAGTGTCTGAATTGAAAAGTATATTATATATATATGTACGTACGTATACTATAATATACACTGTATCATTGTATTATGTGGTGTGTGGTCAAGTAAAGTGTGCGCTCTGAAAAGGAAAGTGTTATATTGTGTGGCAGAAGTGAGCGTGCATCTAGACAAATTAAGCAAGAAGTTCAGAATAGAAAATGGAGAGATGGGAAGATCAGAATAGAAAATGGAGAGATGGGAAAATTAGAATGGAGAGATGGGGAGATCAGATGAGAAAATGGAGCTTTAGATCAGAATAGAAAATGGAGAGATGGGGAGTTCAGAATAGAAAATGGAGAGATGGGAAGATCAGATGAGAAAATGGAGAGATGGGGAGTTTCAGATGAGAAAATGGAGAGATGGGGAGATCAGATGAGAAAATTTGAGAGATGGGGAGATCAGATGCACAGGAGTGGCAGCTGCTGATTCAGTCTTATGCATACACATGTAGGAGTCAGATTTCTGAGAAAATAATGAAGTCAAGTGTGTGTGTCTTCACACTGCTGAACATGAAGTAGTGTATTGCTTACCTGAAGTAGTGTGAGTAATTGAAACTGAAAGAGGTGTGTGTGTGTGTGTGTGTGTGTGTGTGTGTGTGTGTGTGTGTGTGTGTGTGTGTGTGTGTGTGTGTGTGTGTGTGTGTGTGGGGTGAGGGAGGAGAGAGAGAGAGAGAGAGAGGGGTGTGTGTGTGTGTGTGTGTGTGTGTGTGTGTGTGTGTGTGTGTGTGTGTGTGTGTGTGAGTATGTGTGTGAGTATGTGTAGTATGTGTGTCTGTGTGTGTGTTGTGTTTCTTTAAAATGAAATGTGAGTGGTCAGTACTAAAAGGTTGCATCATATCATTAACAAAAAATTAATGCTTTGGTAGTGAAGAATGTGTGCAGTGTGGCAAACACATTGCTATTGGTTGTGTGATAAAGAGAGGCCACTTAGGAAAGTTGGGTATGGTTTCAGTGTGTCAGAGGAATGATTGTTGATATTTTATGGATAAAATTTCATGAAGTCACCCTGACTGTGTGTAGTGTATACATCATTACATCATCATTCGGATGAGACTCGAAACCGAGGCCCCGTGTGCGAATGCACGCAGAACATCTTGCGCACACGTTAAAACCCCGTTCCACCTTTCGGAGGAGTAGGCCATCGTGTGCCGTAGGAGCGGATGACAAAATTATAACAAACCAGCATGCACACAGTGTCGTGTTTAGACACCATCCTGAAGAAAAATCGGGGTTGGAGTTGGGGTCTTTGCGCCTGGTGGCAGCATGATCTGTGGCTCTGTAGGTCAAATGCAAGCGCTTTGATTTGTCTTTACAAGAGATAGCGCTATACAAATTCCATGTATTATTATTATGTGTCTTTTTAATTCATTAATTTCTAAAAACGCAGTCTCTGCTAATCAATATTTTCAGCACAGCGCTCACTAAATTGTTTGAATTATCTAAAAATTGTTTTGGGGTGGTTGTTTTTTTTTCTTTGTTGCACAGGTGTGGGCAAGTCGTGTCTGCTGCTGCAGTTCACAGACAAGAGGTTCCAGCCTGTACATGACCTGACAATCGGTGAGTGATCACACTACAGAGACCTGTACTATGTGAACGAATGAAAGAGTGATCTTTAACTCGCAAGGACGAAGATTTTTAGGCCAAGCCCAGTCTTCCTATTTGTCCTTGTAAACATGCGTGTATTTGATATGTCAGTAGACTGTGGAAGTCCTTGAAACATCGGGAACTAACAGGAGTCATGCGGCAGTCAGTCAGGGTAGGCAGTCTGACAGTACTACAGCAGACCGGCGGTCATGGTCAGTGGTCAGTCAGATCAGCCATCAGGTCAACTAGGTACTGACAGAATGAAATGGAACAGTATTTATTATGAGTAGGGCAGCTTTAACCCAAGTTTTGCTTTTTATTTTTAGCTCCTCAAGGTTGACCAATAATGAGATTTTGCAAACGTGCAACTGTTTTTACCCCCCCCCCCCCCCCCCCCCCTGTTGAAGGCAGCCATGTTCTGACCGTGGGGATGGTGTCTAAACACAACACCTGTGTGCATGCATTTTTGACATTTTGTCAACCTTTCCTACCAGCACGAAATGGCCTACTCTTTGTTTATAGAAAGATTGAGGAACACACATAAATACACGCATACCCACACACATACCCATGCACAATATATAACACACACAACTCGCACACATACACGTCTATGTCACAAACATCCTGTCTCGCTCTCTCTCTCTCTCTCTCTCACCCACCCAACCTCACCCTCTACACACACACACACACACACACACACACACACACACACACACACACACACACACACACACACACACACACACACACACACATACACACTCACACACCACACACATAGACACACACACACTATCCTATGACAAATACACCTGTTACAAAAGGGACTTTATTTTTTTAGACATATTGGTATCATGTTTCATTATGTTTGACATGGTTAAAGGTGTTTTTTAATAATTAAAAAAAAAAAGAAAACAGCTTTGTAATCATTAGGTCTATGGATGCACTCATTCATCTAGCCATGTTGGTTGGTGTGTGTGTGTGTGTGTGTGTGTGTGTGTGTGGTGTGTGTGTGTGTGTTTTGTGTGATTTATATAATGACATAAACTATTCAGGCAGTTATTTTGTGTGCACTTTTTAAGAAAATGCTTACACATACAGTTATGTCTCTCCCATGCACACACCTATACACACCCAAACCCACCCCCACAGCTACCACCACCCTCTCACTCACACACACTCACATACACACACATACACACACATACACATATATGCCCACACACATACACACAAATACATATATGCCCACACACATACACAAACGCACATGCACTCATACACACACAATGTGACACATGCACTCATACAAACACAATGTGACCCATGCATGCACACACACACACGCACACACACACACACACACACACACACACACACACACACACACACACACACACACACACCACACACACACACCACACACACACACACACACATGTATACTCTCTCTCTCTCTCTCTCTCTCTCTCTCTCTCTCTCACACACACACACACACACACACACACACACACACACACACACACACACACACACACACATGCAGTCCTTTTCAATCTGTTTTATTTTAAATTTTATTTTATTGTATTTCTTTTTTTTTTTTTTTGGTTGTTGTGTTGTTGCTTTAGGTGGTGATGGGTGATTATCATGTTGTTGTAAAATTGTATCATTGTCATTATGGGTGATTTGTCGGTTTGAAGTTTTTGGTTGGTTTGAGTGTTATGTATTGGGTATCATTTTGTTTAAGTGGTCTTTTAGTGGGGGGGGGGGGGGGGGGGGGGTGGGTTTTTTTGCTAGATAGATGGCTTGATGAAAAAAAGCAAATTTATTGCTTATTCAGTGTACCATTTGGAAATAAAATTTTGACTTTCAACACACACACACACACACACACACACACACACACACACACACACACACACACACACACAACACACACACATTCTGATCTCTCATCAGCCTTCCTGGGACTTAGAGGCACATATATTATATGTATCTTTAACACAATGAACACTGATTATGTACGCTCGGGTACTTCTTTTTTTTTTGTTGAGTTTCCAAAAAAGAAAGGGGGGGGTGGAATAGTAGTCTCATGTGATATCTTGAGGTTATGATGTTCATGGTACATTGATTAGAAATTTACCCACACAATGCCATAGTTTCATAAGAAACAGGCTTTAATTTTAAACAAAAAAGATACTATGATTTTACTGTAATGACCCAGTGCACACTGCACTCAGCTGCTGCAGGGCTGGTTCACAGACTGCAGTGCAGCTGCACTCTTGGGGTGCAAATTACTAAGGTACCAGGGATATGGAGACAGATTACATGCCATACATTCATTTTTTTTCCCTCACTGTTTTTACAGGTGTGGAGTTTGGCGCTCGTATGATCACCATTGATGGGAAACAAATCAAACTACAGATATGGGACACGGTGAGTGTTCTTTATGGCAGCTCATAACAATTGAAAAAAAACAAAAAAAACCTTACCATTTTAAATAGTGGGCTGTGTCTCCAAATGTCTAAATGAAAGAAGATTTGGGAGAGAAGATAAGTCAGTGCATGATAGTTCAGGATTGTATTGGATCCCTGTTTTGTGCCCGAAACTTTGCCTCCATCCCCTAGACCATGAGGGGTGCTCTGGGTGCTAGTCTTCTGGATGAGACGATTAACTGAGGTCTCATCAGGGTTCGCGATAACCAGTAATTGTTGGTATTTTACTGATTGTAAACAGGGAATACCTAAAATTTTCGAAGCAGCCGGTACCGTGTACCGATTCTGTTTGCCTGTGACCAATTAGATTTCCGTCTCAAAAGAAAAGTGTGATGTGACATTTTCTGACAGTCTGTCATGCGCCTGTGCTTACGCATCCACCCCTTCTAACAAACTCTTATCTTTGGCAACCAGCCGCCATGGCGCAGTGGTTAGCGCCGTGGATTCCGGACTGGAAGGTCGCGGGTTCGAATCCCATAAGTCATAGGGATTTTTTCGGGCTCCGGCCGGCTCCTACCCAGAGTGAGTGTGCTGTGGGCTCAGTGGGGAGACTGGGACCACACAGTCGAGCTTCATCCACTTTACGGATGCGAATTTGAGAGTGTTGCTCAAATTACCTGACCAACACTGCAGGTGTCTGTATCTCTCGGGCCTGGTTGACGCCGGGATATATTATGACAGTAAGCGTAGAGAACAACCCTGTCAAGTAGTCTCAAAGCGGATGCACCTCCACAGCAGCATCATTACATCATCCTCATCATCATTGATCATCATGCAATAATAAAAAATTGCCTCTGATTCGGTGGCCTCCGTTGCTCTGGTCTCATGGTGACCTCAGATTCGGTTTCCCTACGCTTCTGTGCCTGTGGTGAATTTGTGTCAAAAGCCTTTGGGGTTGGGGGTTCGTGGGAGGCGGTCGTTGGAGGGACGTTGTGGTGGTCGCCACCTTGGGTGGGTGACTCACTCAGTCTGGCTCCGCGACTGAGCTAATACTGTCGTTAGTAGGGGGCTTAGTAGGTGGTGTCCTGCGTTATGTTAGCTCAGAACAGGCACACACTGAACACCACCAAAAGTGACCCAGCAGAAGTGCAGGGCCCTCTGGCTGGTGGCCCCGCGGCGGCCTAATATTGATGAGCTCCTGTGGACTCCCGACCCCGGGGGTTGAGACACAACGAATCTGGGTATGGCTGTGGCGGGGAGATTGAAATGAGCGGCGTGGGAACAGCAGTACGGGAACGTCACAGAAGACGAGGCAGCAAAAAAAAAAAAAAAAAAAAAAAAAAAAACTCTTATCTTTGGCGCCAACTCATTAGCACGCAGAACAGCAAGCTTTACTGTGAAAGAAATAGAGCTTCGCACTCTTCTCGGCAATGACAGTGGCTTCCATTCACAATGAGTAAATGGGGCCTAGGCCTAGAGGGTCTATGACTAGGCCTAGGCCTAGACCTATGAATTTGCGCTTTGGTTTGAGAGAAATGAGTCGAAAATGGCGGAAAAAAATCAGAGGTTGCTTTTTTCTTTCTTTAAAAAACCCTCAGCCCCCCAAACAATCCAGAGAAGAAGATGCAAGTGAAAGTTGCAGCACTAGTGCCAGTTTGGATGCTTTTCTGGTTCAGCCTCACTGAAGGGTTTCGTTTTGTTCACAGTACTACGGGATTATATTTTCTGGGGACCGAGTTTGGGGGAGTTGGTCAAGATATCTCTGAAATGGCAACTCGTAGTACCGGTTTTAAAAAATCCTAGCACTAACCCTGTCTCATGTTTTAACATGCATTTAGTGCATGTAAAAGAACCCACAGGCAACAAGAGAGTTGTCCCAGGCTCAATTCTGTAGGAAAAAGCCATTGTGATAGGGAAACACATACACATACAGACAGGAAAAGGAAAAAAAAAAAAGAATGGCATTGCTCTTGTGGTGACTGATGTGCTCTCCTCCGGGGAGAGCTGCCTGAATTTTATGCAGAGAAATCTGTCGTGACATAAAGCAGTATACAATAAAAAGGTAAAGGTATCCCATAACCTTGGCGGTCGTAGGGGAGCGAGGCATCAGAGACCTCAGCTTCTCTAGGGTCCAGCATATTGAGGGTGGCCCATCTCCTCTCCCTCGCTGCTTTACCTTCCCTGACCCTAAAGAGGGCAGATACCCATTTACAGCTGGGTGAACTGGGGAGGACTGCACTGAAGCCAAGGCACGCAAATGGTCACCCATCCAGCTGGTAACAATGCTTGACGCTGCTTAACTTGACTTGGGGAAAGCGTGCGCGCTCTGACCACTGAGCTATCCTGTCCCCACAGTATACAATACAGTACAATAAACACACTCCAATACAATCTCTGGAGTTAACATCAGTGCTGACTCCACTTCCCCAAGTCTTCGGATGAGACTGTAAACCAAGGCCTGTGTGCGAATGCACGCAGAACATCTTGCGCACACGTTAAATCCTGTTCCGCTTTTCGTAAGAGTAAGCCATTGTGTGCCAGTGGGAACAGATGACAATATTTACACAACTGCATACGCACGGGGACTGGATGAAAAAAAGCACATGAGTGCTTATTCCATTATCCTCGATATAAAAGAATACAAATAAATTTTAAAAAATTTAATTACAGCACAGCACATTGCTTTGATGACAGGCAGGGCAGGAGTCGTTCGGTCCATCACGCGGTCCTACTACAGAGGAGCGGCAGGGGCCCTGCTGGTGTACGACATCACGCGACGCGACACCTTCAACCACCTGACCACCTGGCTGGAAGACGCCCGTCAGCACTCCAACTCCAACATGGTCATCATGCTCATCGGCAACAAGAGGTGAGCGGGCGCACCATCCACTCCTCACCTTTTCCACATCTTCGTGTTTGTTATGGTAGACGTGATCCACAGTGCACAAATCCAACATCACTCAGTAAGGCGCGCACGCACGCTCACCAAAACACACACACACACACACACACATCACACACACACACACATACACACACACACTTTCCAATTTTTTTGTGATCGTCCGGTATCACTTTAAGTGGAAAGACGTTAAAATTGAAGACTACTACTACTACTACTCAGTAAGGCCTAGTCAAGAGTGCTAAATTTAGCACGCTGCATCCTTTTACCTAGTCCAGGTGTGGTCATCTGCTATAAATAGCGCCAGCTGGTCACAGCTAGGCTGGGCTGGGATGGGATAATTAGCAGCTGAGAGAAGTGAAGGTGGGGATTCTGACAGCTGTGAAAAACAACAAAAGAGGGGGTGGTGGTTAAGATTGTTTGTCAGTATTCCGGTCCTGAAGTGATTGTTGTAATATCAAAAAAGGACTGCTTGTCAGCATTCTTTTTTTTTTTCTCATTCCTTAGCCAGAGGTCTGAGGTTCACCAATGGTGAGATTTTTGCTCATTATTTTGTGTTGTTGTGACTGGACAGTGACCTGGAGGCGCGGAGAGAGGTGAAGAAGGAGGAGGGGGAGGCGTTTGCGCGGGAGCACGGCCTGATCTTCATGGAGACGTCGGCCAAGACGGCGGCCAACGTGGAGGAGGCCTTCATCAACACGGCCAAGGAGATCTACCAGAAGATCCAGGACGGCGTCTTCGACATCAACAATGAGGTCAGCACACAAAAAAACCACACACACACACACACACACACACACACACACACCACACACACACACACACACACACACACACACAAATGAGGTCAGCACAAAAATAGCCACAAAAAACACCAAAAAATATTGAGGTCAGCACAAAAATAACCAACCCCCCACCCCCCAAAAAAAAACAATGAGGTCAGCACAAAAATAACCAAAAAAAACCCCCAAAAAACAAGGATGAGGTCAGCACAAGCTTTCAGTTGTTTTAGGGGAGGTTTTTTGTTGTTGTTGTTGTTTGCTTGTTTTTTTAAGAAAAAAAAGGTATGCGTGTACACAGTGATAGTACATACAGACTTATCCTTCGGATGAGACTATAAACCAAAGCCCTGTTTGCGAACGCACGCAGAGCATCTTGCACACATGTTAAATCCTGTTCTGCTTTTTGTAAGAGTAGGTCATTGTGTGCCGGTGGGAACAGATGACAAAATTTACAAAACTGCATACACATGGGCACTGGATGTAAAAAAGCACATGAGTGCTTATTCTATTATCCTCGATATAAAAGATTAAATAAATGTAAATAAATATTGTCGTATACAAATAAATAAATGTTTGCTAGTGCATACTTGATTGTTGTGTTGGGAAAATTCTCTCTGTGATACTCGTGTGCATAAAACACACACACACACACACACACACACACACACACACACACACACACACACACACACACACACACAAACACATACACAAGAGAAGTGCTGGAAAATGTTGCTCTCCTAAGAGGTATCAAGGCATGTACCATATTTGATACGTACTGCACGGTATTTTTTTAAAAATGCATACAGCAGATGTTTGACCACCTGTGTAGCCCATTGCTCTGCTGGGTACATGCTAGGTGGTGTCTAGTGAATATCAAGGGTGGGGATTTTCACGTTTCTGCAACCGACTGAACTCTGCTGTGAATGATAGGATCCTAGTACGCAGATGTGATCTTCCATCTTTGTGAACACTGGTGGGAATATGGGCCAGATCTTAACATGCAGCAGACCTATTCTTATGCATGCCTATATTACATACTGGATGAGAAGGCACTGGTAGGTCTGCACACAAGTTGACCTGGGAGATTGTCCTTTCCCCTGGAGTTAGCATCAGTGCTGACTCCACTCTCTCCAAAAGTCTTTCGGATGAGACTGTAAACCGAGGTCCTGTGTGTAAACGCACGCAGAACATCTTGCGCACACATTAAATCCTGTTCCGCTTCTCATAAGAGAAGGCCGTTGTGTGCCGGTGGGAACAGATAACAAGATTTACAAAACTGTATACACACAGGAACTGGATGTAAAAAAAAAAGCACATGGGTGCTTATTCCATGATCCTCGATATAAAAGAATGAATAAATAAATAATTAAATCATTATCTTTTTTTGTTGATATGATGCACACAGGCCAATGGGATCAAGATTGGACCACAGCACTCGCCAGGCAACCAGAACTCGCTGACCGGGGGCAGTGGGACAAACCCGAAAGGAAGCTGTTGCTGAGAGAGAAAGAGACCTGTCTCCTGTCTGTGTGTGTGTGAAGAGGGACTCCACTCCCCCACCACCCCCCACCCGCACCCCCAAACTGCTGGGTCCAGAGCTGGTTAATACCATCACGGGTGACATGGGTTCAGTAGGCATTACTGGGGAGGGGATGTGGGGGGTGGAGGTCTAGGAGGACTGGGGGAGGGGGAGGGGGGGGGATGTTTTGGCCAGAGTAAGAACTGCTTGGTATGTTATGTTGTCCCCAGTTTTTCCGAGTTCTTGTTGGGGGTGTAGGAGAGAGAGAGAGGGGGTGGGGGGGGGGGGATTCTGTCTTTAACTTTATGTCTGTTTAACATTGTTGAGGTTGAAGTTTCAGTGAAGTTTCTTACTCGGGACAGAAAGGGGAAGAAATATTCGTTCACACTTGTGATTGAATTTGTATGAAGATTTGGGTGGGGGGAATTTGTATGTAGATTTGGAGGGGGGGGGGGGGGGTAATGGTTGTTGTAGATATTTGGAGAATTTTGAGAGAGAGCGTGCATGGGTTTTTTATTGACTGGAAGGAGCCTGGCCAGTTTTAAGAACAGACCTTTTAGTGACTAAATAGCCAAGCCTAGGTCTGCATGACAGCACTTTTCAAGACCCTGTCTAGACAGGCTTACATCTTCCAAGCAAAGAAATTTTCACATGAGGAGTCGTGTTTGTTTTTTTAAAGACCTTGAAAAAAGGCGTAGACACTATCTTAGGGGTTTAAAAAAAAAAGTCTCTGATTGCAAGTTTGTTGTGTTCTTTTGTGTGTGTATCATTATTTTATGGAAAATGTTTTGTTGTGTTGAAGAACGAAATTATACATTGTTTGTTTATGTGTATATATACACATGTAGTTTTCATGAAGAAGAAGAAGACAAAATGACGAAAGCGATATCTTTGGACTGTTGTTGGGTCTCGTGTCGACTTGATAGAAATTGACGATGATCTGCATTTCAGGTATGTCTGAACATTGAGGTCATTTCCCAGTGTGTTGTCTAGTGACTATGGTGATGTTTTGTTTGTGTATGATTTTCTCTCTCTTTAGTATGTGTGTGTGTGTGTGTGTGTGTGTGTTTAAAATAGCATCTCATTCATAGAAGATAGTTTTGAATCCATGATTCATGATGAGTTTTGAATCCATGATTCCTGATGGAATATCACTTTCCTTCTTTGGTCCTAAAATGGATATTGTTTTAGTTTGCATGAAAATTGGGTGTAGGGTTGTTGTTTTTTTTCTTTAGGAAATTTTGGTGATTACTTTTTCAATGGGAGTCTTGTTGGTTTGCCGCCGCGGTAGTCGAGTGGTTAGGGCGTTGGACTCGTAATCTAAAGGTTGCGGGTTCGATCCCAGCTGTCGGCTATGGCGTTGTGCCCTTGGAAAAGGCACTTTACGGCTATTTTCTCACCCCACCCAGGTGTAAAAGGGGTACCAACCTTGTGTTGGGGGGTTAACCCTGCGATAGACTGGCGTCCTATCCAGGGGGGAGTCTATGACTCTCAGTCGCTTAGCGCCACAGAAACCGGGATAAGCACCGGCCTGATGAGCCTTAGGCTCGGGACAGACTTTAACTAACTTGTTGGTTTGCCTTATTATTTCTGTAGGCAGTTTTTCCCCTACAGCTGAGGGAGACACTCTCACAGTCAACAATGAGGATCAAGCCAGCATTTAACCACAAGAATCATAAGGACAAAAAATAACTGTAACCTGTGTATGTTATTTCTTAATAATAATTACATGGAATTTATATAGCGCTACATCTTGTAAAAGCAAATCAAAGCGCTTGCATTCGACCTATACAACACACAAGCAAGCAATAACAATTGCAATCAATAAAAAATTTCTTCATGAAAACGTGCAGAAGACAAGTAATGCAGAGGGAAGGATTCTGCCATCACTTCTGTTCATTTTTGTCCCTTGCTGAGACAGATTTCAGACGTTGAGAGAAGTATCGGAGGCTAGGGGACAGAAGGAAAAAAGTATTGAAGGCTGCACCTTCTTCTGCCCTTTGTCTGATGAACTTATCAGATATATAAAGTCTTGATGTCTTTAACTTTATATAAAGACTTATGTCTTGAACAGTTGGGATGTTTAAATGTTTCAAAAATCTGCTTTATTTTGTAAAGTATTACGGTGTGTTTGGTCTGTTTATGTCCAAAAAAAAACAAATTCCCCTCTGTTTTTCTCTTTTTGGCACCTAGTAACAACTAGTTCCTATTTCAACATACACACTTTTAGAATTTGCAGATATTCTCAAATGTTTTGGATCGTGTTCTTTGCTGTGAGGAAAAAGCTTTTTGTAGCACACTTAACAGAAGAAATCATTTTAAAAAATAGATGAAATGATTTTTTTTTTTTAAAGAAAAAACAACCAACCAACCTCTCAGGTCTTTGTGTGATTGGGATTAAAGTTGGAACATGTTTAATTAAAAGATGGCTTTTCACGTTTTGTGTGTGTAGACTGACCCATGTTCACATTTTTAACGATTTTCAGTATTTTGCGTGACTGAGCACCTCATTTTTCAGTGAGAATGAGCAGTGAATAGAAATCCTTGGTTGATGTATACATATTATACATATATATATAAATAGTCATGGATGTGGGTGGTTGTGAATGGAAAGTGCTGCGAAAAAAGTTGGTTTTTTCATGGGTTTTTTTTTTTTTTTTTGCAATGGCTCATCTTTGGTTTTTTGAATTTTGCCCTCTTTTGATTGATTAATGAATTAATTAATGCATACTGTGTGCGGGACTTTGCGTTTGCATGCCTGTCTGTGAGGTGGGTTTTTGTTGTGTATGTTTTATTCTGTGGGTTTTTGTGTCTTTCCAGTTGCTCTGTACGTCTGTCTGTCTGTCTGTGTGTCTGTCTTTCTGTCTCTGCAGCTCAGATCACTGTCTTTTGCTTTGTCAGCATTCCAAGGGGTGGGAGGAGACAAGTCGTTGTTTCTGCCGTTGTTTTACACACCTTCAATTCTGCCATTGTTTCACATTCGGCGATTCTGCCATGGTTTCACATGTCAGCGGTTTCTTGCCATTGTTTCACATGTCAGCGATTCTGCCATTGTTTCACATGTCAGCGGCGATTCTGCTATTGTTTCATATGTCAGCGCGATTCTGCTATTGTTTCACATGTCAGCGACTCTGCCATTGTTTCACATGTCCAGCAGTGTTGATTTAGGGTGCCCTTGCGGATTCCGCATTTTTTTCAACTTTGCCGCAAAATAATGTGACCAGTGCGCCCTAACGGACGCAAAAAAATGTGGATAGCGCATATTTGAACAAACAGTGCGTCCCCGGCAACTGCCAGTTTGTATAATTTCAAATGTAGCGCTACAGGCGTTGGTCATTACGTTGATACCCCAGGGACGCAGGATTGCACTGATTAGCGGCTACAGTCATCACAACCATCACAGAGCGGCTGGTCTGACGTCATTTCCCTACTCATTTACGTCATTACGTCATTTTTCAAAGGAGCCGTGTACTGCTGAAACAAGTGACGTCATTGTGACAGAGATCGTTAGTGGTGTTAGTGGAAGTAGCAGCGTCCCAGCAGGGTTCAAAGCTGATAGACCTACGAGTTTTCAAGGCGGTTTTTCAGATCTGGCTAGACAAGTAGCCTGTGCTTGGCAACAATAATGATGGCATAGGGTAGACTATCAGCTGGATATCAAAAAATGACTTTGACTCCCCCCCCCCCCCCCCCCTCCCCTCCTCTCCTCTCCTCTCTCTCTCTCTCTCTCTCTCTCTCTCTCTCTCTCTCCTCTCCTCTCTCTCTCTCTCTCTCTCTCTCTCTCTCTCTCTCTTCCCCCCCCCCCCTTTCTGCATGGGAGGAAAAAGACTTTGATATTGGATTTCACCTCTTTTCTCATCTAGATCTCTTTAACAGAAAATCTTACTCCCTTCCTCCCTCCCTCCCTCCCTCCCTCCCTCCCTCTCTCTCTCTCTCTCTCTCTCTCTCTCTCTCTCTCTGCCATATGGGAGGAAAAGATAAGACTTAGACATTGGCTTTAACCCCTTTTTTTTCTTATCTAGATCTAAATCTAGTTCTCCCTCCAACTCTGAATGGAAATACAAAATGGACTTTTGTCATCCCTTCCTCCCTTCCCCACCTCTATATCTCTCCCTGTCTCTCTCTCATATGGTAAGGGGGGGGGGGGGGGGGGGGGGATGAAATGTTTTGGCGTTGTCTCTTTTTTCATCTAGATTTAGTTCTCCAACTCAAAATGTGGAAATACAAATTTGACTTTGACTCTCTCCTTCCTTCCCTCCCCCCCCCCCCCATCTCTCTCTCTCTCTGTCTGTCTCTCTTTCTCCTTCCCTTCCTCCTCCTCTCTCTCTGTCTCTGTCTCTGTCTCTCTCTCTCTTGTATACAAACAATGCATCTCCTCCTGTATCTATGTAGTATGTATCCCTCCACATCTGAATGTACCACAATCTTCCCCACCCTTTCTCCCCCCCCCCCCCCCCCCCAGCTCTCTCTTTCCTGTGTAAAAAATTCATTTTACAGACCAGCTGCAATACATAAGCTACATATTAAATCCTGTTTGCCTACATACCATCCTGTTTATTTTGTTTCTCGTTCTTGAAAATAGCAGAAATCAGAGTACTAATGGTATTATGAGCAAAATATACTACTTACTACTTGTCCCCTTTTTTATGAAGAGAAAAGGGGGGAGGGGGCAAATGCCCCCTTTTTTTCATTTCAGGGGGCCCTTGGGCCCCTTTGTTGAAATCCTAGAATCAACACTGTGTCAGCATTCTGCCATTGTTTCACATGTCAGCGACTCTGCCATTGTTTCACATGATTCCTTTTCTTTCAGCAGGAAACTTGTTTTCTCATCTTCTCATTTCATCCATATTGTTTCCAGTATTATGGGGAGTTTCGCATTCAAACTCACACCTACACACTCTCTCTCACAACACACACACACACACACACACACACCCCCCTACACACACTTGTATTTTGATTTTCCTTTAGCGTTCACCTTGGTATACAAGTATAAGCGTGCACGCATGCCTAAAATTTCTGTACAGTTTATAAAATATCCGAGGTGTAGTAGATGAAGAGGGAAAACCTTGAACCTGCATAAGATTCAAACCTCGGAACATAGACAGCACATGGCCAGGGTTCAGTTTCAAACCTTGCCACCATCAGTTAAGCAGCTTTACCATAACTGACCAAAATCTGGTGGAGATCTTGACTTGCTCTGGTGTGGTGCAAATTTGTTTTGCAATAAGAAACAACGGGGAAGGAGAAGAATTGGGGTGGGGGGGGGGGGGGGTTAGCACATCAACACACACATATATATATTACTTATGCATTTTCTCTCTCTCTCTCTCTCTGTCTCTCTCTCTCTCTCTCTTTCTTCAACACGATATTTCATGACTTGGCTTATGATATGCAATTATATATCTTTATAATGAAGTTATCGTCGTGCATTTTTGGCTCTTAAGAAAGAGTAGACAAAAAGATAAGTATGCAAATGTGCCATGCGAAAACAAAGCAGCACTTTAGTCTGGAGCACAGTGAAGACAAAGCAGCACTTTTGTCTGGAGCACAGTGAAGACAAAGAAGCACTTTTGTCTGGAGCACAGTGAAGACAAAGAAGCACTTTTGTCTGGAGCACAGTGAAGACAAAGCAGCACTTTAGTCTGGAGCACAGTGAAGACAAAGCACTCTGGAGCACAGTGAGGACAAAGCACTCTGGAGCACAGTGAAGACAAAGGAGCACTTGTGTCTGGAGCACAGTGAAGACAGAGCAGCACTTGTGTCTAGAGCACAGTGATCAGTAGAGACTTTTTCTTTATTGTTGTCAAACGCTCAGACAGCCAACTATTGTTGCCTGTCATAGGAGTGAGAATGCCTCACACTGCCATTAAGCGTCTGACAAGCGGAGACAAAGCAGCGGTTTAATCGGAAGCAGGATGATCAGTGAGTAAGCGTGCAATAGGGAGACAGACAAACTGTTGATGGGGGCAGCGTCTTTGTCATCATATTGTCATGAAACACTCGGTATGTGAAGTGCTGATGTGTCGGGTACAAATCTTCACATTTTCTTCTCTTCTTCTTGTATTCCAGATGTGGCTTGATTGTTCTTGCTGTATGATTTCTATTTCGCCTGTTTTAAGGGAGGTTTGGTTTTGGGGGGTTGTTATTTGTTTTGTTTTTAGACATGTTCTTGGTATCAAGTTTGTTTTGGGGGGGGGGGGGGGTTGTCGGTCTGGTTTTTTTTTTTTTTTTTCAAGACAAATTCTTGGTATAAATTTTTGAAGGGGGGGGGATTTTTTAGGATATGGGTTTGTTTGTTTTTTGTTTGTTTTTTTACAGTTTGAACCATTTTTTAACTTCTTTTTCAGGGGTTATGGGGAATTGTATTTCTTTCCAAGAGCAGCGTGATATGCATGATATTGAATGAATTTTGTGTTATCTATGCTGTTTTCCCATTTTACGCAAAACGAATGGTTGTTTGAAATTACGGATCACTCTGTAATTGCGAATCACTCATTAAAGATAAAAATTAACTATCATGTTGAAGTGTAGTTTTTCTTTGTGGATTGATTGTTTTGTGTGTGGTTTCTTAATCACATGTGTTGGTGGGTGCATGTTACACAATAGTTGATTGTTTTGTGTGTGGTTTGTTCTTAATCACATGTGTTGGTTGGTGCATGTCTAAACTGCTGACATGAATTACGGGATCTTTATCCTGCATAGTTGATCTTCTGCATGTGTATTATATACATGAAGGAAATGAAGGCACTGGCGGGTCTGCACTTGAAGTAAACCTGGGAGATCATAAAAATCCCCACCCTTGAGTCACCAGATGCTGCCGAGATTCAAACCCACAACTCCTTGGACCCATGGGATTGAAGTCAAATGGTCTTAACCACTCAGCTATAACATCCATTAAATAAATTAATAAATAGAAAAATGAATTAAATGAATAACCTGAATGTTGACAGACAGCGCAGGTAAAACCAATTCCCGAGTACAGACAAAACAACAAAATCAACACAAGCTCACTGAAAAACCCTTACATTTTGATTTTATTTCACACATCTCGTTTTCTTTACAGGCATACAAATTACTCAATAAGACTGACAGCTATACAATCAACTGAACAATGGGGGAAAATGATAAATTATGAATAGACAACCATCGGGGTTTTTTTCCACCAAGGTTTTTACAACAAAGCACCATTAATATCATGGCGTTTTTTTTTTTCAAACAATTCTTTCTGATATGACATAACCATCATCTTTTTAGGGCTGTTCTTGGTATTATCTTAAATTTCAATTCAAAACGTAATGTATGTCTGAGAGGTGCCAGGTAAAAGAAGAAAGCAAAGAAGTGATAAAGTGACAGTATTTCTAGATGATGCCGCCGCTGTAGTCTAGTGGTTAGGGCGTTGGACTCGTAATCTAAAGGTTGCGGGTTCGATCCAGCTTTCGGCTAGTGCGTTGTGCCCTTGGAAAAGGCACTTTACGGCTATTTTCTCACCCCACCCAGGTGTAAAAAGGGGTACCAACCTTGTGTTGGGGGTTAACACCTGCGATAGACTGGCGTCCTATCCAGGGGGGAGTCTATGACTCTCAGTCGCTTAACGCCACAGAAACCGGGATAAGCACCGGCCTGATGAGCCTTATAGGCTCGGGACAGACTTTAACTTTAACTTTAATTTCTAGATGATGGAATAGCTCAGTGGTCAGAGCACTTGCTTTCCCCCAGCTAAGGTTAAGCAGCATCGAGCTTGGTTACCAACTGGATGGGTGACCGTTTGCACACCTTGCCTTCAGTACAGTTCCCCAGTTCACCCAGCAGTAAATGGATACCTGCCTCCTTTATGGTCATGGAAGGTAAAGCAACGAGGGAGAGGAGATGGGTGCCACCCTCAATATGCTGGCCCCTAGAGAAGCTGAGGTCTGTGATGTCTCACTCCCCTACGACCACGTAGGTTATGGGACACATTTATCTACATTATTTCTGGAATGTGAGGATACTGCTCAAACTGAACAAGCCTCCAGCCCCCTCTCAAGGAAATCATATCTGTGGACATCGCCATGACATTGCAAAAGATCCATGATGCATTGCATATCAACCTTTCCCTTACCGGAAGCAGCAAGAAAGAAGGTGGCAGGGCAAAGTAAACCATGAGGTTCTGGGTTCGATTCTCAGCCTTGCCCTTTCTTCCCAGTTTGACGAGAAAATTAAACAGATGGCAAGTCCTTCAGATGAGACAATAAACCAAGACCATATGTGCAAATGTGCTCAGAACATCTTGTCCACACATAAAAACCCTGCTCCGCCTTTCGGAAGAGTAGGCCATTTTGTGCAGGTTGGAACGGTTGACAACATTTTCTTTTTACGCATGTAAACTGGTGTCATATTTAAACACCATTCCTGAAGTTGGAATGCGGTTACCTAAAAGAAAAAGTGTTATATGCAAAAATCTCACCATTGGGGCTGTCACCAAAGAACAAAAAAACCCACCAAAAAAACTCCCACAAAAAAACATCCATTGTAAAATATCCCTGACGCACTGAACATTAACCTTTCCCTCGTAGGAAGCAGCATGTATTCATTTATCACATACAACATTTAATCAAATATGTATTGCACTTCAGTAATATAACATTGATAAAACATTGTTTTAAAAATGTGTCAAGTGAAGTAAAAACCATTGAATAAACGCAGATTCATTTCTGTTATTCATTTCAAGAGAAACATGCTTTGCATAATGCAGCAGTTACGCCTAAAATAAAAATGACAATTTCGAAAAAGCTCCCAGAAATGCCATTAAAATTAACAAACAGTCAAACTCTTCCCAAGCTTTCAAAATTTCTATTTTAAATGGTAAAACTTGAGGGAAAAAAACTAGTAAGACCAACAAAAATTTGCTCTAGGGAAGTAGAGTGTTAAAAAAAACTCATGTTTGAAAACATGAGAAGAAAAGAGAACAAACCTTGACATCAACACTACGAAAACAACAACGACAAATCTGCATGTGAACATCAAACAATAATGATATCCAAAGCAGATCATCATCAAAGAAAATTATTTTTGTCTAATGACAAGATTTTTTTTTCATACCCGTCTGACTATCAATACTTGGGGTTCTTGTACAACACTATCATTATTATTATTGTCATCATCATGGTTGTTGCTGTTGTTGCTTCCTGATGTGCCATATCCTATCAACATGCCAAAATGGCATTAAACTATAAAAATGCATGAGAAAAAAACTTTTTTAGTTCTGAGAAAAACTCAACACTATATGTCACTGTGAAATTGACACACACACAAACAACATCTTGGCATGTAAAACTTGACACACACACAAACAACATCATGGCACTGTAAAACTGACACACACAAAAAAAAACATCTTGGTACTTGTAAAACTACACCACACACAAAAAAACATCTTGGATTGTAAAACTTGACACACACAAACAACATCTTGGTACTGTAAAACTTGAACACACATACTAACCACATCTTGCCACTTGTACAAAACAAGAAACAGAACATACAAGGTTATCTCCAATACACATTCACTCATAAAATGACATTGTCGAGTAAAAACAAAAAAAACCACCACAAGCATTCACACCCACAGAGCCAGCAAATTCCACAAACAACATTCCCCTAAACATCCATACCACAGCCTGCTTCTTCGTTGCATTGCAGAACAAAGATCAGTGAAGAATTCTGCAAATACACTGCAAAGATCCCAACACTAGGAAAAACATGTACATCTATTGTACTCCGAAATTGTGTCAAAAAGACTTCTGAATATATTGAATCCATGCTTTGTCATTGTTAATATCTTAAATCTTTAGGTTTTTCTGCTTTTGCCTGGTGCCAGAAATAATCAAATTCAAAGACTTTGTTTACAAGTAGCATACAGCACTTATGCTCTCTGTAGAGTTTCCATTTGTAACATTAGATTAAAACTTACACCTTTACCATCACTTACCCAGAAAGTTTTTAGAACAGCTTTTTCTTTGTAAAACGCTCAGACAGCAACTATTATTATCTGTCATAGGATGACAATACATTGCGCTGCAGTTAAACACCTGACAAGTCAGGCACAGTACATCCGACTTTGACATGGGAGAGAATTGTTAACTTTTAAGTCTGTCTGATAAAAAAGGTAGGAGAAGTGGACCAAGAAAGCAGAAAATAGACAAGGAGGAGGTAACAGGAAGAAAACGAATAAGGCAGAAACAAAGAGAAGGATAGAAACAAGGAAATTCCTAGCACAGAAATGTCCAGAAGGTGAGGATGCTATTTATACTGTCAGTCCCCTGGCATCTCCACAGGGGGGTTTTAAAACAGCTAAGTGTTCCTGCAGAGACAAAATTAGTACGATACGGGCAATTCCTGACTTACAGCTGTGTAAGTGACCAAAAAAAAATCCCTTCAATTTTACTTCATTCATTCAATTATATCAATCATCATCTCAAACTGACAAAAGGGAAGAGGAGAGAGGAGGGAAGGGGCCCTGTCAGGGGTGGCCTGTGTTGTGACGCTACGAGCGCAGTGTTGGTTGCAGGCAGGCAGGCAGGCAGGGTGGGTGGTCAGTCTCTGCCTGTATTGAGGTGGACCAGCAGACTGGACAGCTGGGAGGCCAGAGAGGATGTGGCGCCGCCAGGACACGCTGACTCATCAGGTCCACGGCCCCTCCTGCACACCCCACAGTGCACACATCAACATCACTCAGTCAACAGTGCTAAATTTAGTGTGCCCTTTCCTTTTACCTAGCCCGCTGTAGTCTAGTGGTTAGGGCGTTGGACTCGTAATCTAAAGGCTGCGGGTTCGATCCCAGCTTTCGGCTATGGCGTTGTGCCCTTGGAAAAGGCACTTTACGGCTATTTTCTCACCCCACCAGGTGTAAAAGGGGGTACCAACCTTGTGTTGGGGGTTAACCCTGCGATAGACTAGTGTCCTATCCAGGGGGAAGTCTATGACTCTCAGTCGCTTAACGCCACAGAAACCGGGATAAGCACCGGCCTGATGAGCCTTAGGCTCGGGACAGACTTTAACTTAACTTCCTTTTACCTTGTCCAAGTGTGGTCAGCTCCTGCTATTACTAACACCAGCTAGCCCCCACCTTGGCTGGGAAGGGGTGGATTAATTTAATTAGCAGCTGAGAGGAGCTGAAAGTGGGGGAAACTGACAGCTGTGAACCGTCGTCCACACACTGTATCCATCACTACTGTGTGCTTGTGATGGCAGTAAAACAGACAAGAAGAAGGTGACAGGAAGAAAAAGGAACAAGGCAGAAACAAAGGGGGAGTTCCTAGCCACAGAATTTCCAGAAGGTGGGGATGCTGTTTTATACTGGCATCCCCATGGTGGGGGAAGTATGTGTCATGACTACTGGTTGTAATAACAGTATGATAACCACAAGATGTGTATACACTTCTGTTTTATGCAGTACTTGGTGTACAAACACAAAACACACAACTCCCTCCCTCCCTCCTCTCTCTCCCTCTCTCTCTCTCTCACCTGTGGGATCACAGATGACTGCTCCGGCCTCAGTCGCAATCAACATGCCAGCCACAAAGTCCCATATGTGGATGCCATATTCCACATATGCGTCTCCATAACCCTGAGCGATTCGACACAGGTTGATCGCAGCGAGCCATAACACCGAATCCTGTAGACAAAAACAAAACAACTTCAGAGCCAATCCAATCTTTGTTGTTTATAGCCTCGCCGACCACAGAGCCCTTATCAGGCTGTCACCTCATAAATTTTAAATCAGTTGTAACTAAGCCTAAAGATCTTCTGAAGTCAGAGTATGGCTGCTATGATGAGGATACTTTTAAAAAACCACAATAAAATAAGCAAACTTCTCATCCAGTGTGCAACTTCAATCTCACATTGATTCCTAGGTGTGATGAATGCGTCGAAAGCACACATTCTGGATGACTCCCAGGGTGTTACACTAGCTAACATACAACAGCAGCAGCAGCAGCAGCAGCAGCAGCAGAAGCAGCAGCAGCAGCAGCAACAGCAACAACAACAACAAAAACAAAGCTAAAAGCACATGGTATTACTTCAGAGAGAGAACCGGTATTGTTTTATGGCAGTTGTTTTTAGTGCTTGATTGGTTTTGTTTTTGTTGTTTCAAGTTTTTGTTTTGCCTGCCTCGTTGTCTGTGACACACATGTCCTGATGTTACATGCTCCTCATTCCAATCTTTCCCCCTCCTCTCCGCCCTCCTCTCTCTCCCCCCTCCCCCAGTGTTGTATGTAGGCTCAGAACAAACAAACAAGCAAACAAGAAAAGAACGCTGATAATGCTGTACCTTGCATAGAAGTCACATCAAGAGACAACAGACGATGGGGTTTGAAAAGATGAAGAGAAGAAAAAAGGAGCAAGGAGAAGAAAAGAAAAGAACAGAAGAGAGAGAGAGAAAGAGAATAATGCTGCTCAATCAGTTATGTCCATCACAATAGCATAGAAAAACAATGATTCCCTATTCAGTACTCCCGAGGCTACATATATGATTCTATCACATTGTGGTTGATGACAGGATAAACAGAAAATCTGATCTAAAAAAAAATAAATAAAGATAATGCTGTACCCATGGGAAGCTTTCACAAGTAGGAATCAGAACAAACAAACAAGCAACAAGAAAAGAAAGTGATGCTGCTGTACCATGGGAAGCTTTCACAAGTAGAATCAGAACAAACAAGCAGCAACAAGAAAAGAATGCTGATGATGCTGTGACCCATGGGAAGCTTCACAAGTAGAATCAGAACAAAAACAAGCAAACAAGAAAAGAATACAGATAATGCTGTACCCATGGAAGCTTTCACAAGTAAATCAGAACAAACAAGCAACAAGGAAAAGAATACAATAATCTGTACCCATGGAAGCTTTCACAAGTAGAATCAGAACAAACAAGCAACAAGAAAAAATACAGAAATGCTGAAACCCATGGGAAGCTTTCACAAGTCGGTGGATGTTCTCCACTTTCTTCTGCACCACCTCCTCGTCCCGTGAACTGCCTCCTTCACATATCACCATGCTTTCTTCAGGTCTGCAACACACACACACACACAATGCACGCACATGCATGCACGCACACATGCATGCCACACATGCATGCATACACGAGCACTCACGCACACAAACACATGCACACACGCACACGCACGCACGCACGCACGCACACACACACACACACACACACACACACACACACTTACTTCATCAACACAACCAACAACACAAGTCTATAAGTATACACACACAATGCACAAACTAACACACACACAAACACACACACAGACACAGACATACACAGACACACACACAGACATACAGATACACCCAGACACACACACATACACACACACACACACACATACACACACACATACACACACACACACACACACACACACACACACACACACACACACACACACACACACACACACAGGTAAGTAAAGATATTTGGTGCGCCTAATCTTTCTTATGAGAGCTCTTGCGTATATGTTAAAACCTATTCCACCTTTTGGAAGAGTAGGCCATTTCATGCTGGTGAGAACAGATTACAAAATACTTTTTTTAAAAAACGCATGCCCACAGGAGGTGTCCTGTTTGGACACAATTTCTGAAGTCAGAAAGCAGCCAGGTAAAGTGGGGGGGGGGTGGGGGGGTAAAAAAACGGTCGCATATGCAACATCCCACCATTGTGAACTATGTTCCTTTTTAACATTATTAGTCTTTATTTTAGTCTTATTTTTGAGGATAATAAAATAAGCCTCATGTGCTTTTTTACATCCAGACCCTGTGTGTATGCAGTTTTGTAAATTTTGTCATCCATTCCCACCACACACAATGCCCTACTCTTAGAAAAAGCGGAGCAAAGTTTTAACATGTGCACAAGGTGTTCTGTGTGTGCTTCACACAGGACTCAGTTTACATGTCTCATCCAAAGGAATTTGGGGGGAATGAGGAGTCAGCACTGATGTTACCTTCAGGAAAAAATATCCTCTTAAGCAGGATTCGAACCCAGGTCAGCAGATGGAATATTAGAGCTCTAGCTGAGGCAACCAAAAAAAAAATGGGAAGGGGGGGGGGGGAAATATAAAACCAACTCACCAGTCTGTTTAGAAGCTGTCAGTTTCTCTCCATTCTGAAGGCCCCCTGTCCTTTCTGAGCCGTGTACATGTGATCCAGCATTGGCACATACACCACACCAATCACAGGCTGTAACACAACACAACACAACACATGCCAACGTTCAGTTCTCTTCCTTTTTTGGGTGTTTTTTGTTGTTGTTGTTGTTGTTCCTCAACTAGAGCTCCTAGGTTTGTAACAATGGTGAAATTTTTGTGTATGGATAGCTTTAGTCCACCATGAAGGTGGTCACATTCCAAAGTCAGGGATGCATGCAGGATATGTTCGCCTTTCCGTAACCCACCAAATGCTGACATGAGTTACGGGTTCTTTGATGTTCATGTTGATCTTCTGCATGTGTATGTACATGAAGGGAATGAAGGCGATGGCAGGTCTGCGCTTGATGTTGACCTGGGAGATCATAAAAATCCATACCCTTAATTCACCAGACTTGCTGAGACTCAAACTCATAACTTCATGGACCCATGGGATTGAAATTAAAACAGCCTTAACCACTCAGTTAAAGTGCCATCTAAGTCATGTTAAGCAATGAGCCAGACAGCTTGGCACGCTGACAGAGTTTTATCTATGACAGCATTTCTGGAAAAGTGTGAATAAAGACAACAAGAATGAACATGAGCGAACGACAAGAAGAGGACAGTGAGGTGATGAAGAATCTGAAACATACACATTTACCTGCTTGTTGACGGTGATGCCAAGGGAAAAACACGTCTCTGGAATACTGCACACACACAGAAGACACACTCTCATTGCGATTAAAGAACATTTTATTTCTTCAAACCACTGACCGTGAATCTAATTGAACAGCAGAAAAAAGGGGTTTGAACAGAATCTAGGGGGTATGTATGTATTTTCACCAGCTTTCTGCACCAACTCAGGGTCTTCACAACAGTGAGTTGTTGTAAAAAAACAAAAAAACAAATGAAAACAAAAAACCCAGCTGTCAGTTGTGGCAGTACATTAATAATAATAATCATCATCATCATCATCATCTCATCATCATCATCATCATCATCATAATCATCATAATCATCATAATCATAATCATCATAATAATACATGGAATTTATATAGCGCTATGTCTTGCAAAAAACAAACCAAACCACTAGCATTCGACCTTAACAAGACACAAGCAATCAACAACAATAATTTTAACAAATTCGAATGTGAACACATGCGCACGCACACACACACACACACACACACACACAAACAAACACGCCCGCACACACTGGGAGTCACCCAACACATGCACTCTGCCTCACTCACCACACCTGGGAATCACTGTAACACTGCAAGTACACACTGAATGAGAACTTTACGTGTATGACTGTTTTCAAATACCCTGCCAGCGGACACTATAGCCAAGTGGTTAAGACTGTTTGACTTTCAATCCCATGGGTCCATGAAGTCGTGGGTTTGAATCTCAGTGCTGTCTGGTGAATTCAGGGTGGCTATTTTCACAATCTCCCTTGTCATCTTCAAGTGCAGACATGCAAGTGCCTAAATCCCTTCGTGTATATATACACACGCAGAAGATAAGATATGCACATTAAAGATCCTGTATTTCATGTCAGCGTTCGGTGGCTTACAGAAACACAAACATACCCAGCTTACATCCCCAAAGTTAGAATGCAGCTACCTTCATGGTAGGCAACAAAAAAAAACCAGTCACAAACGCAAAAATCTCACCTCTGAGTAATCTTTAAAGCTCTAGCTGAGAAACAAAAAAAAGGAAAAAAAATCCAATCTTTCAAATCTTTCTGCAATCTTTCTATACATTTAAAAAAAAAAAAAAAAAAACCACAGCACAAACAAATCCAACATCACTCAGTCAAGAGTGCTATAGTTAGCACGCCCTTTCCTTTTACCTAGTCCAAGCGTGGTCACGTTCCTGCTATGATTAGCACCAGTGGCCCCAAATGGGCTGGGATGGGATGGATTGGATTATTAATTAGCAGCGTAGAGGAGCTGAAAGTGGGGGAAAATGACAGCTGTGAAACAATATCAGCAACAACACACGAAAAAAAAGACAAAAAGAGCAGATCATTGATACCTGTGGACAAAGTTGGTGGTGCCATCGATGGGGTCGATAATCCAGGTGGGATCATCTGTCAGTTCCAGGTGGCTGTCACCTGTGTCGGCCGTGCTCTCTTCACCGATAAACCTGTACAGGTGGACAGGTGGGTTTTTAACACATGACATACATGACTTATCACTAAACCACTCTTTGTGTGTGTGTGTGGGGGGGGGGGGGGGATAGGAGTGTGTGTGTGTGTGTGTGTGTGTGTGTGTGTGTGTGTGTGTGTGTGTGTGTGTGTGTGTGTGTGTGTGTGTGTGTGTGTGTGTGTAGTAGGAGTGTGTGTGTATGTGCCTGCATGCGTGCATGCGTGCGTGCGTGTCTGTCTGTCTGTCTGTTTATCTGTCTGTCTGTCTGTCCATACATTCATACAGACACAGACATTTCTTTACACATGGATGCACAACATCTATAGACTACACACACACACATCACACACACCACACACACACACACACACACCACCCCACTTCCACACACATCACACATAACACCCCCCACACACACTTCCACATACACACACACAAACACCCCCCCCCCACTTCCACACACACACCACATAACACCCCCCCCCCTTCCATCACACACACACACACACACAAACACCCCCCCCACTTCCACACACAAACACACTCACACACACACCAACACCCCCACCCCCACCCCCCCACTTCACATACACACACACTCACACACACACACACACACACACACACACACACACACACACACACACACACACACTACCACACACAAACATACACACACAAACACACCACCCCCACCACCCACTTCACACACACAACACACACATAGCAAACCAACATCAACAAAGACACCTTTCTCCCCCTAAAACTGACTTGTGCTGTGGGTATTTTTCCCGAATGAAGGAAAAGGCCATTTTCTCCACGGCTTGGTCGGTCAAGGTCACCAGGTCTGCAGCACTAGTCTTCAGCACCACCTCTTTCTCCTTGCTGAAGGCTCCTCGGATCATCTGCACAGCGGAGACTTCATCTATTTATTTATTTTTATTTATTTATTGTTTTATATGGAGGATAATGGAAAAAGCAATCATATGCTTTTTTTACATCCAGTCCCCGTGTGTATGCAGTCTTGTTGTAAATGTCATCTGTTCCCACCGGCACACGATGGCCTACTCTTACGGAAAGCGGAACAGGATTCAACGTGTGCGCAAGATGTTCTGCTTGCATTCGCACACGGGGCCTCGATTTATAGTCTCATCTGAAGGACTTTTGGGGAGAGTGGAGACAGCACTGGTGTTAACTCCAGAGGAAAAATCCTCCTCATGCAACACAGTGCAAAAAATCCAACATCACTCAGTCAAGAGTGCTAAATTTAGCACACCCTTTCCTTTTACCTAGTCCAAGTGTGGTCAGTTCCTGCTATAAATAGCACCAGCTGGCCCCAGCTGGGCTGGGCTGGGATGGGATGGATTAATTACCAGCTGAGGTAAGCTGAAAGTGGGGGAAACTGACAGAAGGGTGGCAGGATAGTTAAGACTTTTGCTGCTTAACAAGTAAACTGTGAGGTCCTGGGCTCGATTCCCAGCCTCAAGCTTTCTTCCAGTTTGAAGGGGGAAAAAAATCAAACAGAATGTTAAAGTCTTACAGATGATTCCCAGCCTTGCCCTTTCTTCCCAGTTTGACGAAGAAAATCAAACTGAATGTCAAAGTCTTTTGGGTGAGACTATAAACTGAGGTCATGTGTGTGAAAGCACGCAGAACATCGTGCGCAAATGTTAAAACCTATTCTGCTTTCTGGAAGAGCAGGCCATTGTGTGCTGGCGGGAATGGATGACAAAATTTACAAAACTGCAAACACAAGGGGACTGGATGTAAAGAAAAAAGCACATGAGTGATTATTCTATCATCTTTGAAAGAAAATAATAAAATAAATAATACCATCTCACTTTTTTTTTGTTGGTGGGGGGGGGGGGGGGGGTTGCACAGTGGCAAAGTTACAGAAGAATTGATTAAAAAGCAATGATCATATACATCAACACAGACGCTACAGCCAACAGATTAAGACCGTTCAAGTTCAATCC
>CM060325.1:48878440-48888440 GCA_030674155.1 Stramonita haemastoma | reverse complement strand
GCCCTTCCATCCTGTTTGGGTTTTTTTGTGTTTTTTTAACTGGAAAATCAAACTGAATTGTCAGGTCTTTTACTACTTTCAGAGGAGACTCTTAGTCTTAACCAGTTGAACCCATGTGCTTACTGTACTGTTGTGCACATCAACAGAACCTAAAATAGTTGAAAATCACATATGAGAGTGCAAGGAGTACCTCCCAAACTGTCAGAAAAATTGCCCATTTATTACCTGTCCCCGCAGTTGGAATGCAGCTACCATAATGGTGGTGGGGGGGGACAGTCGCCTACTACTGCTATAGCTATGCAAAATTCCCACCTTGATGAGCTCTAGCTATGTATAGGTGGGATAGCGAAGTGGTCAGAGCGCTCGCTTTCCCCAAGTCAAGGCAGCGTCAACATGGTTACCAGTTTTGGGTGAAGTTTTCACGCCTTGGCTTCAGTACAGTACCCCCCTCCCCAGTTCACCCAGCTGTAAATGGAGTATTGCCTCTTTAGGGTCAGGGAAGGTAAAGCAGCGAGGGAGAGGAGATGGGCGTCTCCCTCAATATGCTGGCCCCTAGAGATGTTGAGGTCTCTAAATGCCTCGCTCCCACTACGACCACAAAGGTTATGGGACACCTTTACCTTTTTTTTTTCTTTTTTTTTTTTTTTTTTTTTACTTTACTTAGCAATGTATATTATGATGGTGTGCATCTACATATGTACCTTCATCTTTAAATTGTCTTTATAAAAATAAAATTATAGTCTTATCTAAAAAAAAAATTTTAAAAATTTAAATCCTTGTTTGGGAATACTAAGTCATGTGTTCTGTCCAGGTGAGAATAAAACCTAGACAGCTAGACTGCTTGGCCAGTGAACAGAAATTGTTATTATTTTATATTTTGCTTGCAAGGAACCAGTAAAAACTTAATCATATAACTGATGAAAGAATTCAACAAAGACTGCATGATGCTTGGAAACAATGAAAAGTAAAACTGTAAAATAATACTTTTTATGTACCTCTACTAGTGAACTTTAAAGTAAGAAACTTATACTTTGAAACTAACACCTATTAGTCATATTATTATTAATTCTTAAAATTTTACTTTCTTACTTGCTAAGTTGCTAGTTTTTTTTGGTTCATTTTTTTTTCCCTAATCCTTATAAATGGCCAGGATATGGTGAATAACAGGGAAGAAAACTATCAGAGCCGGTGAGTTGACTTAGTATAAAGCCTTTTGTTTCATGCTTGTGATATTATAATTACTAATTATAACACTAACAGTTGTTTGTTTTAAAAATCTGTGTGCACTCCAGGTCGGAAAGTGGCGATTGATGCCTCCATGAGTATCTACCAGTTTCTGATCGCCGTCAGACAGGATGGGTCACAGCTGACTAATGAAGAAGGTGAAACCACAAGGTCTGTACTTTCTCAGGTCACTTTGTCGGTGATGTGAGTGAATGAGGGGATGATGTGTGTGTGTATGCATACATTTTCTCTGTTTGCATTTTCTTTGTGTGTATGTCACTTTGTGTGTGCACATATCTGTGGAGTGAGAGATGACTTAACATGTGTGTGTTTGAGCCAGTTTTATGCATGTATCATTGTTGTAAGCATTCATAATTGAGCATGTGAGTATTATAATGAGGAAAAGTTCGCTTGAGTGACACTGTTTGTTAATGATGGGTTTGTGATTTCCTTATATTTAGTGTTTGTTCCAGAGAAAAGGTCATGAAATGATGAATCTGGTGTGTTAACTATTTTAAAAATAAAAGCAAACTTTAAGTTTAGTTAATAGGTATATGCTACAAAACCCCAACCGATCCAACCATACTAACTTAAACTAAATTTGTTGAATGCTTGTGCCCAGTAATTATGATCTGTACAGTTACATAAACATGATTACATATCAGATTGTTCTTTGTGTGTAAACTGTGTGTGTTTCAGTCACTTGATGGGAATGTTTTACCGAACCATCCGGATGTTGGAGAATGGCATCAAACCAGTCTATGTGTTTGAGGCAAACCACCAGAAATGAAGTCAGGAGAGGTACAGTTGAAGTTATAAAGGCCAGTTTTTAGGTAGTGAGTTGCAAATTTCATAGAATTTACTTATCGGTGAATATATCGCTTGTGCTGTATGTGAGCAAACGACATAGTGGGTAGATTTACATACTTCTATATGTGAAGTGAAATTTAGGCTTGCTGCTGCCTAGTGGAGAAGCCCATGATTTTTTATCAGTGTGCCATTACGTGTCAGTCCTGTTGTTTTTTCTCCATTTTATAATAAATCCTCTGTTTTTACGCTCACAATCTCGTGTATTAATTTTGTTTATCACATGGTTGTTTTAGTCGGAAATTTCTAAGAAAGACTGTTTGTTTGTGAGCAGTCCATTGTGCTGTATGGCAGATGAATACAAAACTGCATTCATCATCTGATGTAAGTCACAGGATTTTGCACTTATCTCTGAAAAATTAAAGAATAAGTTAACGAGAACTGCATTGATCATGGTGAAAGATTTTTGAGTTTATGTCATCCCGATGTATGAGGACGGATAGCTCTAGTGGTTAAATAACGCTGCTGTTCTCCCAAGCCAAGTAAGATGCGTTGAGGGGTTGCCTATTGGAAGGGTGAGTTGTGCGTAGCACAGTACAGCCGCATTGACCAGACTGTCAAAATGGTACCTCGCTTTTCTTTGAGGGTCAAAGGGAAGGTAAACAGCAATCGGTAGCGTGATGGGCGCGCGCTTCAACATTGTTCGGTAAGTACGCTGGTTTACATCGGTCCTAACAACCACAATGGGTTATGGAACCCTTAAGCTGTTTAGTACGTGGTTGTTATGCTTGGGGAGTGTGCATGTATTATAAAGCTATGTGCTGTAGTAGCATAAGATTGTGGCAATTAATCAGTGAAACATCTTGCCTGGAGAGGTGATGCAGGTTTTTATTGTTCCTGTCTTTTTTTATGTTTAAAAAATAATGTGCCTGTTTGGTCCCAACTCTAAAGTGTAAGATTTAATGAGATTGGTTTTTGTCTGAATAAGTTTGCTAAGAACAGCTGTTGTGGTTGAGCTGTCTCATTGATTTGCTGTATGCTGCACGTGGGACATCAGTTCATCATCTCAGTTTAGTCCTACAGAATTTCGCTACTTATCTCTGAAAATCATGCAGTGTTCTTTGAGAACCTTGTTGATCTGGAACTGAAAGACTTATTTTACTTTTAGTTTTAATGTTCATACCCCAAGTATGGGGACGGGATAGCTCAGTGGTCAGAGCGCTCGCTTTCCCCAGCCAAGTTAACCGTCTTAGCCCCGTTGCGGCCGCAGCCGGCCGTAACAGCACCTGCTGCTAGATTCCGTTGCGGCCGTAGCCGGCCGTTGGTCTTGACCACGTGGGCAGTACTTTTCCATCACACACATACCTCGTGGTTTCTCACACAATGTGTCTGAAATTTGGTGGGGCGATGCAGGGAAGGTTTCAGATGGTGCCAGTGATAAATTTAGACCACTAACAGTGTGTACTTGGGAGGGAAGGAAGAAAGCAAGGCTGGTGATAAAAACGCCTTTCACTCATAGCGCGTGGCGAAAAAAAATGGCGTCTTCGTTGGTAGCAGACGATTCATCTAACTAACTAGACAATAAAATGAACGTGTTTGCATTGGAAGTAGAAAAAATTCAATGATAAATATTAAGTGAGTCAGAAATAAAAAGCTGATGGGGGAGAAGAGAAAGGAAATAACGCAGTTAGAGAGAAGAATGAACCCGACTACACGGCACATTCCTGCAAGGATGGCGACCTGTGCTACCCACAGGCTGTGGAGAAATTTGACCTGGGGGGGGAGGGGGGAGGTCCGCAGCATAAACGCCAGAAAATGTGACCCCTTTTGTCTATTTTTTAGTTAATACCACACTTTTTATTTGAAACTCAACGGACAGATTTGCTGATGACGAGAATAGCAAGAAGGAAAAGAAAATAGATCTCCAGTCTGCCAAGTGCCACAGGTGACAGCGATAGGTACACCCCCCGACACATCCACATTTGGTGCTTTCTGTGATGTGATGTGTCCCTGTGCCATCACTGTGACTACTTTAAAGGCTATCACGATAAAAATTGAAGTCAGGAGAAGGTACAGTTGAAGTTATAAAGCCGTTTTGGTACAGTGAGTGAAATTATTATGAATTAGCTTGATGGTGTGCTTTAACAGTTGTGTGTATGAGCATGACATGTGTAATTTACTATACTTGGTAATATGTGTGAGTGAAATTAGGGCTTGCTTTGCTAGGGAAAGCTGTTAAACAGTTGCCATTAGTGCATGCCTGTTCTATTTTTCTCCTTTTTTATAAAAAATCACTGTTTTCAAATCACAGTGTATAATATTTTTATTCATCACTTACATGAGATTGGTTTTTTCGGATAATTTTAGAGCTGGTTGTGGTTGAGCATCTTTTGATTTGCTGTATGTGCACATGGATAGCAGTTCATCATTCAGTACAGTCCTACAGAATTTTGTACTTGATTCTTGCTAAAATGCAAGCAAGTGTTCCTGTGACACATTGTTGATCTGACTGAAAGACTTGTTCTAGGAGTGATCATACCCAGTATTGGGGACGATAGCTTTAGTGGTCTAGAGCGCTCGCTTATCCCACAAGCCAAGTTAAGCAGCGTTGAGCGGGTTGCCTATTGGATGGGTGACCGTTTGCGCCTTGGCTACAGTACAGTTCCCCCAGTTCACCCAGCTGTAAATGGGTACCTGTCCCTCTTTAGGGTCAGGGAAGGTAAAGCAGCAAGGGAGAGGTGATGGGCGCTGCCCTCAACATGCTGGCCCCTAGAGAAGCTGAGGTCTCTGACGTCTGCTCCCCTACACCACATGGGTTATGGGACACCTTTACCTGTTTACCTACCCTGTGTATGCTGGGGAGTGTCATGTATCAAACCAATCAGGCAATCTATAGATAGTTGTTGGCAAACCACCAGAAACATTGTCTGGAGAGGCGATCGCAGGTTTTTACTTGTTCCTGTCATTTTTTATTTTAAAAATTAATGTGCCTGGGTTTGGTCAGACTTATCTTAAAAGTGAAAATTAAACTCTTGGTTTTTTAACATAGTTTTTAAGTGAGGGTTAAGAGTTCTTGTAATTTTCACTTTGTTTTTTTATTAAATGAAGGTTTTTATAGCATGTATTCAGAATGAACGAGATTTCTGACAAAACAAATATTGTACGGTGCAAAGTTAATGAAGCAGAATTGATGACCTGTGTTACATTACATTTTAGTTATATATTTGTAATGCCTTTGGCAGTTTTGGAGAAAAGCTTTCAACTTGGGCCTCATTTATTCATTATTGTGACCTTTTGAGTTTTCTCTTTGAAACTTTTTTTTTGCTCATGGATCTCTTCCCTCCTGTTTGTGCAAGCATAAAAGTTGAATTTGATGTGTACATGCATGTGTTCCCCTTTTTCAGTTGGCAAAGAGAAAGGAGATGAGAGATGCTGCCCAGAAGGAGCTGGAGAAAGCTGAGGAAGCAGGTGAGATTGGCTGTAATTGATTATTATTATAATTGATTGTATGTGTACGTACATGTAGAGTGTTGTATTATGTGGCAATAGTGTCAATTATTACACCCATGTTATTCAGAATTCAACAATTTCACCACTGTATTGGAAGGGGCTGTGACCAAATTTTGTAAGAGAGGTGTCATTAAATGTTGAACTGGGTTTGGTTTTTGTTGTTGTTGGTTTTTGTTGTTGGTTTTTTGTTGTTGTTGTGTGATGAGTGTTTTTTGCTCTGTAGTTTTTGTTTATGTGAATGTCACTTTTCTACCATTTCCAGCAGATGTGTTCAGAGAACTGTGTGATTGAAATGTTGGCAAAGCAAACAAAAGGAAAGCCATTTTGGTGACTAAATCTGTTAACGGTCCATGAAGATGAGAATGGGGCAGGAATGTGTTCAGAGTATTACTGGTAGGAAAGGTAATCTGTGTGCTGTGCACAGTTACTGCATAAACAGGTTTACAGAAGGGACTAAAAAAAAAAAAAAATTTTTAAGTGTTTGCAATTTTGTATGAAAATCAAATTGGGAAGTGTGAACTCCCACCCTACATGTATAAACAATCTCCCAGCCCTACATGTATATAAACAATTTAAATATCTTTGACATTGATAACAATAACTGCAAACTAACTGTCAGTGTTCTCTTTATTTGCACAGGGGATGAAGAGAACATCGACCGCTTCAATCGTCGTCTGGTGAAGGTGACCAAGCAGCACAATGAAGAGTGCAAACAACTGCTTAAGCTCATGGGTGTTCCTTACGTGGAGGTGAGTGTTTTTGGGCTGGTCAGTCGCAGTGTGGTAGTTTTTCATCCATATATTTTGATAATTTCAAAGTTATCTGTCCAGCTACGAAGTGCTGAATCACAAATGTAATCCCGGTCTGTATGATTAGGGAGAATCTTGTTTCCTACCCTATGTGATGGACCCAGTTGAATGAGTGTTACCCCCACCAGGTTGGTCCTTTCATGTAAAAATAGCTGTATAGGTCCTTTTCCAACATCACGCCATGCTAAAGGATCGAACCGCAATTAATTTCCAACGCCCTAACCACTAGACTACAGTGGGTATTCTCATTGTAATCAAGATTCCATAGACCAGGTCATTGATTGACTATCTAGGTTTGTTACTTAAATTTTTTACCAATTCTTTAAAATCTCAAGACACACTTTCCCGTCAATAGTCATATCTGAAATGAATTAGAATTTTGAAGGTTTAAGTTCGTGATGCTTAACACAAAAAAAAAATTGGCAAAAAAAGTTTTTTTGAAAATTCACAGCAGCAAAAGTAGTCAACAAATCTCTTGCAACCAAATTGAAAATGGAGTTCAAGACTTCCTATCGGAAGACTCCTGTTGCATTTGCATTATGGGATATGTGAAAGTTGTTGACCTACCACCGGCAGTCAGTTTTTGTTTTGTCAATCTGGTATTTAGAAACAGAAAGCAGATTTGTCGGTCACATTCAATCCAGTAGGGCTTGGGGGTTCTGAGGTTTCTTGTTTTATTTTTTGTTGTACCTTTCCTTGGCTAGAGCTCCAAGGTTCCCCAATGGTCAGATTTACGCGTATGTAACTGGTCCTTCACCCCCCACCACCACTACCACCACCACCTCCATTTAGACAGCCTCATTCCGATTTTGAGGAAGGTATCTAAATGGGACATCTTTGCATGGTGGGTTTTTTTCTGTTATCCATTCTGCCGTCGCATAATGGCCAACTCATCTGAAAGGTGGAACTGGTTTTTAAGGTGTGGGCAAGATGTTCTGCGTTTGTTCATGCATGAGGCCTTAGTTTATAGTCTCATGCAAAGGACTTCGACATTCACATTGATTTTTTCTTTTCATCAATTTGGGAAGAAAGGATGAGGCTGGGAATCAAACCCAGAACCTCACAGTTTACTTGTTGGCATGTGAACATGTAAACTTACTTCTTACAATCCTCTGCAATTGCAGTGGTCTTGTGCACAACGCTTGCCTATGAACCACTGCAATTGCAAGATTAGACCTTCAGATTTTTTTTAGCTCAATGACGTCAACCTTTGTTTAAAAAAAATCTGGCAGGTGGCTTTTGACCTTTGACCTTCCACATGTCAACAAGAAACCCTGAAAGTTTCATGTACTTGTGTCGAGTATCATTTCAGTTATGAATTCTTTACTGATAAACGCAAACGGCCCCGTATACTGAGATATTTTTGCATAGTAAAGATTGGCCAGAAGGGAGTGAGTTAACCATCCTGCCACTTTTCTTTTTCGTGGGGTTGAGTTAAGATCTGTTGCAATGTGTTGATCCAAAGCGTGGGTGTGTGTGTATGCATGCATGTGTGTGTGTGTGTGTATATGTTGTTTATTTCATTTATTTATTCTTGTATATTTAGGATAATGGAATAAGAAATCCTGTGCTTTTTTTTCATCCAGTCCCCGTGGGTATGCAATTTTGTAAATATTGTCATCTGTTCCCACCGGCACACGATGGCCTACTCTTACGAAAAGCAGAACAGGATTTAACATGTGCGCAAGAGATTCTGTGTGCGTTTGCACCCGGGGCCTCAGTTTACAGTCTCATCCGAAAGACTTTTGGGGAGACTGGAGTCGGCACTGATGTTAAAAAAAAAAAAGTCTGTCCCGAGCCTAAGGCTCATCAGGCCGGTGCTTATCCCGGTTTCTGTGGCGTTAAGCGACTGAGAGTCATAGACTCCCCCCTGGATAGGACGCCAGTCTATTGCAGGGTTAACCCCCAACACAAGGTTGGTACCCCTTTTACACCTGGGTGGGTGAGAAAATAGCTGTAAAGTGCCTTTTCCAAGGGCACAACACCATAGCCGAAAGCTGGGATCGAACCCGCAACCTTTAGATTACGAGTCCAACACCCTAACCACTAGACTACAGCGGCAGCTACTGATGTTAACTCCAGGGGGAAAATCTCCTCGAATGGGAAACGAACTCGGGTCGTCAAATTGCGAGTGCAATGTTCTGACCACTAGGCTATATTTTGTGTGTGCTGCAGGCTCCGTGTGAGGCGGAGGCGCAGTGTGCAGCGCTGGTGAAGTCAGGCCAGGTGTACGCCACAGGGACCGAGGACATGGACGCTCTCACCTTTGGATCCAAGGTGCTGCTGCGTCACCTCACCTTCAGCGAAGCCAGGTGTGTACTGATGCATGTGTGTGGGGAGAGAGAAGTGTCTGTACTGATGTGTGTGTATGGAGGGAGAGACAGAGAGAGAAGTGTCTGTACTGATGTATGTGTATGGAGAGAGAGAGAGGGGGGGGAGGTAGAGAAAGAGGGAGGTAGAGAAAGAGAGAGAGAAGTATCTGTACTGATGTATGTGTATGGAGAGAGAGAAGTGTCTGTACTGATGTATGAAAGAGAGAGAGAAGTATCTGTACTGATGTATGTGTATGGAGAGAGAGAAGTGTCTGTACTGATGTATGTGTATGGAGGGAGAGAGAGAGAAGTGTCTGTACTGATGTATGTGTATGGAGGGAGAGAGAGAGAAGTGTCTATACTGATGTATGTGAATGGAGGGAGAGAGAGAGAAGTGTCTATACTGATGTATGTGTATGGAGAGAGAGAGAGAGGTGTCTGTACTGATGTATGTGAATGGAGGGAGAGAGAGAAGTGTCTGTACTGATGTATGTGTATGGAGAGAGAGAGAGAGGTGTCTGTACTGATGTATGTGAATGGAGGGAGAGAGAGAAGTGTCTGTACTGATGTATGTGTATGGAGAGAGAGGGAGAGAGAGTGTCTGTACCGATGTATGTGAATGGAGAGATAAAGAAGAGAGAGAGGTAGAGAGAGAGAAAGAGAGAGAGAAGAGAGAGAAGTGTTGAGAAAAATCACAGTGCTCTTTTTGTTAAAACTTTTGGTTTATATGGTATGATTTGTTAGATTGTTGGGTTTGTTTTTTGTTTTGTCGGTGGTTTTTTTGTTGTTGTTTTTTTTATAGAAAATCCATTGTATACCAAGTTGTATACACTAAACAACCTGAACAAAATCACTGCTTGATATTGATTTTTAGGAAAATATTATTTAAAGTTGGACATTGCAAAATAAGATTACTGTTGTCTTTGTTCGCTTTAAATGTCTGAATTGAAGTGCCAAGTTGTCAACAAAAGTTATTTTTAAAATGTATTTGCAAATATAAAAAAAAAACAATTCTATCAGGTAACCCCTATACACTCAAGACTTGAACAAACCCAAACTGTTCATTCTGAGATAGAGAAAGTATGTGCCCACATTTATTGGATACACACCTTTGAGATAGAGAAAGTATGTGCCCACATTTATTGGATACATACCTTTTTTTTCCAGAAAGATGCCCATCAAAGAATTCTACCTGAACAAAGTCTTGGAAGAAATGAATTTTTCCATGGATGAGGTGAGTTGGTTTGAAAATATCATTAACTTTCCTTCATGTTGCTTTACAATGCAATACCGTACAAAAACTTTTATTATTTAAAAAAAAAAAACCCCACAAGAAAT
>CM060325.1:48860940-48873440 GCA_030674155.1 Stramonita haemastoma | reverse complement strand
TGACTGGTTTTCTTTACCACAGGCACACAGGGGAGAGGGAGCCAGTTTCAGTTTTGTGGACATATGGTGGTTTAGCCTGTTGTGCCCAATGCGGAGTCTTAGAATTATGACTTGTAAAGATAATATGACGGGAGTGTACCACTGTGCTACAACCTTACTAATGTTTTTTTTTTTTTCTCTCTCCCTTTCGTTCCCCAGTTTACAGCTCCAGGGTTCACCAAAGGTGAGATTTTTGTGTATCACAACATTTACAGTTTTTTGCCAACCATGAAGGTAGCAGCCACATTCCAACTTCAGGGTTGTTTTGTTTGCTGGGTGTGTTTGTGTTCTATAAATATTCATTATTATAAGCCTCCACCCCCCCTTTACCGAAATTGGTTTTTGGATTTTCAAAGGTAGGCAGCTATGCTTATGCTTAGCAGCAAAGGCTCGCAACCCTAATGGGATTTGAACCTGTGACCATCTAAGCGGTGGCTCACTCTAAGTATTGTAGTAAAGGCTTATCTTTATGGATATTAATTAATTTTGTTATGTTTTTGAGGAGGTTAACTGGGATGGTCTGAATTAACTGATGGACTGAATTGTCAGTTAACTGGGTGGTTGAATTAACCGATGGACTGAATTGTCAGTTAACTGGGATGGTCTGAGTTAACTGATGGACTGAATTGTCAGTTAACTGGGATGGTCTGAGTTAACTGATGGACTGAATTGTCAGTTAACTGGGATGGTCTGAGTTAACTGATGGACTGAATTGTCAGTTAACTGGATGGTCTGAGTTAAAGATGGACAATTGTCGTTATGGGTGGTTGAATTAACGATGGACTGAATTGTCATTTATTGGCATGGATATTGTCAGTTAACCTTGTGGAATGTTGTATTGGTGCGGGCTGAGAACAAAGGGGGGGGCAAGAAGAAGGGCAAGGCGAGGATTCAGGATAGGGAAATAAACCAGTGTTGGGAGATTTGAATGCTGTTGTTGGACATTGGTTGTATTCTAGAGAGTGATGAAAAGAGTTTTATTTTTCTTTCTTCCTTCATAGATGGCTCCATTTATATGGTTGTATCTCTCACATCACCGTGCTTAAATTACTGTTGTGAATGTGTTTGCTGCAGCTGAAAAGAATGAGAATACATAACTGGAGGAAAAGCTGGAAAAAATGTTGATGGAAACTTGTTTTTTTCTTGGTTTTGTGTAGAATTGGGTGTTGTGAACATGCATAATACTGGATGTGAAACTTAGCTTACCTTATCCATTCCTGGGTGTGTACATGCATACATACTAGATGTGCAAATACTATAAACTTTTAATCCATCCAGGGTGTGAACATCATACATATGGATGTTGAAACTACATAACCTTATCCATCCAGTGTTGAAATGCATACATATAGATGTTGAAACTAGCTATAACTTATCCATACTGGTGATGTGTACATGGAATACATACTGAAGTTGAAACTAGCATATAACCTTAGCATACAGGTTTGGTACATGATATCATCTGTAGATGTTAAAACTAGCTATACTTGATCCATATGGTGTGTGTTACATAGAATAATAAGAGTTTGAAACTAGCTATAACCTTTATCCATACAGTGTGCCCTACAGATACATTACTAGATGTTGAAATGCTTAATTATCCATACAGGTGTGCATACATGAATACATACTAGATGTTGAAATAGCTATAACCTTATCCTTACAAGGTATGAATACATACAAGATGTTGAAACTAGCTATAACCTTATCCATACAGGTGTGTGTACATGCATACATACTAGATGTTGAAACTAGCTATAACCTTATCCATCCAGATGTGTGTACATGAAATACATACTAGATGTTGAAACTAGCTATAACCTTATCCATACAGGTGTGTGTACATGAATACATACTAGATGTTGAAACTAGCTATAACCTTATCCATCCAGATGTGTGTACGTATGCATACATACTAGATGTTGAAACAAGCTATAGCCCTACCCATCCATCATAGTAGAATCATCTGGGACAGAATAGTTCAGACGTTAGTGCACTCGCTTCCTCAGTCTAAGGTTAAGCAGCCTTGAGCAAGGTCACCTCTTGGATGGGTGACTTCATGCGCCTTGGCTTCAGTACAGTCCCCCAGTTTCCAGCTGTCAATGGGTATCTGCCCACTTTAGGGACAGGAAAGGGAAAGCAGTGAGGGAGGGTTAATGGGTTCTACCTGCAAAATGCTGGCCCCTGGAGAAGCTGAGTCTAAAATCTTGCTCCCCAACGACCACATAGGGATGGGAACACCTTTACCAACAATCAGATTGGACATGTAGCAATATTGAGAGTGACAGAATACCACTCTTGGACAGAGAAACATTTTGCTCAGTTACACACATGAATTCTACGGACAGTTATGAAGCACCTGTTTGGTGTTATAGCTCGTTTCAATGTCTTATTAGGTATGCATGTTCACACACATTAACTTACACATATGGTTTAGTGTTAGCTTGTCTCAATGTCTGTTAGATACACGTACAGACACAGCGCACGCACACACACACATACACACATAGCTGGTTGACAAAATTGACAAAACTGCATACACATGATGTAAAAAAAAAAGCACACAAATACCTATTCCATTATTCTGGAAATAAAAGAATAAATAAAATGATTAAAATTCTGTTTTGAGTGGACAACAAAAAAAGTTGAGTTTTTCCCTGTTTGTTTTTCATGTCAGTCATCTTTGACAGCTGATCTTGCCCAAACCAGACACACCTGTCCAGGATAATAAACCAGTGTCCCCCAGAAATGAGAGAAAAGTTGACATGACATTTTATCATCCGTATGCAGTATTATTTTGGTAGTAAGTACTGTGCAGATTTGGAATTTTCCTCAGTGTCCAGGAGAGAGGACCTCTGCTGACAGATCATGACAGTGTTATGAGTGGTAGTTGTCAAACCTCAGTGAAATCAGCGGTTGCGCAAGTAGTGTACCTCATGAGGTTCTCGCAAGCTTGGTGCTGTCGGGTCATATGTGACGCTCCACCACGTCAGGAGTCGCATTGCACCAGAGGTCAATTTTTAGTTATTGACATGTTATTAATCTGCAATAAAAAGGCTATACATTGCAAAAATCAGATTGAAAATTGGACGATTCTATCAAAAGTTATTACAGGTTGAAATGATAGACTGCAGGAAATGAGAAATTGGCAAGTTTAGCATCGTAATAGGTGGCCAGAATGAGGGCTTGGGTATTTTAAAAACACGTTTTAAGGCAAAAGGAGACAAAATTATGATTTAATATTTCACAACGAGGTAGAATAATGGTTATACTTTTCTAATCAATCAAAATTGACAACTTGACCCCATGTGCCTTTAATGGCTCCTAGCAGAAAAGTGGGTTAGGTGCTAAGCGACTCATTTCATGGTGGAGCATCACATATGCATATATGACATGCCTCTTGCTGGGAAAAAAACAACAATGGATCAGATTAGATTTGTTATCTGGGCAGAGTACAAAGCAGGGTTATTTAGAGAAACCTATTTTTGTCCAGGAGAGAAAATCACTTTAAAAAGCAACTTGTTAGAAAATAGATCGGATATGAAGCGTGTAATCAGTTATGTCATTGGTGTGAACAATTTAACAAAAATTCTGTGTCTGTTGAAAATCAAAATCTTTTGAGAAAAAAAAAAAAGAAAAAAGGAGGGGGGTATGAAATTGGTGCTGCTTTATGAAAATGTTTTAAGTGGTGGGAGTTGTTTTTTTTCCTCCAGAAAATATGTAATTTGCTGCATCACCTCCTCCTATTCTGCATGTGTGTAGTACACTTCTCCCACCAGGCAGACAGGGTTTTCTTTTCATGGGTGGCTTTGCTCCTGTGGTGGTACTCTCTCTCCAGGAAGAGCAGCCCAAATTTCACATAGATCCTCTGAAGTCGGAGTATGGCTGCCTATATGGCGAGGTACTTGAAAATAGTCATACACGCAAACTTCTCATTCAGTGTGCAATTTCAATCTCACAGTGATTCCCAGGTGGGATTAGTGAGTCAGAGTACTGCACATTCTGGGTGACCCCCCAGAGTGTTAAGGTGGGGAACAACAACAACAACATTTCACATAGAGAAATCTTTCTTTTGTTGGGGGGAAGGGGGTATAAAAAAAAATTCATGTACAATGTTCTTGTGGAGGGAATTTTTTTTTTCTTTTTTTACACTAACTCAGTAAGTAAGTCAGTCAGTCTTCAATTTTAACGTCTTTCCACTTAAAGTGATACCAGACGAACACTACCTCATGTGTTGTGACAGCCCCGCTGTTTTCCATGCCACTTGTTTTGAACAGTCTGTGTGCCCCCATCCATGCCCAGTCTTGTTGTGTGGAACATCAGGGCCAGAAGTCCACAGGGAGCTTAGCAATGCCAGGCTGTCATGGGACCACCCCCTCGTTTTTTGTTTATTGTATAAAGTGCCATCCATGTGTACAATTTTTTTGTTCCTTTTTTTTTTTTTTTTTTTTTTTTAAATAAATTTTAAGCATGCAAAGGAAAAATGGATTAAGTATATGATGGTGAACATTGCAGTTTGTGAGAAGGATAGCTTAGTGGTCAGAACATTGCGCTCACAATTTGACGACACAGGTTCGATTCCCGGTCAAGAGGATTTTTCCTCAGGAGTTAGCATCAATGCTGACTCCACTCCCCCCAAAAGTCCTTCGAATGAGACTATAAACCGAGGCCCCGTGTGCGAACGCACACATAATATCTTGCACACACGTTAAATCCTGTTCCGTTTTTCGTAAGAGTAGGCCATCGTGTGCCGGTGGAACAGATATTTACAAAACTGCATACACACAGGGACTGGATGTAAAAAAGCATATGATTGCTTATTCCATTATCTTCATTATAAAAGAATAAATAAATAAATGATAAATAGGTGCGGCTATTTCATGATAGTGTGTCAAATCGCACAGTGCTGCTATGGTCCTTGAGGTTTTTGTCTCCCTGCAGATACGGGATAAAAAAACGAAATTTGTTCTTTATTTCTTGGATAGCCTTAGAACCTTTAAGAATAAATGAAAATTAAGTTTAAAAAGCCCCTCCCACCCAAAGCTGGCTTTGTCTCCTCCATTGACATTAATTTTGTTCACCACTTTAACCCTCTTAGTCCCGAACCAGGATTTGCCAGGATTGAATAATTGCCCCCCCTGAATCCTGGCAAATCCCTCAATGATTGATGATTTCCATCACGAAGTGACCATCACTAATTGCTACCACATGTCAAAGATCTATCAGACTAGAAGCACAGAGCCTGCTGTGAGCCTGGAAGTAATTATAGCAGCTGGTATGTGTGCCTGACCTGATTTCGTGATGGAATGCAAAATCTAGGGGCAATTTGTGTTCAGAGACTAAAAATGCAAGAGGGTTAAGGACCTTTGTTTCATATTTATTGTCTTGTCTTTGTTTTGCAAAGTAGCTTTTTTAATGTTACGTTAAGACTGGTTTTAAAATCAAGGAAACATTACAGCTTCTCAAGTATTTTGATATAGTAAACTGCATGAATATTAATATTGTGACTTGATGAATTGTAAAGTTGAAGCTGTGTGTTACAAATTTTTGTTGATGTTTTTATAAGTTCGGTAGTAGTGTCTTGTTTTTGTTAGTGTGTTTGGGGGGGGGGGGGGGGGGGGTTGTTTTGTTTCTTGCCTCTCTAACACAATTCAGGTTTTGGTATACTGTTGCGTATAACAGCGGGCATTCATGTATATTGGAAAGAGAATCTGTTGGAATGAAAGAAATGTTGGAAAATAAAACAAATTATGTAATGAAAATCTTTTATGTAAATGAAATTTAAGAGTGTATGACTATGTGTTGTGTGTGTATGACTGTTTAAGAGTGTATGACTATGTGTTGTGTGTGTATGAGTGTATGACTGTTTAAGAGTGTATGACTATGTGTTGTGTGTGTATGAGTGTATGACTGTTTAAGAGTGTATGACTATGTGTTGTGTGTGTATGCGTGTATGACTGTTTAAGAGTGTATGACTATGTGTTGTGTGCGTATGCGTGTATGACTGGAAGGGGAAGTGTGGGTGGGGGGGTGGCGACTATAACATAAAGAGGGCACTAAACCACAAGCCACGGGGGGGACAGGATAGCCTAGTGGTCAGAACATTGCGCTCGTAATTTGACGACTTTAGTTCATTTCCGAATGGGATTTTTCCCCTTGAGTTAACATCAGTGCTGACTCCTCTCTCCCCAAAAGCCTTTCGGATGAGACTGTAAACCGAGGCCCCGTGTCCGAATTCACACAGAACATCTTGCGCACGCGTTAAATCCTGTTACGCTTTTCATAAGAGTAGGCCATTGTGTGCCGGTGGGAACAGATGACAATATTTACACAACTGCATACACATGGGGACTGGATGAAAAAAAAGCACACAAGTGCTTATTCCAGTATCCTTGATATAAAAATAAATAAATAAACCCATAGATTGTCCTCTGCTCTATGAAAGATAATAATGATAATAATATATGGGATTTATATAGCGCTGAATCTTGTAAAGCACACAAATCAAAGCGCTTAGATGGAATATAAAGTTTTTTGATTTTTAAAAACTCTAGCCCATCTGTGAACAAATGCAGAACTCTAAAACCTGATTCATGTTTCATGGGGCAAAGGAAATCTATGCCTTGTGGTTAGTTAAAGTCTGTCCGAGCCTAAGGCTCATCAGGCCAGTGCTTACCGGTTCTGTGGCGTTAAGCGACTGAGAGTCATAGACTCCCTCCTGGATAGGACGCCAGTCTATTGCAGGTTAACCCCAACACAAGGTTGTACCCCTTTTACACCTGGGTGGGTGAAAATAGCCGTAAAGAGCCTTTTCCAAGGGCACAACGCCATAGCCGAAAGCTGGATTGAACCTGCAACCTTTAGATTAGAGTCCAACGCCCCTTAGCGCGGCATGCCTTGTGGTAGTTAATTGGGTTTTTGTGTTTTTTTTCCCCTCCCTTGGCTATGTGCTCTGCAGTTCACCAATGTGAGATTTGCGTATGTGACCATTTTTACTTACATTCAGGAACTAGGTAGCTGCATTCTGACTTCAGGGATGGTGTCTAAGCATGACACATGGGTACATGCATTATGATCAAAAACAAAACTGTTGTCCGTTCCCACCTGCTCGAAATGGTTTGACTGGAAAGAAAGGGTCAGGACTGCACAGTTTTGTTAAGCAAGTGAACATCTTACACCTGGGTTCGATTCCTGTTTCCAGGGGATTTTTCCCCTGAGTAACATCAGTGCTGACTCCACTCTCCCAAGTCTTTCGGGTGAGACTATAAACCGAGGCCCCATGTGCGAACGCACGCAGAACATCTTTGCACACACGTTAAATCCTGTTCGCTTTTTGTAAGAGTAGGCCATTGTGCTGGTGGGAAAAGATGACAAGATTTACAAAACTGCATACACACGAGGACTGGATGTAAAAAAAGCACATGAGTGCTCATTCCTTTATCCTCAAAATAAAAAAATAGATAAAATAATAAATAAATAAAAATAATTGTCCTGCCACACCTTCCATCTAAAATGTGAAAATGAGCACACCCAACATTCCAAGAACATACAAGTAGAATATGTGACAATCCACCACTAAATGAGTCGCTTAGCACATAATCCACTTTTCCCCGAGGAGCCATTAAAGGCGGGTGGGGTCAAGTTAGCAATTTTGAGATTTTTGATTATTAAAGTATAGCCATTATTCTACCTCATAATGAAATATCAAATCATAACTGTGTCTCCTTTTGCCTTAAAACATGTTTCAAAAATACCCAAGCCCCTATTCTGACCACTTATTTGTAATTTACAATGCTAAACTTGTCAATTTCTCATTTTGTCATTTCCTGCAGTCTATCATTTCAACTTGTAATAACTTTTCATAGAATTGCCCGATTTCAATCTGTTTTTTTGTATTGTATAGCCGTTTTTATTGCAGTTTGACAACATGCCAATAACTACAAATTGACCTCTTGTGCAATGCGACTCATTATGTGGTGGAGCGTCACAAATAAGTACACCAAATATGAGTATGTCAAATATCAAAATGACCACGCTGAATATCAAGTGTGCACCAGCTTTATTATATACATTTAAACTAAATGCAGCAAACCGCAGATTAAAATCAACAGATCATATAGTTTGAAAAGATTTTTTTGTTTACTATGGTAAAGGGTTACATGTAAAAGTTACATGAATAAAGATACAATTTTCCAACATTTTATTTTATCAGAATTAACAACAACAAAACCGCAGTTCCCTCATAAAATGAACATGCTTTTGCTTTAGCCAGCCCAGCTCACCGAATACTTGAATAGAGAACATCTTTCGCACATTTCAAGTCCCGCCCCGCTTTCCGAAAGTGGGCCATTGTGTGCTGGTGGGAACAGGTGAAAAAATTTACAAAACTGCGCGCACACGGGAACTGGATTTAAAAAAGCACATGAGCGCTTATTCCGTTATCCTTGATATAAAAGAATAAATTAAAAATTTTAAATCCCCTAAAATTTTGTGCAGGGAGCGTGTAGGGGAGTGGACAAGCTGTCATAACGAAAAAACTAAACATGAGTATGAAAGAACAGGAAACTTCATATCATGAATACAAAGGAAAATACACAACAAAACCAGAAAATCCAAACAAAACAGAAAAATTCCCATGAAAATGACTGGTGCAGCAACACGCGTCTTCTCAGTCTGCTAGATTGTCTTTCGTATTGAACTAGACAGTTCAAACAAAATGAACTATCATAAAATCGTTACATATAAAGGAACCTTTTTGGCTTTTTCTATTTCTCAGCTAGTAGACAGTTCAAACAAAATGAACTATTATAAAATCGTTACATATCAAAGGAACCTTTTTGGCTTTCTCTATTTCTCAGCTAGTAGACAGTTCAAACAAAATGAACTATCATAAAATCGTTACATATGAAAGGAACCTTTTTGGCTTTCTCTATTTCTCAGCTAGTAGACAGTTCAAACAAAATGAACTATCATAAAATCGTTACATATCAAAGGAACCTTTTTGGCTTTCTCTTTCTACTTATCAACTCTATCTATTGAATGTTCAACAACAAACAAATGAACTATCATAAAATCGTTACATATGAAAGGAACCTTTTTGGCTTTCTCTATTTCTCAGCTAGTAGGCAGTTCAAACACAAATGAACTATCATAAAATCGTTACATATCAAAGGAACCTTTTTGGCTTTTTCTATTTTTCAGCTAGTAGACAGTTCAAAAAAATAAACTATCATAAAATCGTTACATATGAAAGAACCTTTTTGGCTTTCTCTATTTCTCAGCTAGTAGACAGTTCAAACAAAATGAACTATCATAAAATCGTTACATATAAAGGAACCTTTTTGGCTTTCTCTATTTCTCAGCTAGGGATCTAAGGTTCACCAATGGTGAGATTTTTTTGTGTATACGACCATTTTGCCCACCATGCAGATAACCCCATTCTGTACTTGAGGGATGTATAGGCTACTGGGTATGTTTGTGTTTCCGTAACCCACTGAATCCTGGCATGAAGTACAGGATCTTAAGTGTGCTTACTTGATTTTCTGTATGTTTATATACACAAAGGGAATTAAGGCACAGACAGGTCTGCAACAAAAGTTGACCTGGGAGATCATAAAAATCCCCACCTGTAATTCACCAGGTGCCGACCAAGATTCAAACCCACGACTTCACGGACCCATGGGATTGAACTCGAATTGCCTAAATCACTCGGCTATCGAGTCCATCAAAGGAAGAACTGAAATATCGTTCATTATCTTAAAAATTTATGGAATAAAATTTACCACTGCCATTTTTGTCAACTGTAATGATCAAACACTAGTCTTCAGAAAAAATGATCAGCAAAACAACAACAAAAAAATTGTAACAATGACAGGAAAGGGAGGGGGGGGGGGGGGGTTGTTTGTCACATGTGTTAAAACAGGCTTGAAGACCCAACTTCTCTTTCCAATAATCACGAGCAAGGCCCAGCTTTATACCATGATCATCAGCTGAAACAATCAAGCACAAGCAGACCCCACAGCCACTTTGCAGAGAAAGACCGAGCAACAGAGAGACTATTAATTTCATCCAAACCATTCATACCACCCAGCCCTATTGTCACTTAACGTGTTCAGTACTGAAAGACGTGGTCAACCTTTGAGCTCATCACAGCTAGGTGCTGCAAACTACTGCAACACTCATCCCATAATAGTCCGGATAATACTGGCAGATTTTTTGTTTTTCTTCCTATCTTAATTAACAACAGCCAAAGAAAAACAAATATGTATGTAAGATTTTATCATAAAAAAGTCTAAAAGAGAAAATTATAAAAGCAAGGTAAAATCAATATTTTGTTTCTTTAAAATGATGAAGTTTGTGCAATCGTCATGCAAGGTTCTACTGGCTCTCTATTCCATTCTGACTGAAAACAATTTGTAAAACATTAACATCACACCAGAGCTCTCTACGGGGAATGGAATTCAAAGACAAAAGACTGAACATCTTGCAACGGGGAGGGGGGGGGGGTGTCCTTTTTTTTATATGCTACCACTGGATTTTCTGCAACAACCAGGATTTCATATGCAGACAGAAAGAGAGTCCAAAGTTCAAATAAAAATCTGTTTTACAACCTCACAGTGATACTGGTAAACTTCAGACCTAAACAGATTTATCAATGAAAGACAACAGCTTCAATAAAAAAAAAAACAAAAAAAACCTCAATTTCTCATTTGACACTTAGGAGGGATTACCAACAATTGGATTTCAAGACAACAGCTTCAATAAAAAATTAAAAAAAAATTTTAAACTCAATTATTTCAGTTGACATATATGAGGGATTACCAACAATTGGATTTCAAGACAACAGCTTCAATAAAAAATAAAATAAAAAACCAACAAAACTCAATTTCTCAGTTGATACATAGGAGGGATTTACCAACGATTGGATTTCAACAGTCATACATGGATAATTATAGACTTCGTCAGATGGCCATGAACTGGTGCAAGAGGGTATGGGGGACTCTGGGAATCATGTACAGACAGCAGTCAGGAAGTTAACCGTCAGAGCTAACGGCCGTTACAGTTTGGGGGATTTCCATATCCATTTTTAGATTCACCTCCAACGTCACAAATTGGTAGGAATAACTCTTTACATATAAAAACACTTTTGTATACACCACACTCACCTAGTGGTATCTAGGGACTAAAACTATTTTTGTTTTTTTTTAAATGTTGTATAAGTCGCACTCACACAGTATTTGTTTGGCCTATCTAAAAACCTGTACAGCATTCACTTGAGGGATCTTAATCATTCTTGCCACATTTTTCTAGTATTTGTGGTATGTAGGGACTAAAACCATTTTGATCTTTTAAAAATGTTGTACAAGTCGCACCCACACAGTATTTGGCCTATCTAAAAACCTGTACAGCATTCTCTTGAAATGATCTTTATCATTCTTGCCACACTCATCTAGTATTTGTGGTATGTAGGGACTAAAACCATTTTTGTCTTTTAAAAATGTTGTACAAGTCGCACCCAACAGTATTTGTTTGCCTATCAAAAACCTGTACAGCATTCTCTTGAAATGATCTTTATCATTCTTGCCACACTCATCTAGTATTTGTGGTATTAGGGACTAAAACCTTTTTGTTTTTAAAAATGTTGTACAAGTCGCACCCACACAGTATTTGTTTGGCCTATCTAAAAACCTGTACAGCATTCTCTTGAAATGATCTTTATCATTCTTGCCACACTCATCTAGTATTTGTGGTATTAGGGACTAAAACCATTTTGGTCTTTTAAAAATGTTGTACAGGTCTCACCCACACAGTATTTGTTTTGGCCGATCTAAAAACCTGTACAGCATTCTCTTGAAGGATCTTTATCGTTCTTTTCAATTTTTTTTTCGGTCCTCAGCTAGAATGAGGTTCACCAATGGTGGAATTTTGTGTATGGGACAGTTTTAACCCACTCTCAAGGCAGCCACATTCTGACCTCAGGGAATCTTTTCGTGTCTTGTTCTACTTATGTGTGGGGGTGTGTGCCTGTTATTATTTCTATTTACAATCATCACCAACCTGAACTTGTGTCCATGAAAACAAAAAGCAAACATTCTTATGAATGCAGCTCTGTGATTTAAAAATGGAAGTATTTTGATAAAAGAAAGATTATTAAAAGAAAAAAAATATGGCTAAGCACTCCACCGAAAAAGGTCTGACTGCTAGAACTATCAACCAGCCTCTGAAATGCTCCCAATGGAGAGAAGAGAAGAAACAAAAACTACCCATGGTAAATCTCTCCACGTTGAAAGTTATAAAAATAACCCAGCCAATGAAATGCTAAAAAAAAAAAAAACTACCCATGGTAAAGCTCTCCACTTTGAAAGCTATAAAATAACCCAGCCTATGAAATGCTAAAAAAAAAAAACCACCAACCCCCCCCCCCAAAAAAAAAAAAACAAACAAAAAAAAAACAACAACAA
>CM060325.1:48853440-48855940 GCA_030674155.1 Stramonita haemastoma | reverse complement strand
AGAGAGAGAGAGAGAGACAGACAGACAGACAGACAGACAGACAGACAGACAGACAGACAGACAGAGACGGACGGAGACAGACAGACAGAGAGAGAGACAGACAGACAGGGAGAGACAGAGAGAGAAAGAGACAGACAAGACAGACAGACAGACAACAGACACACACACACAACACACACACACACACACACACACACACACACACACACACACACAACACACACACACAGAAGAGACAAGAAGAGGCAGCGTGGTACATATAGTATAGCTACCTGTATGTAGTGGAGAGTGGTGGTGAAGAAGTCCTGGGGAATGTTGGTGAAGATGTCGGGTAGAGAGACAGAGATAGAGAGAGACAGAGACAGACAGAGACAGAGACAGACACAAAGACAGAGAAAGAAAGAGAAAAGGAGAAGCAGCGCGGTACATGTATACAGTGTAGCTACCTGTATGTAGTGGAGAGTGCTGGTGAAGAACTCCTGCGGAATGTTGGCGAAGATGTCGGGCAAAGCGGCCTGTACCACAGTGTTGGGGCCCAGGATGCGCTGAGACAGACTGTTCAAACCCTGCCGTATCTGCACATACATACAGACAATGACTACACCTGAGAGAGAGAGAGAGAGAGAGAGAGAGAGAGAGGAGAGAGAGAGAGAGAGAGAGAGAGAGAGAGAGAGAGAGAGAGAGAGAGAGAGAGAGAGAGAGAGAGAGAGAGAGAGAGAAAGAGAAAGAGAAAGAGAGAGAGAGCGAGAGAGAGAGAGAGAGACAGACAGACAGACAGACAGACAGACAGACAGGCAGGCAGGCAGACAGACACAGAGAGACAGACAGACACAGAGAGACAGACAGACACAGAGACAGACAGACACAGAGACAGACAGACAGACAGACAGACAGACAGACAGACAGACAGATATTAAAAAAAACAGAAAAAGAACGAGACCAGAAATTGTTTCACGACGAAAGTTACAGACATTGCTGAAACATTATACTTGGGGATATTGCGGGAGGGAAAGGCAAACTACGTGTCATACATACCTTTCTTTTTTATTTTTTATTCTTGTACAAAGTCCACTCTAACCATCAGAAAATGGGTCCTGGCCAAAAGCTGTGTCAGTTATTGATGTAAGTAGGAGATTTTTCTCCTGCAGTTAACATCAGTGCTGACTCCACTCTCCCCAAAAGTCTTTCGGATGAGACTATAAACCGAGACCCCGTGTGCAAACGCACGCAGAACATCTTGTTGCGCACACGTTAAATCCTGTTCCGTTTTTCGTAAGAGTAGGCCATCGTGGGCCGGTGGGAACAGATGACATTTACAAAACTGCATACACATGGGGACTGGATGTAAAAAAGCACAAGAGTGCTTATCCCATTATCCTCGATATAAAAGAATAAAATAAAAATAATAAAATAAGTAAGTGCCAGGTAAAGGTAAAGGTGAAGGTAAAGGTGTCCCATAACCTATGTGGGCGTAGCCAGGGGAGCAAGGCATGCACCAGAGACCTCAGCTTCTCTACGGGGCTAGCATGTTGATGGCAGCGCCCATCTCCTCTCCTCTCCCTTGCTGATTTACTTTACCCTGATTCGAAAGTGCCAAGGCCTATAATTATTAACATGTTAGTTATGCTTTAAAACGTTATGCTGAGATTGTCTTCTGTCATGACATGGTATTAGCGTAACATGTATACTTTCCTTCAAATGGAGAGGAAAAACAATCCTCTTATCTTGAAGAATGGCTGCCAACTAGAACCATTCGTATCGGTCATTGCCTTTCCAATGGATCATTCCAGTGGCGTGGAGAAGGGGGGGGGGGGGGGGTCTGCTGCATGGGTAACAGTTTGCCCTCCATACTTACTTACCCAGGCTTTGCGCTCAAAAGACTAAAGCGCAACTCCATAGTCTTCCGAGACTGATGGGTGCCTACTACTACTGCTGCCTATAAGTAAGAAGAACCTTACAGACAGTCATACAGGCCAACTTCTCATCCAGTGTGTACTTGTGGTAGGACAATGATTTCCAGGCGGGACGAGTGAGACAGGGGCATATACAACAACAACATCAACAGCAACAAACTTTTCAACTGCATTAGTAAAATCTGACTTCAAAGAAAATGTTGTTTAATGTCCGTACACTAATTTCATCTGGTTAAATGTTTGTACTACATCCATGTCTGTATACACGAATCTACATGAATTAAACACTGAACCTTTCATCTGCATGATTAATCAAGCTCTGACCTCAGAGAAGATGTTGTTTCTGTCGTACACAATGATCCAGCCCAGCCTCCACCCAGGCACCAGGAATCTGCAACCACACAGCATTACAACTATAGACACAGCATTACAACTATAGACACAGCATTACAACTATAGACACAGCTTTACAACTATAGACACAGTATCACAACTATAGACTGCACACAGCATTACAACTATAGACACAACATTACAACTATAGACACAGCATTACAACTATAGACACAGCATTACAACTATAGACA
>CM060325.1:48828440-48843440 GCA_030674155.1 Stramonita haemastoma | reverse complement strand
AGAACAAGAGATCAAATATTCACACTTCAAACAAACATGCGCGACGCTTTTGAATTGTCTCCCCCTTTTAAAGAACGCTGTCGTCTTCTTTTGGCCATTCTTTGGTGTCGTGGATCTTCTGACAAAGATATGTGAATCGCCTTGCTGTTTCATTCCCTCCATTTTTTATGAGTTCAGCTGGGATGTTATCGATTCCAGGGGACTTCCCCTTCTTCAATTGTTTAATAGCTGCATCTACTTCACACCTTAGTATTGGTGGGTCTTTATCTTGGTGTTCAGGGGGTTTGTTGGAAACTATGTTGGTATCTGGGCGTAGTGGGTAGTTATACAATCCCTCACAGTATTCTGTCCAGCGCTGGAGGATGGCATTGTTTTCCGTTAAAAGATTTCCTTCTTTGTCTTCAATAACAGAGGCTTTAGGCTGTGTGGTTTTCGTTAGTGCTTTCAGAGTGTTGTAAGCTGTTTTGCTGTTTCCCTTGGCCATTCCATCTTCGATGTTGTTGCATTGTTCTTCTATCCACGCTTCTTTGGCTTCTCTCATCTTTTTCCTCACTTCTCTGTGGCTATCCATGTACTTGTTGTTGGCTTCTTGACTTGTGAACTTTTGCTTCTTAAGTTCTCTTCTTTTGTCGCAGAGGTCAAGAACCTCATTTGTCACCCAGGGTTGTTTCTTTGTTCTGCTTCTGCCTAATGTTTCTTCTGCTGCTGTCGTTAGCACTTCTTTGATGGACACAGTCTCTTGTAATACCCCTGCCAAAGAAAGGAAACCTCAAGCAATGTCAGAACTACAGAACCATCAGTCTCATAAGCCATCCTAGCAAGATCATGCTGCAGGTAGTCCTCAACAGACTGAAAAACCAAGCAGAAAAACTCCTGGCAGAAGAACAAGCGGGCTTTAGACCAAAACGCAGCACAATGGAACAAATTTTCAACCTGAGAATTCTGATAGAGAAGCATCTCCAACACCAAAAAGACTTGTACCACAATTTTATAGACTTCAAAAAGGCCTTTGACAGGGTATGGCATGACGGCCTCTGGCAAGTACTCAGGCACTTCAACATTGACAACTGCCTAATTGAAGTCATCAAGGCTCTGTACGAGAATGCAAGAAGTGCAGTTTTCATGAACAACCACGTGGGCGAGTTCTTCAAGACCACGGTTGGAGTCCGCCAGGGCTGCCTTCTCTCACCTGTACTCTTCAACCTCTTCCTCGAAAACATCATGACAGAGACACTGCAAAACCACCACACTTCCATCTCCATTGGTGGAAGACCCCTTTGCAACCTCAGATTTGCAGATGACATTGACCTCATGGGCAGCAGCAAACAAGAACTGCAAATCCTCACAGACAGTCTAACAGACCGAACAAGCGCATACGGCATGGAGGTCAGTACAGAGAAATCGAAGATCATGGTCAACAGCGCGAGTAATGACAGCACGGAAATAAAGATGAATGGAGAAATATTGGAAGAGGTGAGCCAATTCAAATACTTAGGCTCCATCCTAACAAAAGATGGCACATCAAACAATGAGGTGAAAGCTCGCATTGCAACAGCAACATCTGCTCTAGTCAGACTCCAGAGGATCATCAGAAGCAACAACATCAGCTTCTGCACCAAATACCACCTCTACAAATCCCTCGTAATATCTATCCTCCTATATGGCTGTGAATCATGGACTCTGACAGCAGAGTTAGAGAGAAGAATCCAAGCATTCGAGAACAAGTGCCACAGAAGACTCCTCAAAATATCATACAAAGAACACAAGACCAATAACTATGTGAAAGAGGAAATCAAAAAGCGTGTGGGCCCCCAAGAGCCTTTGCTCTCCACCATAAAGAGGAGAAAGCTGATGTGGTTTGGTCACACCACAAGACACAACACCCTAGCAAAAACCATCTTGCAAGGAACAGTCGAGGGCAAAAGAAGAAGAGGCCGCCAAAAGAAATCATGGGTTGACAACATCAAAGACTGGACTGCCCAACCCCTGCAACGCCTCCTACTAGCCACACAGGATCGTGAAGCATGGAAAAAGATCTCCGTTGCGTCTTCTCTCATGTCCCCCCTACGTCCTTTGGGACATGGGACTGAGTGAGTGAGTGAGTGAGTCGTCTTCTTTCGGATGACTAAAAATCATAAAGGCTCGCTCTACCATGGGATTTAATTCATGCACATGCGCAGAGCTTCCCAATTCTTTCCCTTGATAAGAAAATACTGTTGCCTTCTTCGAGGCCACTAATAAACATAACAGATCGTTCAGTTAATTAAGGGAATTAATATGAGAAACTTGCATGACAATTAATTTTAGAATAAAATTCTGCTTTCCCTAGCCTTGCCCAAAAGTGACACTGTTTAAATCGCAGAGAATATACCATCCACTCGTTGAGTACCTTACAACTCTTTACTCAATTATAATTATGAAAGAATAAAAAACGAAGAACAACTAAATGAGCATATCAGAATATAAATTGCAAATGTTCCACATGGGGAGGCCTGGGAGGACGTTACACCCTAACTTGAAAAAAACAAACACACATAGGCCTAGTCTTATTCACATACATTGTCCAAGCGGCCAAGAAGGTTTTGCTTCAATTGACAATGGATAGAGCAGAATGAAATCTGTCAACCTGTCTGTTCCGATTGATGTTTTGCCTGTCGTCCTTTTTTCTCATCAGGTTTTTTTTTAATAGTTCTTTTGGATTTTTTTGTGTTGTGCGTTTATTACTTCTGGTTCGGGTTTTCTTTTAATGGCTGCTGTTGTTGTTATTCCAGATTTCGGGGATACTCGGCACTTTATCTTATAACGACTATGTTTGAAAATAAATGACTGTAAATTCTTATTCTCTCTGTCTGATGTCTGTCTGTCTGTCTGTCTGTCTCTGGTTGAATAATATATCTCCTTTTTCATGGGTTAATATTTTGCTGTGGTGGGGGGGGGGGTGTGTGTGTGAGGGGGGGGCTTTTTCATAGGTTGATATTTTGTTGTGGTGGTGGTGGGGGGAGGGGGGATTGAGGGGGCGGGCTCTCTCTCTCTCTCTCTCTCTCTCTCTCTCTCTCTCTCTCTCTCTCTCTCTCTCTCTCTGGGGGCGGTCACGAGAAGTGAAGCGGACAGGGCGTACATTTTCTGTGAGCAGCAGTAAAACTAGAAATTCATTCAAAAATGCCAGTTACTGGACTTCCAGCGGCTGTGGAGAGGACCTTAGGCGCCCTGCTGACCGACAATGCAGTTTCCAGCTGGAAAGTGGCAGGAGAAGGGGACAGCGTGGTTTTTGTCTTGCGACTGAAACCAGTGGACACAACAGTGTCAACCAACATGGCGGATCCAACAGTGAATCGCAGCACACAAGCACAGTACTACAGGAAAAAATCGTTTTCTCAAAGACAACGAGATGTTGAACGGTCTCGAAAGCATAAAGAGAAGCAGGCAAGTGTTGTGTGTGAAAGTGACTGTGTCCTCAGTGCCTCGAGTCTGCCTGACAGTGGAGTAGAACAGGGGAATACAGCATGTGTAGATACACATGGAATAGACCTACCAACAACACACACACAGGACATCAACACAAAAACATCAGTTAAGTTGCCATCATCGGTTGATTTAGAACCTCCTTGCATGTCTGATTGTAGTGACTGTGCTGATATGTGTGTTTTGCAGCCTGAGGTGAACAATGATAATATTGTTGGTGCATTCGACACAAGAAATGTCAAACAGTACGTGGCTACTCTAACTGATAGATCCGTACAGAGAAGGCTAAGAGACAGACAAAGAAATACACACTTTAGAAAATCCGTGCTACATCATTCAGACGGTGAAGATATTGTGACGTGTGAGTCAGACGACATTGTGATCCAGTGCGCATGCCAACCAGACACTGAGCCAGTATGTGTGTACTGGTTTGTCAAACAGCAAGAGAAAAACATGCTAAAAGAGGAACGTGTCAAACTCGCCAGTTTGCGGAATGGGAAGCGTATCCAGAACACACTACACACGGAGACCCTATCGTGTGCTTCAAGGGACTTAGCGACACTTAGAGACCTATTACAGCAGTCTCTTGGCTAGGCCTAGCCTAGACCTAAGGGTGTGTTTGTGACAAAGACTGGACGAAAAAAAGGCTCGGAATGCCGTAACATATCTGGACAGTAAAGAGTTTGTGTCTCGATGTACATTACTAATCAATGCTGTGGTTTCCATGGCTTGGAGTAGCGTCGTGTGTCAGCTTAAAGCAATTATCGTTATCGTTATTCGGCAACCCCCTTCATGTATGGGCCAATGGCCTTTTTTCATGAATAAACCTTTCGAGTTCGAGTTCGAGTTCGAGTTCTCTCTCTCTCTCTGAGATGATGTGACATGATACAAAGTAACAGGACGCTCTTTACAAAAGCCAGGGACAAATTTTCCATGAGCTGTCCATCATGTCATTTCTTGAGCTCCTGTTAGCTGTAGCCTAGAAAGGACACTGGGCCCCTGCTGACCAACACACAGATCTTATCAACTGGACATGAACAGGAGATGACTGGACGCTACAGCCAAGTGGTCGAGACCATTGGTATCTCTGTAACTGTCTTCACCTGTTCACTCCATCCCCTTCCCTTCCTTCAGCCAACCGTAGTTACTTTGTTTCTTTTTTTCCCTTTTTTTCAGCTACTTTGTTTCTTTAAAAAAAAAAAATCAGCTACTTTTTGTCTGTTTCTGGTCCACTCACATGGAATGACCTCCCTCTCACTTTTGCCAAATGCCGTCACTTGATACTTTCACAAAACCAGCCGGCCTCACAACACAGTTGGGGGACGGATAGCCTAATGGTCAGAACACTGCGCTGGCAATTTGACAACCCGAGTTCGATTCCCCGTCGAGGGGATTTTTCTCCTGGAGTTAACATCAATGCTGACTCCACTCTCCCCAAAAGTCTTGCGGATGAGACTGTAAACCGAGGCCCGCACACGTTAAGTCCTGTACCGCTTTTCGTAAGAGTAGGCCATTGTGTGTCGGTGGGAACAGACGACAATATTTACACAACTGCATACACACGGGGACTGGATGAAAAAAGCACATGAGTGCTTATTCTATTATCCTCGATATAAAAAAAAAAAAAATTTAAATATCACAAAATAAATTTATTTCCTACCTGAGATCTTCCCCTCATAACTGTCCCTACTTTTTTTTTTCAATCGATGTTCACAGTGTTGTCTTCGGGACAAAGAAGAAAGCGACTCGGCAGAGTGTCTGACAGACAGACAGACAGACAGACAGACAGACCAGCAGACAGACAGACAGACAGACCAGCAGACAGACAGACAGACAGACAGACCAGCAGACAGACACTGAAACCCCCCAGAACATCTTGCGCACACATTAAATCCTGTTCCCCTTTTCATAAGAGTAGGCCATGGTGTGCCGGTGGGAACAGATGACAAGATTTACAAAACTGCATACACACGGGGACTGGATGTAAAAAAAAAAAAAAAAAAAGCACGCGAGTGCTTATCCCATTATGCTCGATATAAAAGAATAAATGAATAAATAACAAAAGAAAGAAAGAAAGAAAGAAAGAAAGAAAGAAAGAAAGAAAGAAAGAGAGAGAGAGAGAGAGAGAGAGAGAGAGAGAGAGAGAGAGAGAGAGAGAGAGAGAGAGAGAGAGAGAGGAGAGAGAGAGAGAGAGAGAAACAGACAGACAGACAGAGACAGACAGACAGACAGACAGACAGACAGACAGACAGACAGGTCAAGAGACTGACCTGTGGAGGGGCCATAGCCGTTGGACTTTCTGCCCTTCAAGGCCTCAATCAAAGCATCTTCAGCAGCAGCGGGAACTGGCAGGTTTCCGAACACAGTGGGATCGCCTGCAACAAGAACAAAACTGTGTATCACTTTCACGCTTTTTTTTGTCTCAGTGTTTTTATATTACAGGATCGATCTATTCATCTGGCATAAGGGATGAATCACTTAGATGGTGGGGTTTTATATATTTTTCTCAATACACCACTAGATATATTAGTTATTTATTTATCTATATATTCATTCTTTTATATCAAGGATAATGGAATAAGCACTCGTGTGCTTTTTTTTTTACACCCAGTCCCCCTGTGCATTCAGTTTTGTAAATCATATCATCTGTCCCAACCGGCACATAATGGCCTACTCTTACGAAAAGCGGAACAGGATTTAACTTGTGCGCAAGATCTTCTGCGTGCGTCCAGATTGTGAGTTCCATGCATTTTCTCAGTGTTAAAGATTATGTGATTTATCAGCCTGGCTTTCTGAATATATCATTTGTATTGTGGTTTTCATATATTTTCTTTATTATGAATTACATTATCCATCAGCCCGGCATATATGGATGGATCACTGGATTGTAGGGTTCATACATTTTCTCAATGTTTTAGATTACTTTATCTAGATCTGGCATTAAGGGACATATCCCTGGGTCGAGGACATATTTTTCAAACGGGTCAAACATCTGCCTGGCATTACCTCAATATTTCAATAATACAACCAATAACTGTAATGGACTGTTGCAACTGATGTGTTACTGGACTGTGAACTTATCAATTATCATAGGCTGTTGGCATTATAATAAGTAATGACCAGAATCAATGTACATCAGTAACCGCCAGACAGTGGATGTACTATCATAATCATCAGAAGTGTGGATGTGGATTTACTATCAGTATTCCTTTAGTGGATTTTTATCCGTGAATCATTAGACTGTGGACTTAAAATCGTTGGACTGTGGAGACATTCATGAGTCAGTCAACTCGGTCACGATGAATGTTAATAGCTCAAGTAAAAAAATAAAATAAAATAAAATAAAGAAAATGAATGTTAATAGTTCAAGTTATCATTCAGCAAGCCTGGCAACACATGTGCCGACCTTTTGATACTTTTTTCTTTTCTTTTCTCGACCTTTTGATACCTATAGGCCTACATGACATTTTGATGTACCAACAGAAATGTTTGAATGTGTATTTATTATGTACTTTGTTATGTAGTCTATAAATGAAATGGGATATGTACGTATGAATTTTTTTGAATGTGCTTATCAGACTTTGATACACGTTTTCAATTTACTGATGTAGGCCTATGAACAGCAAGATGAAACGTGTGTATCCTGAAAACCTTTAATGTATTTTTATGTCTGCATTCCAGTTTCAATAACTGTATCATCAGGCTCTGCTCTGCGCAAATTGGCTGAATGATTTAAATGGCTGAATAATCGGCTGTCGATGTTTTTTTCGCTCCTCGGCTAGAGCTCCGAGGTTCACCATAAGTGACATTTTGCGTACGCGACCGTTTTTTGCCCACCATGAAGGTAGCCGCATTCTGACTTGGGGTTGTGTTTGTGCTTCAGTAACCCACGGAACGCTGATTTGAATTACAGAATCTTTAACGTGCAGATATGATCTTCTTCATGTATATATAATACACGAAAGGAATGAAGGCACTGGCGGGTCTACATTTGAAGTTGACCTGGGAGATTATAAAAATCCCCATCCTTAATTCCCCAGATGATGCCAAGATTCCAACTCACGACTTCATGGATCTTCAGATTCTCCGTGATGAGACTATAAACCGAGGCCCAGTGTGCGAACGCACACAGAACATCTTGCGCACATGTTAAATCCTGTTCCGTTTTTCGTAAGAGTAGGCCATTGTGTGCCGGTGGGAAAAGATGACAAGATTTACAAAACTGCATACACACGGGGACTGGATGTAAAAAAAGCACATGAGTGCTTATTCCATTATCCTCGATACAAAATAATAAATAAATAAACAGATAAATGGACCTGTGGGATTGAAGTAGAACAGTCTTATCCACTTTGGCTATAGCGTCCGTCGAAATCGAATACATACATACATACATACATACATACATACATACATACATACATACATACATACATACATACATACACACAACATACTACATCATACATACAACACAACACATACAACAACATCACAACAACATACATACATACATACATACATACATACATACAACATCACAACACACATCACATACATACATACATACATACATACATACATACATACATACATACATACTCTCATCTCTCTACATACTACTCATCTCTCTCTCTTTTTTTTTTTTTTAACCTGCCCAGCAAGTAGCCTGACAGGACAAAAAAAATGGCCAGAGACTGACTGACTGACCCAGCTGACCACCACCACTACAAAAGCGACTGACCGATGGACAGGGCGATCATGGGCTTGTCCGGGTTGGGGGTCAGCTTCATGCCGTCCACGATGCTACGGATAGGGTTGAAGGTGTTCCTGGAGAACTTGGAGGCGGAACCTCCCACTCCGTGCGTGCTCTCTTCGTGGGTGCCGTCATGGCCAGGCTGCCTTCTGTTGCTGATGAGTGCTGTCCTTGATGCTGGTGCTGGCGTTGCTGATGTTGATGTTGCTGTGTTGCTGCTGTTGTTGCTGATGTTGATGCTGTCTGAGAAGGGCCGTGTTCTTCCTCTTGATGACCTGGTAGCACAATATCGTTAAAAGTATGACTGAGAATTCTTACGAAATTCAATAGTAGATCTAGACCAGTCCAATCTTGTCTTGTTATTTATTTGTTTATAGCCCCCGCCAACCACATGAGGCCAAGTCGGGGGGGGGGGGGGGGGGGGTTGTCAATACTAAAGTGATGATGAGAATTCTTACAATTCGATGTAGATCTATACCAGTCCAATCCAGTCATGTTATTTATTATTCATAGCCCCCCACCCACACCCAGCCAACCACGAGAGGCCATGTGGGGTTTGTCAATATCGTAAGTATGTGAGATCTTACCATCAATGTAGACTAGGACCGTCCAGCTGTCATTGTTATTTAGTTTAGTCCCGCACCACAAGAGGCAATGTCTGGGGGTTGTCACCTTGTCATTTAATAAATAAAAAATCTCTCTAGATTTTAATTAAAACTGTGCATCTATATCAGATTGGACAAGGTTTAATGACGTTAATAATAACGATGATGATATCAACAATACTACTACTACTAGACTACTATGGTAGGGGCAATTTCATATAGCGATATATCTCGCAAGAAAATATCAAAGCGCTTGTGCTCAACCCACCTTATACAGTCATATAACCAATAGCAATAAATAGTCCCAACAAAACCAATAATGTGCACACAGACAGAGCGACAGACAGACAGACAGACAGACAGACAGACAGACACACACACACACACACACAGACGACCATGGCTGCCATACACCTCACTGTGCCAGACATAACGAAACTATGCAGACAACACAGAAACAGGACCAAATAAAGAGATAGGCGGCAGCAACACACAAAACTAGTTAGCATACAATGACAGGATACGAAACAAAATCAACAGTAATGGAGGTCACACCTGTCTGGAGACAAATCGTGCAGAGAATTTACAGTCCAGTCAAGAAGCGAAATAAGACACCAGGCAAAATAATGCACATGACATCCTCTTTGATATGGCTAAGAATAAACAGACGTTAAACTGGAAGACTATTACGCTCTATCCGTCTGTCTGTCTGTGTCTCTCTCTTCGCTTACACACGCACACACACGCACACCACAAACACCACACACACTTTCTCTTTCAATAATACCAACAAGAGTGAACAGACGTTAAACTGAAGACTGCTAGACGGCATTCTCTCTCTCTCTCTCTCTCTCTCTCTCTCCTCTACTCTCTCTCTCTCTCTCTCCCCTCTCTCTTGACGTGACATACATGTCAAATTTTCGTGTCACAGTTGGGTTTGTACAATGAGGTAAATTTTCAAACAAAATAATGGCATGTCTCAATGAATCACAGCAGGCCATGCTATATAGCTGATAAAGCTTTAACAGCCTTTTGTTGTCCATTCTTCTCGCTTGCCAAAAAAGAATGACAGTAATCAATTATAGTTTGCAATACCTGTGTTTGTTACAGTTGATGAACCATGATGTGGAATCCATATCCTGATGGTTATCTGGGCTGTTGTGAATTGTTGTCTTGTCTTCCGGAATACGTGTTTGTGCCCAGTCCCCTCCCCACTGTCCCCCTTGTGAATGGGCTTGAAAGCTTAACACAATAACCTCTCTCTCTCTCTCTCTCTCTCTCTCTCTCTCTCTTTCTGACGTAACTGATTGTGACGTCAATGTCTCTCAGGAGGAACTGGACACAAATGACGTAAACAGGATTGAGAAAACAATAAGTGGAGCTAACGCAGGTGTAGTGAAGGATTACGTAATATCTCTACTTTGACCAACCAAACACTACCAGGACGTTTAAGAGACAGAGACTTCCCCCCCCCCCCCCCCTTCTCTCTCTCTCTCTTGTTTGTGTCGTGTGTGTGTGTGTGTGTGTGTGTGGTTCCCCCATAGCTGGTTGTAAAATATGTGTGTTTGCTGATGCCATAACCCTCTTTAAATAAACTTCGTTCATCTCTCTCTCTCTCTCTCTCCTCTCTCTCTCTCTCTCTCTCTCTCTCTCTCTCTCTCTCTCTCTCTCCTCTCCACACACACACACACACACACACACATGTGGCAGACACTCCCTCAAATCCCTCAACAACAAGTTGGTGCATGCTTAGGTGAGTCAAAACAAGTAAAAAGCAACACCACACTCTGTAACAGTTCCAGCCCAGATCGACAGTGCAACATCTCCCCAAACCACCACAGGTGTTCAATGGACTAGACTAGACTAGAGAAGAACCCAACACTTCAAGAAGCCAATCATGGACTGAGCCATTAATAGGTCAGCCCTCAACCAACCTCTGAAGTCTGCCAAACAGGAGAGAGTGGACACACCTCCAGTCACAATGTCGAGGAGTCTGTCTGACAATAGTGCTGACCACAGGGAGGTGTTTTGGGCTGCTATGTCAGCCTTCTCATCAATATCTTTGTTGTTTTCCCCCTCTTGGGGTGCCAGGGTGTCTGTCAGTATAGGCTAAGCCTAAATAGCATCCCCGCCTTCTGGAAATTCTTTGCTAGGCATTCCCTCTTTTCTATCCCCTCTTTTTGTTTCTGCTTTGTTCATTTTCTTCCTGTCTTCTTCTTCATGTATTTGCCTGCTTGGTCTAGATATTCTCCTGCCTTTTTTTTTTTTTCCAGATAGACTTAAAAAGATAATCAATTCTCTCCCACGCCGAAGACGGATGCGCTGGGTCTGACTTGTCAGGCGCTTAACGGCAGTGCAACGTATTTTTGCTCGTATGACAGACAACAGTAGTAGCTGTCTAAGCGTTCGACGACAAAGAAGGAGGTATGTGTGTGACCCGTTTCTTCAATGGAGGGGGGGGAAATAAAATGGCTATTTCAGAATCAGAGCAAAAAGGAAGTCCACAGTAGAACGTGTAACCATGGTTACCAGAGCAAGGACAGGCAGACAGACGACAGTCCATCTCCAACTTACGCTGAGGTTGCAGGCTCTCCTCCACAGGGTGGCCTGACGGCTGCTTCCACGGCACAAAACCAACCCCGTCGCCATCAGGGATCGAAGGCGCCCCAAGAGAAGGAACGCTCATTCCTTGTGTAGCCTACGTTTTTTTCGCCATGACGACATCGCATACGATGACGTCAAAGAGAAAACTCGTGTTCTAAGAGTGTTGCAGTTTACTTATAGATCTACCCACCAGGACATCAGCGGACTGATACTGCTGGAAAAAATTAACAAGGCTGTCCAGATCTATACATGTGCATTATGGGATGACGTACTCTTCATGCCCCAGTACATCAGCGGACTGATACTGCTGGACAAATGAACAAGGCTGTACAGATCTATATACATGTGCATTATAGAATGACGTACCCCACCCAGTCCTGTTCTTTGTCAAATCCTCAGACAGCAACTAGATCCACTGCTGTCTGTCACATGAGGGAAAATGTGTTGCACTACCGTTAATTAAACGTCTGACAAATCAGGCCCAGTTCATACGACTTCGACGTGGGAAAGAAAAGTTTATCTCCTAAGTCTTTCTGGAGGGAAAAAAAGCAGGAGAACGGACCAAGAAGGCAGGGAATAGACATGAAGGAGGTGACAAGAAGAAAAGGAACAAGGCAGAAACAAAGAGAGGGGAAGAAAAGAGGAGAATTCCTAAGCCATAATTTCCAGAAAGTGGAGATGGTGTTTATACTGACAGTATCCCACTTACAAGTTCTGGGGAAAAGTCTGAGGGAAAACAAAGATGCACAATGCTGACTGACCACAGTTGCACATTAGATAGGAGAATGCAGAGCGGCCTCCAGATTTGGGGGGTGGAGGGTTAGGAGCTGAAGTTTGTGTACAAAATGTTGGCTAAAAACGGTAGTCAGACCACGCTTCCCTAAGAGAACAGAAAAGCTAAGGACAAGAACAGCTACAGACAGACAGACCTACAGCACTGACATTCATTCGTACATGTCTGCCAACGTATGGACAAGATCAGATTAAGAGCAAGATCTCTCTCTCTCTCTCTCTCTCTCTCTCTCTCTCTCTCTCTCTCTCTCTCTCTCTCTCTCTCTCTCTCTCTCTTAGTCTGGCGACCGTGGAGGCACCCCCGAAGACTTGACAACCAGTTCCCTCCATTCCTCTCTCTGTTCTGCCTTTCTCAGGGTTTGTTTGTTTTTTAAATTAAAGCAAGATAACAAATGTTCTCTAAACTGTATATCAACAATATGTATGCATGCAGTATGCAAGCATAATAAAGTCCATATTCATTTTCATAGACCAACAAAAGTCAGACACACTGACATGCTTGCAGGCACTCAAGACACGCACGCACGCACGCACCCACCCACGCACGCACCCACCTACGCACACACGCACACGCACACACATACACAGAGAGAGAGAGAGAGAGAGAGAGAGAGAGAGAGAGAGAGAGAGAGAGAGAGAGAGAGAGACAGAGACAGAGAGAGACAGAGAGAGACAGAGAGAGACAGAGAGAGACAGAGAGAGATAATAGAAATCTATAACACAACATCTGTTCTGTATCATCAACGGATCATTACACTCTCTAGAACAAAAGTAGGACAGAAGACTATATAATGCTCGTTGTCATTAGGCCTGACATTAAGGAGACAAAAGACGATGTTTAATAGCCTGATACTGTCCACTTGTGACTCCCACCTCCACCCTTTCCTAACTGATTAAAGGAAAATAATCATAAAAGACGATGTTTAATAGCCTGATACTGTCCACTTGTGACCTCCCACCCCCACCCCCCACCCCACCCTTCCTAACTGATTAAAGGAAAATAGCCATAAATCTTTAAATTAAAAAAACCTACACACACAAAAACAAAAAACAACAACCAGAAAACAGCCCAAAACCCAACCAACGGAAGAATGTTTTCAGCTTTCCCCTTTCTCTTACATCATTTTTTTTATTTTTTATTTATTTTTTGCTGGAGAAATACGGAGAGAAAGAAATTGAGGAGAGAGGAGGAATCATGAACGAGAGAGAGAGGGAGAGAGAGGGGGGTGATGAGAGAGAGAGAGAGAGAGAGAGAGAGAGAGAGAGAGAGAGAGAGAGAGAGAGAGAGAGAGAGAGAGAGAGAGAGAGAGAGAGAGAGAGAGAGAGAGAGAGAGAGAGAGAACAGACAGACAGACAGACAGACAGACAGACAGACAGACAGAGACAGAGACAGAGACAGAGAGAGACAGAGAGAGAGAGACACAGAGACACAGAGAGAGAGAGAGGAGGGGGGGGGGGGGACAGACCGACCGACAGACAGAGACAGAAACAGAGACATAGACAGAGAGAGTGACTGACAGACGGGCAGAGTGAGAGACAGACAGACAGGAGGACAGAGAGGCAGGAAGGCAGACAGACAGGCAGGCAGACAAACAGACAGACAAGCAGAGACAGAGAGTTACTAAGAAAGAGATTAACACTTAAACACACAAATTCCAGATTTAAGATTTGATTCCTTTCACCGCATCCTTTTTGGGGGGTATGGAGAATTACAAACGAATTCAACACAAGAAAAAAAAAACATAACAGCAATACACCCAAAAAAATAATAACACTAAGAGGAACTGAAAAACAAGATTTCATCGCAGAATGATAAGCAAACAGCATTAAAGACTCAGGATTTTTAAGTAAATAAATTTCTTTAAAAGACACAATCTAGTCTTGTGAAAGACAAGTGAAATGCACACACACACACACACGCACGCATGCAAGCACGCACGCCAACAAACACACACACACACACACACACACACACACACACACACACACACACACACACACACACACACACAGTGGGAAAGGAAGCTGTATGGAAAAGAGGGGCTGAGGAGGGAGAGGGGGTGGGAAGGAGGTGAGTCTTTTTTTTTTGGGGGGGGGGGGGGGGGGGGGGAGGCAGGAGAATGGACCAAGAAGGCAGAAAACAGACAAGGAAGAGATGACAGGAAGAAACCAAACAAGGCTGAAACAAAGAGAGGGATAGAAAAGAGGGAACTCCTTAGCCAAGAATTTCCAGAAGGCAGGGGAATGCTATCTATACTGACAGGGTCCCCGGCATTCCCACGGGGGAATACATAATAATAACGACGACGATAACAAAACAATACACTCTACTAAACATGCACACATAATAACAACGACGATAACAAAACAATACACTCTACTAAACATGCACCAACACAAATGTGGCAGTCAGTGCTAAACCTAAGAAAATACAAGAAGGAGGGTGGCAGGACAGTTAAGACGTTCACCTGCCTAACATTAAAGTAAACTGTGAGGGTCTGGAATCGATTCCCAGCCTCGCCCTTTCTTCCCAGTTTGACGAAAAAATTCGGACAGAGTATCAAACGTTCTTCAGATGAGACTATAAACTGAAGTCCCGAAACGCATGCCGTTTTCTTGCACGCATAAAAAAAAACAAAACAAAACAAAAAACCAATACATGTTCCGCCTTTTGGAAGAGAGTAGGCCATTGTGTGCAAGTAGGAACGGACGACAGAAAAAAAACACCACAGCATGCACACAGGTTTATATTGTTTAGACACCATCCGAAGTCGGAATGCA
>CM060325.1:48810940-48820940 GCA_030674155.1 Stramonita haemastoma | reverse complement strand
TGTGGAAAAACAAATTGTTATGTACTATTTTTCGTAAGTTTTCGTTTTTGAAGAAGAGAATCCTGAACTCTGAAATGATCAATTCATAAAAAGGCACCCCCCCCCCCCCTTTTTTGGATGCCAGGGGGCCTGTCACTGTTTAAAATAACGTCCCCACCTTCTGCCAAATCTGTGCTAAGGAACTTCCTCTTTTCTATCCCTCTGTTTCTACTTGCTGTTTCTTTTTACCTCCTTCTTGTTTATATATTTTCTGCTTTCTTGGTCCATTCTCCTGCCTTTTTTTCCCCCCAGAAGACTTCAAAGATAGCCATTTCTCCTACGCCGTAGTCGGAGCGCTGGGGTGACTTGTCAGCGCTTCATGGACACAGTGCACAAATCCAACATCATCAGTAAGGACTGTCAAGATGCTGAATTTAGCGTGCTCCTTCTTTCACCTAGTCCATGTGTGGTCACCCTGCTACAAATAGCATCAGCTGGGCTGGAATGGGATGGGCTATTAGTAGCTGAGGAGGTAAAACTGGAGAAACTGACAGCTGTGGGCAGCGCAAGCGATTTCGCTCATATGACAGACAATAGCTGCTGTCTGGGCGTTCGAGGAAGAAGAAGAATAAAGAAGCCATGGGCCTACATCATGGAACATTTTCAGCTGATGGAGATGGGGAAGGAGCGGGCAGTGTTCTGTTCACAGTCTGAAGACAAACTTGAGCCACCCTGTCTCGCTCAAGAATGTCATCCAGTGCCGGCCAGATGGCCAGACGCTGGCGCCATGTTTTCCTACAGCTGTTTCTCAGGATTGTCCTTGCATCACAGTATAATACTTGATGAGCTGGCTGCTCCGAAAAGCTCCCTATACCACAATGGGAAGGGATAATATATTTAAAAAACAAAAAACAAAAAAAACAACACGCAGCAACGACAAAAACAATGGGAAGGGATCCATTGCAGCACCACTCCAGTTCTCTGGTTGAGGAGGCTTGTCTCATCTCGCTTTCAATTCCAAATACTTTATTATCTAAAAAAAAAAAAAAAAAAAGAGAAATTCAGTTAGGTTACAAGCAATGACAACGATGTCTCCTGATCTCTTGATGTATCTCAGGATCTGTTCTCCCCACCTGGATCCTGAAGACTCTGCAGGATGGACTTGCAGTCAGTCAGGAACACTGTGTCGGTTGGTAGAGTGTCCTCCTGGTTAAAAGTCTGCTCTGCAAGTAGCAGCCTGCTTCAAACGTCACCAGGCAGGCCCTTGACTGGAACCCACAAGAGAAGCAGAAAGTAGGTCGACCAAAAACAGACCTGGCACAGAAGCATTGAAGCAGAGACGACGAAGGCAGCCGGAATGACGTGGGCCGAGCTGAAGAGGATCTCCCAGAACCGAGTCAGATGGAGGAGTGTTGTTGCGGCCCTTTGTTCCCATGGAAATTCACAGGCATAAGTCAAGTAAGTCTGCAAGTGGCAGAGCACAGGCCTCAGCATGGTCATTGGGGGACAGGATGCCTGTGGCCAGAGACTTACTGCTGATGGACCTTCCATCAGGGAATCAGTTTGAGACCTGCCATCAAGGAATCAGGTTTAGACCTGTCATCAGGGAATCAGATTTAACACCTGCCATCAGGGAATCAGATTCAGACCTGCCATCAGGGAATCAGGTTTAGACCTGTCATCAGGGAATCAGATTTACACCTGCCATCAGGGAATCAGATTCAGACCTGCCATCAAGGAATCAGGTTTAGGACCTGTCATCAGGGAATCAGATTTACACCTGCCATCAGGGAATCAGATTCAGACCCGCCACTTCCATTTTTCACCGCTTCTTCGGCAGATCCTTCAGTGTATGCTCTTACCAGATGCTGGTATTGGGTGTTCAGTGTTGCTACAGTCACTGACTTTATATCTCTGATTTTGAAGACTTTGCATAAATACAAAGCTAAAATTATACAGGAAAACAAACACAAATGCCGACAAGAGAAGAAAAAGAATATATCGGTGGTGCTGCTCCTTGTGGTGACGTGCTCTCCTAGGAGAGAGCAACCTGAATTTCACGTTCTCTTGCCGTGACATTAAAGTGGTTATACAATGCAATGCAATACAATACAAGGCAATATAATAAAATGCACTACAATACAATACAATGCAGTGCAATACAATACAATACAATACAGTAAATTGAACATGGGTGTACTGTATTGGTACACCACTGTCAGTCAAAGAAGATTTCTCTCCCTGAAATTCGGATTGCTCTCCCCCCAAAAAACCAGCGCCACTCATTCATTTTTTTCCTGTGTGTACGAGTATTTCTTTCCCTACCAGAGTGGGTTTCCTCTGCAGAATTTTTGCCAGGAACAAGTCTGTCATTTCCGGAGGTTCTTTTCCATGCAGTAAATTGGATTGGTGTTTTCTTAATTGATGTTGCCTCCAAGTCGCGCACAGTGTGTGTGTGTGTGTGTGTGTGTGTGTGTGTGTGTGTGTGTGTGGTGTGTGGTGTGTGTGTGTGTGTTTGTGTGTGTGTGTTTGTGTGTGTGTGTGTGTGTGTGTGTGTTGTGGTGTGTGTGTGTGTTTGTGTGTGTGTGTGTGACCCACTAAGGTTATGGTGAATGCACACACACACACACACACACACACACACACACACACACACACACACACACACACACACACACACACACACACACACACACATTCTGAGAGACGGCGCACGTACGTCCATGCATGATGTAACTAACTACAGTCAAAAAAATAATTCATAACTGACCAGTACAAGTGACCTTGACTCTGTAGCCAGCCACTCATAACCGGATTAATTAAACCAACGTGGGTCTGTTCCCCATGCATGGAAAGCTGCTGCTGACCAGTACAGCTTAATTAAAACTACTGCCAAAAAAAAAAGAGAAAAAAAAAAGAACTGACTGCACTTTTAATCATTCACTCCACCCAAGCCCACACGGCCTAGGCCCATGTCTTAATCCCCTCTTGTCGGGACAGATCTATGTATGTATCAGCGCTGACGGACCCAGTAGGCACCGTTAACACTGAGAAAGAAGAAGAAAAAGAAGAAGAAGAAAAAAAACCCTCAACAGGAAAACAAACTAACTGTGTGTAAAAGGCCACTGCACTTTTGAGTGTCTCTCTGCTTTTAATAATAATAATATAATAATGATAAAATGGAGGCTTATATAGCGCGAATTCCGAAAAACATGGGCCCACCGCTCTTGAGATAGCAGAGAGAGAGAGAGAGAGAGAGAGAGAGAGAGAGAGAGAGAGAGAGAGAGAGAGGAGAGAGAGAGAGAGAGAGGGAGACAGACAGACAGACAGACAGACAGAGACAGAGAGACAGACAGACAGAGACAGAGACAGAGAGACAGACAGAGACAGAGACAGAGAGACAGAGATTACAGTTTATTTCTTTCTTTATTTTATTATTTTATTTCGAGGATTAAAAGTAAATCTTAAAAAAACAAAAATTATTGTATTTCGAAATGGTGGACACATCAAAATATGAACACTGGCATTTTGGACAACAAAAGTTAGAAGTTGTTAATTCATATAAATACCTAGGTCTTACTTTCACGACAGGCCTGCGTTTGAATGTTGCCACTGAAAGCTTGACGACAAAAGCTAAAAAAATGTGTGAAAGAAATATGCAGGACATTACTTAAACTGGGTTGCTCTTCCCTCAAGATATTCTTTAAACTATTTGATGCACGGGTTGCTCCTATACTACTGTATGCAGCTGAGGTGTGGGGTGTCCAGGAATTTAATCAGATTGAAAAAGTCCATCTCTTTGCATGTAAACGCTTTTTAAATGTTAGTCTGCATACACCAAACTATATGGTATATGGAGAATTAGGCCGTTACCCTCTCCTCGTTCTATCAGCTGTCAGAAGTGTGTCATACTGGTTACGTCTGTGCTCCTTACCAAGTCAGAGATATGCTAACATGGCTTACCATAATTATGTTAAAATCGTTAGATGAAAAAGGTAGTATAACTTGGGTAACACACATCAGAAATCTTCTCTGCTCCTCTGGCTTTGGCTATGCATGGCTTTTTCAAGGTGTAGGAAATCATAAAGCTTTTTTTACATGAATTCAAACAAAGAATGATCGATTGCTTCATACAGCAATGGTCTGAAAAAATAACCAGGAGACCACGTTTTAATCTGTATAGTTCATTCAAAAGCTTATTAGAACCCGAAAAGTACATGGACATAATCACTTCCAGATAATTATATACGTACAATGTTTACACGATTCAGATTGGGAGTAACAGAATTAAAAAGCAATAAATTTAGATATACGCCAGATAATTGTTCCCTAGCTTGTCCACATTGTAATCGTGCACCTGAAGATGAAATTCACTTCCTTTTCTACTGTCCAGCATACTCTGAATTACGCAAAACTTATTTAAGTAAGGTTAATTTAGAATATTTCAGAAACCAGAGGTTATATCTATTAGAGTCACAGGAACCTGAACAAGTTGTAGATCTTGCAAAGTTTATAATTTTTCTATGCCTTTAAAAACAGGAAATCTCAATCCACTTAGTAGGTAAGACACCCCTCAATTAGGCGTTTCTGCGTATGACATGAAAGTTGTACTAATTATGCAATGGCCAAAGACGTGTCTGTCTGTCTGTGTAATTGTCTGTGTCTGTTGTTTGTTTGTCAGTTTGTTTGTGTTCTTGTTTCTTTTTGTTGTTTCTTTTTCTTTTCTTTTTTTTTCTTTTTCTTAGGAAACTAGTTATCTGAAATGACATTGTGCACTTGATGAATTGCTGCAGTTGTTTGCATGATCTACCCATTCCCCCTTGTTTATGCACACTCCGAGTCTGAACAATAAAATCATTTGTCATCGTCATTCTCTCTCTCTCTCTCTCTCTCTCTCTCTCTCTCTCTCTCTCTCTCTCTCTCTCTCTCTCTCTCTCTTCTCTGTATATATATATATATATATATATATATATATATATATATATATATATATATATATATATATATAAAAAGTTAGTGTTGTGTGTGTGTGTGTGTGTGTGTGTGTGTGTGTGTGTGTGTGTGTGTGTGTGTGTGTGTGTGTGTGTGTGTTTTAGCTTGTTCATCGGTTTAACGTCCTTCCACTACATTGTGATACCAGACAGAAATTTTTTTTTTTAAACGCGCGCATATGTGGTGGCTGGGGGATGGGGTGGGGTGGGGGTGGGGGAATGAGTGTGTAGATAGCTATTCGTCAACAATAAACAATTATTATGGGAAAAGTATTAGAAACAGAAATCTTGACAAGAAAAAAACAGCTTAAGCACTAACTATGCAATGACTGTAACTAGTAGACATCATTATACTAAAGGAGTCTGAGTATGACTTAAAGACGATCTAATTTCTTTCATTAATAGAATGTCTTTTAGAATTTGCTCTAAGCTACGCGGACTGGGGAAAGCAGGTACAAAAGATTTTCGGATCTCAATAGTGGAAAAGAATATGAGCATTGGTAATATTTTCGCCACAGATACATCATGTTACATTTTTTTGGAAAATAATATTTCTAAAAGCATGTGTGTATGTGTTTATGTACAAAATATAATATAAATAAATAAAGAAATATATATATATAATATATATATATATTATATATATATAAAATATATATATGGATTGTGTGTGTGTGTGTTGTGTGTGTTGTTGTGTGTGTTGTGTGTTGTGTTGTGTGTAGGCTGGTGGGGGGGGGTGGAGAAAGGAGAAACAGAACAGGACAGAGACACAGGTAGAGGAGTGGGAGGGGGGGGGGGTAGTTTCCTCACGTGCCCGTGTAATTTTCAGCAGTACTGTTGTCTTGATGAAGGCGAGGAGAGCAGAGCATACTATACTGCAGACCGTGACTATCTTGCAAACATCTTGTGCACACGTTAAATCCTGTTCGCTTTTCGTAAGAGTAGGCCATTGTGTGCAGATGCAGGGAACAGATGACAATATTTTACAAAACTGCATACACACGGGGATTGGATGAAAAAACGCACATGAGTGCTTATTCCATTATCCTCCATATAAAAGAATAAATAAATAAATAAATAAAAATAAAAACAGCACTACACAGGCATTGAAACCCAATCATTCAGAAAGCTTCTTTCCCCCGTGGGGAAGCCGGGGTGGGGGGTGGGGGCTTTCAGTATAAATATCATCCCCACCTTCTGGAAATTCCGTGCTGAAAATTCCCTCTTTAAAATCCCTCTCTTTCTTTCTGCCATGTTCTTTTTCTTCCTGTCACCTCCTCTTGTCTTTTGTTGTTGTTATAGTTGTTGTGTTGTTGTTGCCTTCTCGTTACCATTTTTCTGCTTTTTTTTCTCTCCAGAAAGACTTCAATTCTCTTTCAAACTGGGGTTGGATATGCTGGACCTGACTTGTCAGGCAAAGCGCTTAAATAACTGGCAGTGCAACGCAACGCATTTTCGCTCCTTCTATGACTGACAACAATAGTGGCTGTCTGAGCGTTTGACACAACACACACACACACACACACACACACACACACACACACACACACACACACACACACACACACACACACACACACACACACACAAAGAAGGCTTCTTCTACACATCTCCTGACAGGACCACTAGTGACCAGTCAGAGACTGTGTCCTGAAAGCTGGGCCTCAGTAACCCCTTCTGACTGATGTAAAAAAAAAAAATTTTAAAAGAAGAGGAGGAGACTGGTGTGATTTGAATCACGTCTTAGTCACAGTTTTCTCACCAAGAGGGGTCAGAGGTGACGATGAAAGTTGGGCCTCAGTAAACCCTTATTTCAGACTCTAGTATAATGTGTTTATAGTTATAAATCATTGCAAAGTTATGTTAAGCCTTTTCTTTCTTAAATTTGTATATATAACATAAATTATATATATATATATAAATATATATATATATATTATATATATATATATATATAAATATATAGAGAGAGAGAGAGGTGATGGTTGATCGGGGGTGTCTATATCACTGTAGTGAAGGGCCATAAACAAAACAAAACAAACCTTATGGTGATGTTTAAATAAATAAATAATAAAAAAAAGGAGGAGGAAGCTGTGTGATTTGACAACGTCACGCGTCACAGCTTTCTCACCAAGAGGGGTCAGAGGTGACGATGAAAGCTGGACCTCAGTAAACCCTTCTGGCTATGGTAAAGAAAGAGGATCTAGGAGAGGGCTGGTGTGATTTGGTCACGTCACGCGTCACATCTCTCTTTACCAAAAACTGTCCTACAGGGCACATTAGATTGAAGGATTAGATAGGAGGAAGACATCAGCGGCAGAGAGGTGAAAAACTGGACAGGTGAGAGAACTTTAAGATTGTACCGGCCTTGACATGGCCGTGTTGCTGCGAAAGGCTGAAGACAGACAGTATGGAGAAAGCTGTCGACCTCGAGTTCCGCTGACGACCTTCTTAATCAAGTGGCTGATATGATTGATTGATTGATTGATTGATTGATTGATTGGTTGATTGATTGATTGATTGATTGATTGGTTGTGTTGGTTGGTTGATTGATTGATTGATAACACCACACAGGGATCCTGTTTGTGCCCAAAACTCCCGCCTCTCCCCCCCCCCCCCCGCCCCTATCCACTAGACCTGAGTGGTAATCTTTTGGATGAGACGAATAAACCGAGTTCCCTGTGCTACACACATTTAGCACACGTAAAATAGCCCACGGCAACAGTATATACAGCCATCCCTGATAGGGAAACAAATACTCAAGCAGACAGAAAAAGATTTTTTTTTAATGATCATGGGTGGTGCAGCTACTTGTGGCGACACGTTCTCCCGAGGAGAGCAGCGTGAATTTCACACGAGAAATCTGCCGTGACTTTTAATTAAGTGGTATACAAATACCTTCTAGATTGCAGCAATACAAGACTCTCAGTCTGGACCCAGACAAAGAGGCACAGCCTAGATACACTGAAGTGGGCTCCGTCAGAGTCTCGTAAGACTATGGAGTTGCCCTCTAGGCTCTAGAGCGCCAACCTGGGTAAGTATGGAAGGCAAGCGTTACCATCAGCAGACACACTCCCTCCCCCTTCTCCACGTCGCTGGAATGGCTCATTGGAAAGGCAATCATCAATACCAATGGTTCCAGTGCTGTCACAGGAGCCGCCAGAAGGTTGCCATATACAGTTCTGAATTACCTTGGGGACTCATATTCCCCTGATTTTTCCTCAGGGATGATGTGTGAATGCGACACCTGTGTGCATGCTGGTTTGTTTGTTTTTAAATTGTCATCGGCTCTGATATACAGAACAGGCGTTGGCATAGTTCCATTGAGTTTTATCCCTTTAAAAAAAAAAATCTTTGGTCAGTATGTATGTATGTATGTATGTATGTATGTATGTATGTATGTATGTATGTATGTATGTATGTATGTATGTATGTATGTATGTAGGCTATGTGTTAAAGTAAAAGTAGAAAAGTCAAGTCAAAGTCCAATCGTTATTTCCAGATGGTACACTCTGTGCGTGTGCGTGCGTGCGTGCGTGTGTGTGTGTGTGCGCGTGCGTGTGTGTATGTATGTATATCTGTATACATGTATGTTTGTGTGTACATTTGCTCCACCTAATGCCATCAGTAAACACAAATATTTCTCTGTTGATTTATTTATGGAGTTGTATATTCATTCCTTAATTCTGTCACCTTAAATTTTCTGTATTTACTACTTTGTTCATTGGTTAAAGTATGGCCCAGCCGTGGGTTGTTTTTTTGTGTTGTTGTTGTTGTTGTTTGGGGGGAGGGGGTTGTTTGTTTATTTTTGGGTGTGTTTTTTCTTTTTGTTTTTAGAGCATGGCCCTACTCCGTGGTTAGAGGGATACAGTGTCTTGGTGACCCCTGTCGGCTGTTCGGCTACACACCAGCTTTAATTTTTGCCACTTTTTCTTTTATTTTCCTATAATACTCTTGCATTCATACCGCACTTGCAAAGGCATCCACAGAAACAAAATCCACTGTCTTGTAAAAGACTAGCCTCTGACAAAAAAAACCTCATGATGTCCTGTGATTCTGTACAAATTTGGTTTGTTTTGATTTTTTTTTAACGCAAATGCTGTCCCCCTCAGTCCTTAGTCGTCTGCTAGCTTCCTCACCAACAATATGCCTGCGTGAGGTCAACATTGTAGGACACAAGCAATCCTTTTTTCTTTTTTTTTAATAATCATGTCCAACCTTCTGATAACAACCTGGTATTGCTCTATGTTCTTAAACCACAAAACAAGTACACGGTAGAGTTTTTTTTTATTCTTTAAAAAAAAAAAATGAAAATCAGCAGATTTTTTTTCGACGAACGCTCAATGGAAAAGTACAGTTAAAGTTTAAAGTCAGTCCCGAGCCTAAGGCTCATCAGGCCGGTGCTTATCCCGGTTTCTGTGGCGTTAAGCGACTGAGAGTCATAGACTCCCCCCGATAGGACGCCAGTCTATGCAGGGTTAACCCCCAACACAAGGTTGGTATCCCTTTTACACCTGGGTGGGGTGAGAAAATAGCCGTAAAGTGCCTTTTCCAAGAGCACAACGCCATAACCGAAAGCTGGGATCGAACCCGCAACCTGTAGATTACGAGTCCAACGCCCTAACCACTAGACTACAGTGGCGGCATGGAAAAGTACACAGTGCACTTTTTTGTGGAACTTAAAAAAAAAAAATCTGTGCATTCAGCAGAATTTTTTTTGAGGGACACGTACTCTATAGAAGATATTACATGACCCTTAAAGCTGAAGGTGAAGTGTAGCCTTGAGAGCACGGCCCTACTTCATGATCAGAGTGGAGGCAGGTTCAATGACCAGTGTCCACCGTTCATTACCACAGCTGGTACCCTGCCCGTACATTTAGAAATTTATGATAAGGACAAAGGTATAATGGGAGTGTAGCCAACCAAACATCTTTTGGGTTTGTTTTTGTTTTTTTGTTCTTCTCTTTTTGTATTCATTTTGCGTATGTGGGAGGGTGGTGGGGATGGGAGGTGGGGGTGTAATGTGTGTG
>CM060325.1:48803440-48808440 GCA_030674155.1 Stramonita haemastoma | reverse complement strand
TAGAAAGTCAGGGGAAAAAAGACAGAAACAAAAGAGAGTAATAGAAAAGGGACATTCCTAGCACAGAAGGTGGGGATACTATTTATACTGAAAAAGCCCCCCCGGTATCCCCACGGGAGCAGAGTCCGTGCGCTGACAGGCAAGAACTGAATAAACCTCTCTCTCTCTCTCTCGCGGGGACTGGATGTAAAAAAGCACACAAGTGCTTATCTATTATCCTCGAATAAAATACTTTGCCTTGCCTTGCCTCTCTCTCTCTCTCTCCTCTCTCTCTCTCTCTCTCTCTCTCTCTCTCTCTCCCTCTCTCTCTCTCAGAACATCTTGCGCACACGTTAAATCCTGTTCCGCTTTTTAAGGGTAGGCCATCGTGTGCCGGTGGGAACAGATGACATTTACAAAAACTGCATACACACGGAGACTGGATGTAAAAAAAGCACAGGTTATTCATTACTCGATAAAAAGTCATCAGATCGATGCTTAATTCCATTACTCCTCGATCATAAAAGAATCAATCACTCATCACATCATCTCTCTCTCTAACACCCCCACACACAACACACACACCACCACCACGCCCCACACACACACAACACACACACACACACACACACACCACACACACACACACACACACACAACACACACACACACATCATTTGTACTATACAATACGAGGCGCTTCAGAGCCAACATCATAATTCTGTTTCTGATTGTGAGTGTTGATTTACGGAGTTTGCTTCTTTTTGTAGTGTGTCAGATTCTGAACTTACCTTCGACTATCACATTCAGATTTGTTTTATCTAATGAAAGTCTTGCTCACATGCCGTGCATGGCAACATTTCATTTTAAAAGGTAAAGAGAGGAGAAGGAGGAGATGAGGGAGAGGAGGAGGAGGGAAAGAAAAGAGAAGAAGGAGAAGAAGATGATGATGATATTGTATGATGAGATGATGATGATGAGATGATGATGATGGTGATATAGAAGAAGAAGGAGAGAAGAAGAAGGAAGAAGAAGAAAGAAGAAGAAGAAGAAGAAGAAGATGATGATGATGATGGAGATATAGAAGAGAAGAAGAAGAAGAAGAAGAAGAAGAAGAAGAAGAAAGAAGAAGAAGAAGAAGAAGAAAGAGAGGGAGACAAAAGAAAGAAAGAAAGAAGAAAGAAAGAAAGAAAGAAAGAAAGAAAGAAAGAAAGAAGAGAAAGAAAAAGAAAGAAAGAAAGAAAGAAAGAAAGAAAAAAGAAAGAAAGAAAGAAAGAAAAGTGAAATACCCCTTGTTTATCACTATTACTTGTTTCTGGGTTGTTTTTTTCATGTTTTCAACTCTTAATTGTTAAGCCATCCTATCTTTTATATCATAATATGATGCAAAATCGTCACATAATGTAATGATGGAATAACGTTTTATGATGCAACATCAGTAATGCAGTGATAAATAATGATGCAGTAATAGTGTATGATGTAATAACGTTTTATGATGCAACATCGTTCAGTATTCATCGTTCAGATGCAGGCCATTTTTGCAGGTAAATTTGACAGCGCTACTCTTTTTACGCAATGTTGCTTGTACTCATAATTATACTGGCGCCATGCTAATCTAGCTAAACAAATACAGTTTTGTTTAAAGAATCAAAAACAAATTAAAGCAACTCAAACTGAAACTTCTCGCGGTTTTAAAAAAAAAAGCCAAGAAACATAAATACCACAATACCATAACAAAACAACAACAACAACAACAACAACACATTCTTTAACCTTGGGAAACCAACAATGCCACAATATCAACGACATTAAATCGTAAATCTTGGACCCAATCAGTTCAAGTCAATACTTTCTGCTAGACTTACCACCTAGCGCAACGATAGGGGTGTTTGCTATAGCTTGCTTGTCGACCCCAAAATTACAAAACAATACTTGTTTTTTTGTCAAAGTTAGTTCCGACATAACACAAAACACTTACCTATCAAACGAAGATTTTGGGCTTGGAAGTGTCCAAAATGCACATTTATTAACGACCAAAAAAATAAGTCAGCAAGGGGCAGAGCTGACGCTGATATAATATATTCGAACTTTAGGGAGAAGTGGTGTTGGCACATGTATGCGTGTTTTTCTCAAGCCAGTTTGTCGAGCAGGTCACCTTGTCACTGTGTGACCTTCGCGCTGATTGGTTGAAAAAGTGGGCAGGGCTCCCATGGGCTGTGACAGCCACGTGTGAATGACGAACATGTTATGTGAGGTGACAGACGCATGGTTGATATGAGGCTTTGTTTTGCTTCCTTCCACCCCCACCCCCACCCCCAACTCACCCACCCGTCTCCCCTCCCTCTCCCTCACCTTGTTTTTATTATTTTTTATATTTAAAAAAATTTCCCCCTTTCCCTCACCTCTTTTTACACGAGCGCGCGCGCGCGCGCACGCGCGCGCCACACACACACACATCTACACACCACACACGCGCGGCACGCGCACACACACACACACACACCACAACCACACGCACGCACCACCACACACCACTACACACACAACACAACCACATACACATACACAGACACAGACACACACTATATTATATATATATATATATATATATATATATATATATATATATATATATATATATATATATATATACATATATATATATATATATATGATTTTTTAAAAAAAAACTTTAAATGTGTGCATGCGCGTACGTGTATACGTGCTGAGTGGACCAGCGCGAACCGTGTGTGTGTGTGTGTGTGTGTGTGTGTGTGTGTGTGTGTGTGTGTGTGTGTGTGTGTGTGTGTGTGTGACTTGAGTTGGATTTTTGGGGGTTGTTTTTGTTGTTTTGTTGTTGCTTTATTATCTATAGGTATATTTTATTTTTAAGGCTGTTGAAATCATGTTAGCTAATTAATGTTGGTGAAATGTTTGTTGTTGGTGTGTGTTTTTTTTTAGGGGGTCCCTCTTTGTTTTCTTTGATTGTTTGTTAGGGATTTTCTGCTTTGTTTTTTTCTTGGTTATTTTTGTTTGGATTTTTTGGGGGTTCTTTTCTTTAGATATATGGCTTGATGCAAAAAAAAGCAAATCGATGCTTATTCAATGTACCATCTGGAAATAAAATTTGATTTGATTTGACGCACCAACACACACACACACACACACACACACACACACACACACACACACTAAATACACACACCATCCTCTTGGTGTGTGTATGTATTGGTGTGGTGCGTTGGTGTGTGCGTGTGTGTGGTGTGTGTGTGTGTGTGTGTGTGTGTGTGTGTGTGTGTGTGTGACATCACTCCCACCCACCCCACCCCCACCCCCGGCCGCTTCTGCCTGTTCGTTTTTAATAACTGATTTGGAGTCTTGTAATTTTATTGAATTTTTTTTAATTCCTGAACAAATTTTTTCCTCTTTGATGATATGGACACACCACCACCCACACGATCCACGCTTGCCGCACACAACCACCCCCCCCCCCCCCCCCCCCCCCCCCCACCCCCACACCACCACTCACACTCTCTCTGTGTGTGGATTTTTGTGTGGTGTTTTTTGTTTCTTTTTGTTTTCATTGTTTATGTTGTTGTTGTTGTTGTTGTTGTTTGTTTTTGTTTTGTGTAGTTTTTTGTGTTGTTTTTTTTTTTTTGGTGTTGGGGGGGTGTGTTTTGGGGGGTCGGGGTTCTTTTGTTTGTTATTTTGTTAGATAGATGGCTTGATGAAAAAAAGCAAATTTATTGCTTACTCAAGTGTACCATCTGGAAATAAAATTTTTGATTTGAATTTGATTCTCTCTCTCTCTCTCTCTCTCTCTCTCTCTCTCTCTCTCTCTCTCTCTCTCTCTCTCTCTCTCTCTCTCTCTCTCTCTCTCTCTCTCTCTCTTATAATTTGTTGATAACTTTGCCAAAAGGATGATATTGTTTCAGACGACTTGCTTTCCACGGAACTGGGAAAAAAAAGTTGTTCTTTCTTAGGAATCGTTTGTCCTCTTTGTATTATGTTCCGTGTTATGTCCGTTTTATATGTATCAAATATTGAATACAGGCTCACGAACATTTTGGTTTCGGTCCTTGGTTAGAGCTCCGGGGGTTCAGTAATGGTGAAATTTTTGCGTTGTGCGTTGGTCCCCCCCCCCCCCCCCCCACCATTTTTTAGGCAAATGGATTCCAGCTTCTGGGATATAATTATGCGAGTCAAAGAAAGGGTTTTGTATTTGTATTGTATTAAATTGTATTATATATATATAATTATATATATATATATGTGTGTATGTATGTATATATTGTACTGTATTGGTGTGTATTGTATCATATTGTATTGTATTGTATATTGTATCATTTGTATTGTACACCTCTTTTAGTAACGGAAGATTTCTCTGCATGAAATTTAAGACTGCACTTCTCAAGGAGAGCCATACGCTTGGTTTGGGCTATATTAAAATCCCAGCGGAACTATCCGATCTAAGGACTGTACCATCATCCAACTACCATAGGTTCAGGAGAGCCTCAGACATCCTATGTATATTTATAGCTCGGTTGGGAGCGAATGTCGCCACAACAGCAGCGCCATCCAATTTTCCCTCTGTTTGTACACTTCCTATGATGTGAATTTTCTACAGAAATTTGCTCGAGACAACCATTTTGTTGCTGTGGGTTCTGTTACATGCGTTAAAAGTATGGCGCAAATAGAAGCTTCGTATCATATTGATTCACCCGAAAAGTTAACATTCAGACCACCACTAGACGGACGCTATAGCCGAGAGGTTAAGACCGTACGACGTTCAATCCCTTGGTCCATGAAGTCGGGTTCCGAATCTCGGAGGCGCGTCTGGGAATTAAAAAGGGTGGGGGAGAGGCTTATGATCTCCCAGGTCAGCTTCAAGTGCGGACCTGCCAGTGCCTTGATTCCCTTCGTGTATATACACTTGCAGAAGATGAAAGATGCATGTTAAGATCCTGTAATTCATGTCAGTGTTCGGCATGTTACGGAAACACGAACATACCCATCATACA
>CM060325.1:48753440-48795940 GCA_030674155.1 Stramonita haemastoma | reverse complement strand
TTGTTTGTTTTGTTTTTGCTCGTTGTTGATATTGTATATATATAACTATAGATCAGCATTTGTAGACTTAGAATGAAGAGGAGAGGGTAGAGGTAGGGAAGGAAATGAAGAAGGAAGACGGAGAAAAGAGGAAGAAGAGGAGGAACAGGAGAACGACAACAACCGCAAAAACGAAAAAGAGCTGGAAGAAGAAAACGAAAGCAAACAAAAAGGACGACGACATGCAATAATAACGACGACAAAAAGATCGTTGCTCAACAACAACAAAAACAACAACACTAAGCAGCAGCAGCAACAACAACATTAAGCAGCAGCAACATCAACGACAGCAACATATAATTATTATGATATGCGTTACAACAGTAACAACATATTTCTTATCAAGGATTTCACCAATGTTAATAACGAAGCTCAAACACATACACTGGTATCATGACTCAGAAAACAAGATAAAGAAAGGTTAGGGAAGGTGTGTTTTTTTCCCCCAGCCTATCTCAGGGTTCAAGGATGTTCGATCAGTATCTCTTTCTTTTTTTATATTCTTCTAGTTTCTTGTTTGGATGGGTGACCGACCGTTTGCGTGCCTTGGCTTCAGTATGGTCCCCCCAGTTCACCCAGCTGTAAATGGGTACCTGCCCTCTTTAGGATCAGGGAAGGTAAAGCAGCGAGGGAGAGGAGATGGGCGCCGCTCTCAACATGCTGGCCCTAGAGGAGCTGATGTCTCCGATGCCTCGCTTCCCTACGACCGCATAGGTTATGGGACACCTTTACAACCTTTTATTTTCTTTTATTCTTTAATTTCGAGGATCATGGAAAAAGCATTCATGTGCTTTTTTACACCCAGTCCCGGTGTGTATGCAATTACCGTAAAATCCCTAGCATACCCCCCCCCCTCCCCCTGTGCACTGATTTTGGGCAAAATTGGGGGGTGGGCGTTTGCTAGGGATAGACCCCCTTGCACAAAGTATTTTTTGTGCTCAACCGTGTAATTGGGTGAATACAAACCCCAAAAGCATGTATGTTAGGTCGTGTGAGTGGAAGTGATGGAAAATAGAAAAAAAGGGACTGTGAGGCAAAGAAGGCCAATGAGTTCCATGGCTTTCAGTTGTAGGTCCTTGTTTTGCAATACCCTGCCTTCAGATCTTTCATCTTCCAGATAATGCAGCACACCTTGGTCGACATGTTCAGATCTAACTGGTGGTCCTTTAGACACTTTCCGTTTTTGTTTGTCCTTTCCGTACTGCTGTTCAAGTCTAGACTATGTTTTCACTCCATTCCCTGATCCTCTTCCTATCCACAGAAAATTCACGGGCACGCTCCGAAACATTCCCACCTGCTTCGTTATCCAGATACTGGAGGGCTTCCAATTTGAAAGATACAGTGTAAGACTGGCGCTTGGGCATTTTGCAAAAATGGCACAGAGAGAGAGATTCAAGAACCAACTTCCAGCCATCAGGAAGCGTGGTCAAAGTACCCGAACGTCACTGACAGACAAAAGACGTCAGGGGAAAAAGCATGACGTAATTTTAATTCACTTTGTTGGGGATGGGTGGGAGTGCCGAGAGGGGCAAAGAATAAGAAATTATGAAACATGAAAAGGTAAAGAAGGGGAAAAAGATGACTTTCAGAACAGTCTGCACAAATCCTAGTGAAAGTGAGCATAGTCTCCCTGAAAAAAGCAGGGTGGGCGTTTGCTAGGTAGTTACCCCTGTGCACAACTTTTGGCCCAAAGTGGGGGGTGGGCGTTTGCTAGATGGTGGGCTTATGCTAGGGATTTTATGGTATATACATTTTGTCATCCAATGTTCATTTCGGGTGTCAGTTCTTCCACTTTTCCTGGTGCTCTCACCGACCCCACGTTTCGGGTGTCGTAAGGAATACTAACTCAGGCACGCAGGGGGTCGGGATAGCCTGGTGGTCAGAACATTGCCCTGGCAATTTGACGACCCGGATTCTATTCCCGGTCGAGGGGATTTTTCCTCTGGAGTTAACATCAGTGCTGACTCCACTCTCCCCAAAAGGCCTTCGGATGAGACTATAAACCGAGACCCCATGTGCGAACGCACGCAGAACATCTTGCGCACACGTTAAATCCTGTTCCGCTTTTCGTAAGAGTAGGCCATTGTGTGCCATTGTGTGCCTTCATATATATATATATATATATAGAGAGAGAGAGGGAGAGAGAGAGAGAGAGAGAGAGAGAGAGAGAGAAGAAGAGCAGAGAACAGACAGACAGACAGACAGAGACAGAGACAGACAGACACAGAGAGAGAGAAGACGGACACATTCACCACACTTCACACCTGAGCAATCAGCAGGTGTCACATACAATCTGGCAAATATGACACATCTTGTGGGACAATGACCTCTCGACACTCCACACAGCTATCTAACTCTGACTGACACTGTCAGAAAACAACGGGATTCAATTCAGCATGCCCCCCCCCCCTCCCACCGGAATGCCGGGGACATTTCAGTATAGATAGAGCCCCCACCTTCTGGCAATTCTATACAAGAAATTCCCTCTTTTCTATTCCCCTCTTTTAGTTTGTACCTTGTTCCTTTGCTTCCTGTCACCTCCTTCTTGTTTATCTTCTGCCTTCTTGGTCAGGCGATTAATTAATAGCAAGGCATTGCATTTTCGCTCATATGCCAGACAACAATAGTTGCTGTCTGAGCTTTCAGTGAAGAAGCAAAACAGGCTTACTTTTCCACCGAAATAGCACACGATTATCAGTCTGGTGACCTGTTAACATGGTAACTCATAGCACAGGTGTAAGCCACATGCTGAAACAAACATCAGTGCTGACTCCACTCTCCCCAAAAGTCTTTCGGTTGAGACTATAAACCGAGGCCCCGTGTGTGCGAACGCATGCAGAACATCTTGCACACAGGTTAAATCCTGTTCCGGTTTTGGTAAGAGTAGGCCATCGTGTGCCAGTGGGAACAGATGACAAGATTTATAAAACTGCATACACACAGGGGGCTGGATGTAAAAAAGCACATGAGTGCTTATTCCATTATCCTCGATATAAAAGAATAAATAAATAAATAAATAAAATTCATAGCACATGTGTAATCCACATGCTGAAACAAATGTACAGGTGCACAGCTGAATCTATCGGAAGACTTGCATAAACATTTCCTCTAGAGCAGCTCAACTTATGCCTGCACAGGTGAAGACACCTGCAGATAGATAGGAGAGACAGACAGACAGACAGAAACAGACAGACAGACAGACAGACAGACAGACAGAGGAGAGAGAGAGAGAGAGAGAGAGGAGAGAGAGAGAGAGAGAGAGAGAGAGAGAGAGAGAGAGAGAGAGAGAGAGGAGAGAGAGAGAGAGGAGAGAGAGAGAGATTCTTTTATATCGAGGATAATGGAATAAGTACTCTTGTGCTTTTTTACATCCAGTCCCCATGTGTATGCAATTTTGTAAATGTCATCTGTTCCCACCGGCACAAGATGGCCTACTCTTACGAAAAGCGGAACAGGATTTAACATGTGCGCAAGATGTTCTGCGTGCGTTCCCACACGTCTCCAGTTCGAGTTTTCTCTCTCTCTCTCTCTCTCTCTCTCTCTCTCTCTCTCTCTCTCTCTCTCTCTCTCTCTCTCTCTCTCTCTCTCTCTCTCCCCCCTCCTCACCAACGGGATAGCTGGTGGTTAAAGTGATGTGCATTCCTGTCTATACTGAAAGGGCCCTGACATTCCCCCGGGAAACATGCTGAATTGAATCCTATTGTTTTCTGACAGTTGTCAGCCATGGCTAATTGCACTATTGTATATCTAGCTGTGTGTGGAGTGTCGACAGCTCAATGTCACACAAGATGTGTCTGCTGAGAGAAGATTTATTTATTTATTTATTTACTATCTAAGGATAATGAATAAGCACTCTTGTGCTTTTTTTCCATCCAGTCCCGTGTGTATGCAGTTGTGTAAATGGCATCTGTTCCCACCGGCACACAATGCCTACTCTTACGAAAGGCGGAACAGGATTTAACATGTGTGCAAGATGTTCTGTGTGCGTTCGCACACGGGACCTCGGTTTACAACCGAGGACTTTTGGGTAGAGTGGAGTTGGCACTGATGTTAACTCCAGGAGAAAAATTTCCTCGACCGGAATCGAACCGGGTGTCAAATTGCCAGGGCAATGTTCTGACCACTAGGCTATCTAGAGAGAGAGAGAGAGAGAGAAGAGAGAGAGAGAGAGAGAGAGAGAGAGAAGAGACAGACAGACAGACAGACAGACAGACAGACAGACAGACAGACAGACAGACAGGGCAGACAGAGACAAACAGAGACAGACACAGAGACACAGACAGAGACACAGACAGACAGAAGACAGACAGAGACAAAACAAAGACAGCAGAGGCAGAGACAGGAGAGAAAGGGTGAAGGGAGAAAGAGAGAGAGGGAGACAGAAGAGAGAAACAGAGATAGACAGAGAGAGGAGGAGAGAGAAGAGTGAGAAGAAGAGAGACAGCAAGAGAGAGAGGAGAGAGAGAGAGAGAGAGAGAGAGAGAGAGAGGAGAGAGAGAGAGAGAGAGAGGAGAGAGAGAGAGAGGGGGGGGGAGTGATAAAGCACTTAAGGTGTTTGTCTAGTTTCAAGTTCCCCATGTGCAGTATATCAATTGCAAGAAATGAAGTTCAGTGACACTTCACGACAGACTGACAGGTCCACATGCGTGTGCAGACAGACAGACAGACAGACAGACAGACAGACAGACAGACAGACAGACACACACACACACACACACACACACACACACAGGTGTTTCTTCTTCAAATAGTTTATTGATATAAAAAGATAACAATTAACACGTGTTTTTTTGTCCAAATCACAGAATGTGCATGACTTAATAAAGACTTGTAACAACAAACAGTTATACTACTACTACTACTAACTACTTCTAATCAACACACACACACACACACACACACACACACACACACACACACACACACACACACACACCACACACACACATCTCTCTCTCTCTCTCTCTCTCCCACACACACACACACACACACACACACACACACACACACACACACACACACACATCTCTCTCTCTCTCTCTCTCTCTCTCTCTCTCTCTCTCTCTCTCTCTCACACACACACACACACACACACACAGACACACACACAGACACACACACACACACACACACACACACACACACCTCTCTCTCACACACACACACACACACACACACACACACACACACACACACACACACACACACACACACACACATAACCAGCCTATGCATGGCTGAGGTGGACAGTAATAACTCAAGTTGCAGAGCCAGACTGAATGAGATGCCCACCCGTGGTGGCGAACCACCACAACATCCCTTCAGCGACCTTCTCCCATGAACATCGTGGAACAGATGGCAATATTTTACACAACTGCATACACGCAGGGACTGAATGAAAAAAAAGCACACGAGTGCTTATTCCATTATCCTCGATGTAAAAAAAAAAAAAAATAATAATAACCCCCAACTCCAAAGGCTTTAACACAAACTCACCACATGGGAAAACTGAAACTGAGGTCACCATGACACCAGAGCAACCGGAGCCACGGAATCAGAGATTTTTTTTTTTAATTGCATGATAATCAATGACGATGAAGATGAATTGGTGGTATAGAGGTTTCTAACGTACCTGTCTAGAAAGCGAAAAGTACGGGTCAAAGTGTGCGGCCGTTTGAGCCCAAAACTTTTCCCCCTTCCATTAGACTATGATTGGTGGTCTGGGTGCTAGTCTTTTGTATGAAATGATAAACCGAGGTCCCGTGTGTTACACATAATTATTTAGCGCACGTAAAAGAACCAACGGCAACAAGATGGCAACCCTGGCAAAATTATGCAGAAAAAAGCCACTTTAAAAGTAATGGGTGGAAAAAAAAGGGGGGGGGCGCTGCACTTGTGGCGACGCGCTCTCCCCGGGGAGAGCAGCCCGAATTTCACGGAGAGAAATCTGCCGTGACTTATAGTGGTATAAATAAATAAATAAATAAATAAATAAATAAATAAATAAATAATAAATAAATAATATGCTGTAGTGGTGCTGCTTTGAGACTGTGACAGGGTTGTACTCTAGCTTCCTATCATAATAGTAATAATAATACATGGAATTTGTATAGCGCTATATCTTGTAAAAACAAATCAAAGCGCTTAACATATCCTGGCTTCAACCAGGCCCGAGAGATACAGACACCTGCACACATGCAATGTTGGTCAGGCAATTTGAGCAACCCTCTCATAAATCGCATCTGTAAAGTGGATGAAATTTGACTGTGTGGTCCCACCCAGTCTTCCCAATGAACCTGGGTAGGAGCCGGCTGGAGTCTGATAAATCCCCATGGCTTTTATGGGATTTGAACCCGCAACCTTCCAGTCCGTAACCCGAGGTGTTAACTATTGTAACAAAGCGGTTGGTGTAGTAAAAGTGTTAAGCCATGTAACCGTTGTCACTTACCATATCATATGCATATTCTTCAGTTCATATGGGCCAGATGGACTACAAAATGAGTAAACATTCATCATTATTGTCGTTATCACACACACACACACGCACGCACGCACACACACAAACACACACACACACACACACCACACACACACACACACACACACACACACACACACACACACACACACATCTGGGTGATTTTGTTCGTTTGTTCACTTTGTTTCAGTCTCATAGCTGATTGAGGAAGAAACCCAAGATGGAACTGGTGGCTTTGACAAGATCTAAATGTTTCACCAAAAACACTGCAACACTGCACTGGTGCGTATGTGTGTGTCTTCGTTTTAACGTCTATCCACTAAGAAGTGATTTTAGATGGTGTGTGTGTGTGTGTGTGTGTGTGTGTGTGTGTGTGTGTGTGTGTGTGTGTGTGTGTGTGTGTGTGTGTGAGTGCGTGCGTGCGTGCGTGTGTGCGTGTGCGTGTGTGTTTGTGTGTGTGTGGTGTGTGTGTGTGTGTGCGTGCGTGCGTGCGTGAGTGTGTGTATGTGTGCGTGCGTGTTTCTACACATGTACGCATGTACATACTTTTGCCTAGTTGTAAGCATGCACAAAGGCATGCATGAGTGAGTAAACAAAAGACAATGATGAAGATAGCATTTGTCCATCAGCAAACAACCCACCCTACTCAAACAAGCAACAGTAATGAATAAATAACAAAACCAACATCACAACATTTTGCATGTCTTGATATGCCCCAGAAGATTGTACTTTCGGGTGAAGCCCTTTTGGCAGCCTGAGCAGACGAAACCTTTGACAGAGGAGTGAGTGGAGGCGTGGTTGTTGAAGCTGTGCTTGGTGTAGAAACCCTTGCCGCAGTGCTCACACATGAACGGAGCCAGACCCGTGTGTTGCGTCAGATGACGCTGCAGCGGCGTCTTTTCGAAAAACCGTTCCCCGCAGTGCTGACATTCGTAGGGTTTGTGCTTGGTGTGCTCTTTCCGTACATGACGTCTCAGCGTGGGAGCGCACACGAACTGTGGTCGCAGTAATCGCAGCTGTAGCGTTTGATCTTCAAGTGGTGGAGAGCGATGTGGTCTCGTCATGTGCCCCTTGGTCAGAAAACCTTTCCCGCAGTATTCGCAGTAGTGCTTGTAGCACGACACGCCCTCGTGCACCATCTTCACGTGTCGGCGGCAGGCGTGCTTGTTCTTGAAGATTTTTTCGCACACCCAGCAAGGAAACCCCAGTTTGGCTCCTGCCTGTAAGCCTGCACGTCCTCCTGACTGCGGTGCTGCTTTCGGTGAGCTTCCACCACGGAGCGGTTGGGACACCACACTCCACACTTTGGGACATGGCTCTCCTTCCCGTCCTCGGCCCAGATGTCTTTGGCATGGCGCTGTGTGCATCGAAGTCTTCTTCACTTTCGAACTTGGCGCCGCATATGCTGCACGAGAAACAGGGGTACCCTTTGTGGGTCCGGCAGTGTCTTTGTACGCTGACAGGTCTGTGGAGTGGTGGAAACATTCGCAGCAGACGTACGCTACGTGGTGCTGGTAATAGTGGGTTCTCACGCGTGGTGTAAGAACTGGGTAACTCTTCGCCGCATAACCTGCAGTCGTGGAATCTCATCCGAGCCAGTTGTGGCTCACGTCATAGGCGTGCCTGTGCACATGCTTCTCCAGCATCTCAATGCCGCTCAAGTCTTCATTACAGGCGAAGCAGAACGCCTGTTTCTCTGTCTCGTGAAGACTGAAAACGTGCAGGTTGAGTTCGTGTAGTCCGTGAAACCCTGACCCACAGCGTACACACTCCACACAGCTAAAACCAGCTACCTCCCTCTGATGACGCTCTAAGTCACCATCAGACTCGAATGTCTGTTTACACACACTGCACAACCTGCAAGAAGTTGATGCACGTGCCCTGACACAGCAGAACCATCTTGAGGCAGCACAGAATCAGCAGCAGCAGGCTTGACTGAAGAGATACTGGGTCAGCCTTGATACTACAGTCAGCGGCTGGCAGTGCAGACTGCGGCAGAGGCAGGAGAGTCTGTATTCACCTGGTAACTGCTGGAGGCCAGAGGAATGGTGAGAGAGGGCAGGCTGAAGAAGGGTGAGTCAGTGACTGAGAGGGGTTGGCTGCCCTGTTCTCTCCTTGACCTGAACCTCCCCTGACCTCGGCCTGTTGTATGGACGATTCTATGACACTTGAAGCTGGTACGAGGGGAGGCGCGGTCTGAGCATAGGGGTGAAAGTTCATGGTGTTTGCTCTTTGTGAGGAGTGCTTTGAAGAGGGGAGTAAAAGTCCTGCCCTTGACAAGAATAGAGAGACTGCTGGTGGCTGTAGGAGCAACCATAACCTGTGGATATACATTTTCATGAGAACGTGATCTATCCATGAGGTATCATGTGTTCCTTGCGAAAATATGTTCGTGAGAAAATTTCGATGAAGTGATAAAGAATCTCTTGTGTATGTTTCTGTGATGTATGTGAGAAGCACAGTTGTCCACAACATTCACAGAGGTTTTGTATGTCTATTGCCTCACTTGTACAGCCAAACCTGCATTTGAACATTCACTGGCTGGGTATACTTGGCAATGTTATAGAGTTTCCTGACGGCTTGTTTCTCTTCAGGCATGAGGGCTCTTCTGGATTTTTTGGTGACCTTCTCCCCTGCTTTGCGCCCGGAATCTAGCAGCCAGGGCACACAGCAGGTTGCGATTTTAGATTTGTCAATCAATCTGAGCTTCTTGCCGTTACGTCTGCCTAGAGCTGTACACTCCCACCTTTAAACACACGACCTGTCTTGGTTTCTGATTTGACTTCGTCTATGCTTTCTTCTTTTACACTGTTTGTCTTTGAGTCCTCCTCATGGCCCTGCTTTGGTTTCACACACAGCCCTTCTGCTTTCCTAGCTTTCTTCTTGGCAGCAATAATACTTCTATCGGCATTCTGATCTGTTAATGTGGTCTCGATTTTTGGATAGCTTTCTCAAATTTCTTCTCCCCCTTTTGTGTTCCTGTTTCTCGTTGTCCTTGCTGAGATTGTTTGTGTGGATGAACGTTCTATCCTTTACTGTCTTTCCAGTTCTCTGTTTATTGGTCCTCCCTTCTGCTGTGACTGCACGTTCATCCAGCCGACTGTTTTCGTCCATTGAGGAGCACTCATCTCCACGTCTCCGGCACTGTGATGTCAGCGCACCATCCTCTCTTTGGTACTTTTACCTTTCCTGGCTGCACTTTTCTTAACTCTTCCCACAACACGTGATTTTTTAGTCTGACAGTTTTTGTTCTCCAGTGAGGGATTTCTCAAGGTTCCTATGACAAGGCCTTTAATGGCAGGATGGCCGAGGCTGGGAAAGTTGTGTCAAGGTCACCGTCACTGCTGCAGCAGCAACTGTCATGCTGGCTGCTTGCACTGAGGAGAGATGGCGTGTTGGTCCTTTGAGAATGGGCAGACTGCAAATGTTGGTCAATGCTCTCTGTCCTCTTGTTCTGCACTTTGCAGGAGACACACCGCCAATGGCTTCTGCTCACCACCAACACCACTTTGGGATGCATGATGGAGGATGAAAACCAGCCAAAATATAATTCAAACTTTATGCATTATCATGACTCTAACCTCAGAAAGGAAAGAAAAAAAACATGCTCAGAATATACACATCCATACTGGTAGAAGTGCAGCACTGATAGTGTCATTTATGGCTGACACAAATTCTAAAGTGGCTGTTAAGCTTAAACCAGTGTCTCTCTGCATAGCTTGGTTATTAGTCAAACAACCAGTATCACTCATCTTCAACAATTTACAGTGCTATCTCAGGAAATCACTTACAATTTAGCTTATGGTTTTTAAACACTGATGAAACTGCCAATGAAGTTCAGCTTTTTCATCATCTTTGAAGTGACCATCGCTTGATAAATCGGTTCATATGCTTCAGGAATATCAATGAAACAAACCAGAAGAACAAAAGAACCACATCAATTTACACAAGTGAAAATGCACAATTCATATTCAATCTCCGCTCAAGTTCTTGAAACTGTTAAAATAATCACATGGAATTCAGTTTAAAAACAACAACACATTTCAGACTTAACAGAGATGCAGTCATTCACATTTCAGCCAGTTTCTACACATTTCACTGACACATGGGATAAAGCCGCTTTAAATCAACATAAGCATCTCACTGCCACCTTGTGATGATGCATAAATAGATCAACACTCCAGTCCTTCAATGTTGGTGTTGCTGTTGGTGTAACATCCCACATGATATCAGTCTCCACACTTGTTGTCATGATGACACAGGATCAGTCTTTCCAGCCAGCTGTACATACAGCACACCTGACAGCAGTCATCATCAACCTGCAACACAAGAACAACATGGGAGAATTGGAATCATGAAAGTCTCAGTGAAGTTATCAGAACCATCACACACAACTATCATTTTCCCCCCATTTCTCAGCTAGAGCTATGAGGTTCACTGATGGTGAGATTCTGCATAATATATAATATATATACTTATTTTTTGCTTACCTTGAAGGTAGCTGCATTCCAACTCAGGAATATACGCTAGGTATGTTTTTGTTTCCATAACCCACCAAACACTACATGATTTACAGGATCTTTAGCATGCATATTTAATTTCCTGCATTTATTTTATATTTTAGAGAGAGAGAGAGAGAGAGAGAGAGAGAGAGAGAGAGAGAGAGGAGAGAGAGAGAGAGAGAGAGAGAGAGAGAGAGAGAGAGAGAGATAATCACATGTGTATATATATACATGGAGGGAATGAAGGCACTGGTAGGTCTGCCTTTGAAGTTGACCTGTGAAGTCAAAGTCAGGTCAAGTCAAAAACACTTTAATCATTCCATGAAGGGCAATTACAATTTTGGGTAGATGGTAAAAAAAAAAATCCCCACTCTTAATTAATTCATCAGACACCACATATATATATATATATATATATATATATATATATAATATATATACATACATATACTGGTAAACTACACTTGTTCCCCCCCCCCCCCCCCCCCTCATATTTTCTTAATCATAATATGATTGATCATGTGGGGAATAGCAACTCTTCTGAGATCAAAGTAAAGGCCAGTTTTCTCTCAACTTTACTGCCTGTGCCAGCACATAGAGTGTACTGGCAATGTTTGAATTATCATTGTTATCCAGCTAAGACAGGCCCTATTGGCTGGATAGACATGTATGATCTCCCTTGCATCCTTTTTAAAAAAAATATATAAATATATAAAAAGGATCCCCGAACAAAAGACACAAAGATTCATTGGCTGTTTATTTTATTCTATATAAATGTATAATACATTTTTTTCACAACTATTTTTTCAGTACATATTTCTTCTCTAGTTTTTTCAACTTTTGCTGACAGAAGTGGTAGGCCACAAGAATACATACATGTATATTAATTCTTAGGGCTGCAAAACATATTTCTAAATTACGGAAAGTGTCTTGCTGTTAGGTACCACAGAAGATGAGTGAGGTTCCAATCACTGCTGGGACCTCTAGAGTGCTCAACCAGGAGCCGAAACTTGAGTCAGGTCAGGCCAAAAATAACATCAGTGCTGACTCCACCCTCCCCAAAAGCCCTTCGATGAGACTTTAAACCGAGGCCCCGTGTGCGAACGCACGCAGAACATCTTGCGCACACGTTAAATCCTGTTCTGCTTTTGTAAGAGTAGGCCATCGTGTGCCGTGGAACAGATTACAATATTTAGAAAACTGCATACACACAGGGACCGATGTAAAAAAAGCACATGATTGCTTATTCTGTTACCTTAATATAGAAGAATAATTGAATAAATAAATAAATAAATAAATAAATAAATAAATAAATAAATAGATAAATAAATAAAGGCATGGTCCTTACTAAATAACACCTCAAATGCTGCCCTTTAAGATTTCATCTTGTAGTAGATTTTTTTGGTGGTTGTTGTTTTATTGGTTTTTCTTTGCAAATCCTTGATCAAAATAATGTTTATGATGATAATGAAGTTGTAACTGGTTAGGCCCATCTGCACCTTGTTTTTTTCTCACTTTATTTTCTCAATTAATTAATTGATTTATATATATATATATATATATATATATATATATATATATATATATATATATATATATATATATAAAGTTTGATTTGTTTTAATTGTATCATGGTCCCAGCAGCCTACCTAATATAGGGACTGTACCATCAACCAACCATTACCATTATTTAAAGTATATATACCATCAACAACAACAAAAAAAGACAAGCAAATGTGATAGATTTATAGAGGGGTAAAAGTAAAGAGATTTTCATTGTTTTATGTTGGCCATGGCCATCTTAACCATTTCTATGGCAACCAGTAATTAAAATGTGATAAATCCATGTTTCATGTTGGCCATCTTGAATCATTTCTATGGCAACCAGTGAATTGAGGAGTAATTGAAGAACCTAATTTAACATGATATTATTGTGAGTTTTAGACGATGCCTCATGTTGTCCATCTAAAACTGCTTTTGTTTCAGAATTAAAGGTTGCCATGTATTTGTAAGGCCTCAGTAATAAATGATGGCAATTCAAACAAGCAAAACATTGAGCATACTGCTATTACTGTTTGCTTGTTTGAGTTTTTCCTTTTTTTATAAAAAAAATGCAAGGAACAGCTAATTGAATATGCCTAGGCTACTGAGGATCAAGAGGCCAAGTAATGATTGGCTGTGGTAATGAAAACGTCCCTCAATCTGCACGTCCCACAACTTACCGAGACGCGTCAGTACACCAAAACGTAATTTCTGATGCAATGCTAGAGCTTGATCTGATTATATACCTGACTCACTAATCATGTACATATGATTCTTTTGGTAGTTTTCAAACGAAAAAAGTAAATAACAACCAACTGAAGTATACCTGGGATCGATCGTAGCCCATTATGCAGGAACAAAACGCTCCAGATGAGACAACCCTCCGTAGGAAGGGAAATAATTGTTCGTTGATATCATTAGCCTATTTCACATGGGATCTGATGCTTTCAGCAAAATATGAACAAAAATATTCAATTATTACATTCGTGTAAATGTCGTTAAACTTTGTCAGATAAATGCCACCTCTCATCTAAAATCAGAAATAAATAGAGGAAAAGTTGTGAGAGTTATTCCCCTTGAAAATGGACGCTAAAAGTGTAGCTACTTTCGTTGCTCATGTAATCGAAGTTGGCATCTTTTACAAATTCTCAAAAAGTTTTGAAAGAGTTCATAGGTGGAAGACTCCAAACATATTTGTAACCATGAACACATCTAACTGCATCTGAATACAAGGTATATCTGGCTAAAGCCTATTGATTACAGTTGAAAATTCATTTTGCAAATGACTCTTGTTATCGTTGCCATGTGTCACAAGCGTAATGAGCTTGTTTTGTGTTTACTACTGTGCTGCGTTACTTTTGAAAATTAAAAATAAAAGACATTAGTGTCATTTGCTAGAGTTATCTATCTATCTACGAAGTGTTTTGTGGGTGTTTTGAAATACTTTGTTGACTGGTTTGTTTTGATGATGTAATTTGAAGACTCGCCCTCTCTCTCCTCTCTCCTTTCCTTTTTTTTTTCCCCTTTCCATCTTCCATTCACATTTGCTATCCTAGTCTTATTATTGGATAGGAGTGTTTGGTTCTTATGTTGAATTGAAATGTTATTACCATTTGTGTATCATCCTCTTGAATAATTGCAATCTTACTTTTCTTTTTCATTAGATACTAATTTTTGAATACATTGAGTTTTTTTAAACTGGTTTATATAACTTTAAATGTTGTTTCGTTGCTGTGGTTTCGTAATTACTAGAGTAGAAGTAGATGTTCTTTTTTTTTCTTTTTTTTACACTGCACCACATAAAGTGATACCAGGCAGAAAAAAAGTATAGCCTTGAAAATAATTGGTTTAAAAAAAATTCTAAGGGTGCAGGGAATGACAGAAAGTAGGAATATCAGTGTGTAGTGCAGCAGTAATAGTAGTAGAAGTGTAGTAGTGATTTGATTATTCTTTTATATCGAGGATCATGGAATAAGCACTCTTGTGCTTTTCTACATCCGTCCCCGTGTGTATCAGTTTTGTAAATGGCATCTGTTCCCACCGCACATGATGGCCTACTCTTTCAAAAAACGGAACAGGATTTAATGTGCGCAAGATGTTCTGCGTGTGTTGGCACACGGGGCCTCAGTTTAAAGTCTCATCTCGAAGGACTTTTGGGAGAGTGGAGTCAGCACTGATGGTAACTCCAGGAGAAAAATCTCCTTGACCGGACTCGAACCGGGTCGTCATAATTGCCAGCGCAATGTTCTGACCACTAAGCTATCCGATCCCAAGTGCTAGTACTAGTAGTGTGTGTGTGCGTGCACACATTGTACATGTGCATAAGTGTTACTTTTACGCACACACAGTGTGTTGAATTCTATAGGAATGCAGCAGCTCTTTTATTTATTTATTTATTTATTCTTTTATATCGGGTAATGGAATAAGCACTCTATGCTTTTTTACTTCCAGTCCCGTGTGTATGCAGTTTTGTAAATCTTGTCATCTGTTCCTCACTGGCACAGATGGCCTACTCTACAAAAAGCGGAACAGGATTTAAATTGTGCGCAAGATGTTTTGCATGCTTTCAGCACATGGGGCCTTGGTTTATAGTCTCATGCAAATACTTTTGGGGCAGTAGAGTCAGCACTGATGTTAACTCCAGAAGAAAAATCCCCTCAAATGGGAATCAAACACAGGTCATCAAATTGCGAGCACAATGTTCTGACCACTGGTTATCTGTCCCCTTTTAGCCCCCCCCCCCCCCCCTTTTTTTTTAAATTTGTCCTTGACATTTCTTATAACCCCCCCCCTCCATCCATTCTGCTCCTTAATTCTTTGTTTCAAGTCTTATTTTTTTAGGGACTTTTCATTTTGTTTTGTAGAGAATCAGCATTTTGTCACCTTATGCATGCAACATCATGATACACACACTTTTGCTTTATGTCATTTCCCCTCCTTTTGTCATTCATTTATTGTATATTTTCAGTTACCCGTTTCCTTTGACTTATTTTTGGTTGAAAAATTCTTTTTTATGAACTAGATGTTAAGATGCTTTTATTGAAATGCCTATTTTTATGCCTTGGTTACATGTGTCAGTTACTTTGTTGTTTAAAACTTTTTTCAAACCTGTTTTATGTATCACAAATATGTACTATGGATGGATATGTAGAACTGATTGGTCATATGTGTGTGTGTGTGTGTGTGTGTGTGTGTGTGTGTGTGTGTGTGTGTGTGTGTGTGTGTTCTCATAGTTTTTATTTTGCCAATGTGCAGAAAGAGGAGAGATGAAAATCCACACCCTAACAGAAAATTTTTACCAATGTCAGGAAATTTGAGAGGGTGGGAGAAAACCCCTAATAAAAAAACCTGCCATCAATTAAATATGTATATATATATATATATATATATATATATATATATATATATATATATATATATGTATGTATGTATATATGTGTTGTGTGTGTGTGAGTCAGTGTGTGTGGCGCGAGTCGTGTGTGCGTGCGTGTGCGTGTGTGAGATTTTTTTCGTTGTTGTTTTCTTTCAATTTTTTTCCTCAGGTTTTCCTTCTTTTCTCAAAGAGGATGGATGAAAGAATTACTTGATTGAACAAGGTGAATTTAAGTTTGTTTGTGCCTGTCAAGTTTTTCAGGCCTGATATGACCCAAGTAGTTGGCTGGACTGTAAACTAATGAAAAATAGAACCAAAAATTCCTTTGTGATTTCTTTCACTTGTTAGAATGACCTGGTATACAATGGAAAGGTGGAGTGTCTGATACTTTTATCAAGGAGCCAGTAAATGTATTAACCTAAACAAATTGACTGAAATTCAAACTATTTTGTGTTTTGTGCAGACACTGCTTGCGGAACTGTGCTGGTTGTATTGGACACAACATATCGGACCCGTGCCGTTTTTTCGGAGAGAAAAACAACAGAAGTCTGCCATTTCTTCCATGTCATTTGACGTTTCCCTTGTACTTCAAGAAACTTCATAGTTGTGGTTGTAATGTACTGAAGTGTTTCTCAAGGCAGTGGCAGCTTCAGGAAGTCACACTGTTAGTGCATGTATTTCACACTGACATCTGTGGGCTCACTGACTGAGGGTACTGGTAAGAACTGTCTATCACCTTTCCTTTCATCTGAGAGAAATCATGCGGAGAAAATCAGGAAGATCACTGCCGCAGCAGGAAAAAGGTCTGGTTCTGGCAAGAATCACAAGACAAGTAGCCAGGTCCAAACATTGAAAAGGCGGACAAAGTCCCATGCTGCCGCAGACCCAAAAGTTGGAGACAAGCACTAGGCGCTTCCGCCCATGACTTGAAAGATGTAGCAGAGGAAGCGACAGACGATGCTGAATTCCCGGAAGCTGTGGTGTTGATCGGGAAGACCCACTGGCGCTGTGTCCCCTGTATGGTGCTTCACCCCGCACAGTCAGCGTCGACGAGCATCTGAACACGCACCACAAACCTCCAGGTTCCCCTCCAGCCTTTCCTTTAAGCCCTGAGAGAGGACAGCAAGACAGTGGACAGGGAGTGAACCACACGGAAAACTGTCCTCAGTGGACTCAGAGCGTCTGAGCCAGCGCGTGAAGAGGGCTGAGATTGTTACAGTCACCTGTGGAAGATGAAGAGAGCCGGAGGATTGTTGGTGTGAAAGCTGCATCCGTTCCCTCTGATGCCAGGCCCCTGCAGGAAAGGGGGAAGAATGGGGAGGGGGTTCCCAGAGAAGTAGTCGAGGACGAGGAAGAGTGTTCATAAAACCACTCACCAATGAAGACTCTGACCTTGAAATGGAAATGGCTGCCTCTGATTTACCGGTCAGCTTTTCTCCTGGTAAGAGGAAGACTGTGACACCTGTGTCTTCAGTGCAAGAACCAGAGGAGAATGTGCTCCAAGCAGATGTTACAGTCGCAGAGGAAGACACTGCTACACCAAATAAAAAACCCAGAAGTGAAGAAGCAGCGGAGGCTGTGATACAGCCGTTTCATACGAAGAACCTGCTGTTGAAGTGAACATCTCTAAGGAGTGTACACCAAGAGATGTTTTGAAAGATCTCATCAAAGAAAAATATGTCGTGTTTGTGGGTAAAAGTGGAGGATGGATTACCCAGTAGACTCTGAAAGTCACTTTGACAATGACCCTCCTCTGCCCATTCGAAACCCCCTCCTTGCAAGCAGACGCTTTTCTTCCTCCTGCCACCCCCTCCTTCCAGACATTCATGGACCTCCAGAACTCCCATCCCACCTGAAACCCCCATCCACCAGAAGTGCCTCAGCAGCTGACCCTTCCATCCATCCGAGGCATCTGACACAGACTGCCAGCAGACTGCCCCGTCAGAACTGCTGTTGCCTGGTGTCGCAACAGTAGCACCTTTGTCTTCAGAGCACTTGTCCAGAAGTGCCCACACAGGGCAGTCTTTGGTCAGTAGTGATGATTACACTCCTGAAGGATTGCTGACCAGCAAGTCTCCGGACAAAGAACTGACGTCAGCGTCTGTTTGCCTGACCTGCGGAGGGGCCTTCGAGTCTCCAGAGGAGCTGAAACAGCACCGGGAGGAAATGGTGAAGTTTGACATGTGTCCTGCAATAGTTGTGGGGACAAGTTTCCACGGCCTTCATCAGCTCAACATTCACGTCTTCACAACTCACGAAAAGTTCTCCAAAAAGTTCTGCTTCCTTTGCGATGTAGACTGCCTGACGGCTTTGAACTGGAAGAACATCTGCTGGAGCACACCGCGTTAGAGACAGACGAGGAGGATGCCGACGATCTGGAAACCGTCCAGCACACCTGCAAAACCTGCGGTCTGCAGATCGAGGGGAAACCTGTCCGATCTGATGAACCACTACCACACCACGCACGACCAGTACGTCTGCCCAAACTGCTACGCTTTGTTCACGGACCTGACCGAGTACGAAGACCACAAGCTGCTGCACTGCCGCCACACAGACGGCACTGTGGTGTTCTCCTGCCCGGTCAGCGACTGCTTCCAGCTGTGTGAGGACAAGGAGGCGCTGATGGACCACATCTCCTGGCATGAGGACCGGGACATCCACGAGGAACAGCAGAGTTTGCTGCAGTGCCATTACTGCAGCGACGACTTTCCGCAACATCACTCCTTGCAGCGCCATCTTGCGGACACGCACAACGAGCCTGGCCTGAGGCCGTTTGTGTGCGAGTTGTGCAAGGAGGGCTTCAGTCACAGTCTGGAGCTTCACCACACAACGCCAAACAGCATGCCGGCATCAAGCGTTACGGCTGTGCCTACTGCAATCAGCGGTTTGCTTTCCGTTCCGCCACAGGAGACATGTTGCTTCAGAACACGATGTTGCTGCTACGGTGTTACGCATGTGAGGACGATGTACACGGTTCTGTCTTTGCAGACAGTTTGACTGACATTGATGATGTTGGGTCTTTGTTTTCTTTCTTTTTTTTTTTTTCATTCCTTGGCTACAGCCCCGAGGTTCACCTATGGCGAGATTTTGTGTATGCAGTCACTTTAGCTCACCATGAAGGTAGCCACACTCCAACTTCAGGGATGAGTACTTCTGATTTACAACTGGACTTAAATAATTTATAAATATGATCTGTCTAGAGAGTTTGTTAAGTCCTGTTAGTTGTTGTTGGCTTTTTTTTTTTATAATAAGACACTGCTGTAATCACCAAAATGGCGTCTGTGAGTATGTGAGATGTCTCTTCTATATCCTCCAAATATACAGCTATAATTAAGCCATCACAACCGTTACATGGTGTCAGAAGTCTTCTAACAACTTAGTGTCTGGCAGGGAATCCCATCAATGGAGACAGGATTGTCATCCCCCTCTCGTTGCAGCAAGGCGTGCTGGAAAGGATCCATGAGGGCCACATGGGGATCCACAAGTGCAGAGAACGAGCACAACACTCCGTTTGGTGGCCCCACATAAGCCAGGACATAAAAGACCATGTTACACGTTGTCGGTTCTGCCAGGAGAAGCAACCCTCACAGAGAAAATAACCGCTTCTTGCTTCTCATCTTCCAGACAGACCATTTCAACGGATTGGTGTGACATCTGTGAGACCAAGAACACCCACTTCCTGGTTGCGGTCGACTACTATTCCAGATACCTCGACATTGCCCACCTTCCGAACATCTCATCAAAGACAGTCGTGTTCAAGATGAAGAATTGGTTTTCCCATCATGGTGTTCCAGAAACAGTGATTTCTGACAATGGGACTCAGTTCACAGCATCCGAGTTTAAAGCATTTGCTACTGACTGGAATTTTCACCACGTCACGACAAGCCCTCACTACACACAGGCTAATGGTGCTGCTGAGAAAGCATATCAGACAGCCAAGAAGCTCCTGAAACAGACGACGTCTTCAGAGCTCTGCTGGCGTACAGAGCTACCCCTATTCCTGAGCTGGGATACAGCCCAGCTGAGCTGGCATATGGCAGAAAGCTTCGCAAACTTTACGGTGCTCCCCCGCACATTGTCTCCCCAGTGGTTCCCCGCAGAACACTGCAGAAGAGAGACACTGCCTACAAAAGCCAGCAGAAGGTGAACTTTGACCGTCGTCATGGTGTCCAGCCACTATCTGCTCTCCTCCCTGGTGATCCAGTCATCGTGAAATTGGACGGAGAGAGAGGGTGGAAACAACCTGCAGTGGTGGTGAAGCCATGAGCTCAACGTTCCTATCTTCTCAAGACACCGGAAGGAAGTGAGCTGCGACGAAATCGTCGCCACATCAGGCTGCAGAAAGAGCCTGGTGAAGCCTCCAGCACAAGTCCACCTCAAGGTAGGCTGTAGGGGCTACACCTTCACCACCCCCTTCAGTCAGTGCAGCACCTGGACCGTCCCCACTGTCATCTCAGTCCCCTAACGGTTGAGCAGCAGCCTTGCAATGTCAACCCATCCACATCAAGGCAGTCTTTACCACCTCAACCTCCAGGGCAAATCTTCACCCGCAGTGACAGACAAGTCAAGCGACCAACAAGATTTCAGGATTAGTACCTGTTGTTGTGCATGGCCCGTCTCCAAAAGGCAACGTGTAGCTAGGTTGCTCTTTTGGTTAGTTAGCTGCCTCTAAGCAACAGTGTAGTTTGTTGTTTATTTGGCAGAATGATTGTGTTCTAGTCATGAAAAGAGCAGCAGACTGCTCTGTAAGAAACATGAATGAAAATGACCCATGGCCTGTACAAGTGAGCAGTTGTGTAGTTAGGCTGTATCACTTACTCTTTAAGTAACCGTGTAGCTTGGTTACCATTATAGTACACGTGAGTAGGATATTTCAAGGATGGTTTTCTTTCAATGTATTTTCGTATGTATTATTACTGAAAATATGTATTTGTCAATTTTAACAAGAACGCTTTGCTGAAAGAATCATTGGTCATTGCAAACCGAGAGTTTGACATGGGCGCTTTGCTTGAAATTCATTGTTTCATGTTTTTATTATCATTGCTCAAAAGAAAAAAAAAAAATAACATGTTTAAATGCAAGTCACTCCTTTAACTTTAGAAGGGAGATGTGTCATGAATTGAATTCTTGTACTGAATTATGGTAATAAACACTGCTGTAATCACCAAAATGGCGTCTTATGTGAGTATGTCTCTTCTATATCCTCCAAATATACAGCTATAATTAAGCCATCACAACCGTTACAGGGGGGTTGTTTATTTGGGGGGGGTGTTTGGGGGGGTTATTTATGAGTGCTTCTCTTGTATATTGATAGGAATCATAGATTCTCTGGTATTTTTTTTCGTTATCAAAAATCATTGCTACATATTACTGTCACTGTTGTACCAGATTATCATCCTTTGATTAACATGTACACAGACCTCTAGGTGTCAAAAAGATCACATTGTTAAAAGTCTGTGGAAATTTTCCCTGAAATGTACACACCACAAAGATAAAGAAACATTATTTTGATAAGAGTCCCCTTAAAACTTTTAGCTGAATTTTCATACAGATCTACTTCACCCCCCCCCCCCCCAAAAAAAAAAAAAAGGAAAGGAAAAGAGAAAGACCACCACCATAGCCTGTTTAAACTTTTTCTCTTCAGAACCACCTGCTGTGGTTCAAGAAAAGCATACCACAGCGCATGTTATATTGTGACATGTTTGTCGGGTTGCACTGCATTGCACTATCAAATGAACTGCATAGTGTTGTCTTGTACTGTCCGACACTGTATAGATCAAGTTGCATACAATCTATCTGTATGCTCTTATTATGAGTGCTGTATTTTTATTCTACTTAAAATATTGACTCTCAGATACTTCTCGTCAAACCTCAGACAGCAACTACTGTTGTCGTTAGTTAAAGTCTGTCCCGAGCTAAGGCTCATCAGGCCGTGCTTATCGGTTTCTGTGCGTTAAAGCTGAGAGTCATAGATCCCCTGGATAGCGTCTATCGCAGGTTAACCCCCAACAGGTTGTACCTTTTCACCTGGTGGGGTGAAAAATACCCTAGTGCTTTTCCAAGGCACACGCATAGCTGAAGCTGGATTGAACCGCACTTGATTAGAGTCAACGCTACATAGACTCAGCGGCTATGTCATCTGTCTTATGGGCAAAATGGTGGCACTGCCATTAAGCGCCTGACAAGTCAGGCCCAGTGCACCCAATTTTGGTGTGGGAGAGAATTGTTATCTTTAAAGTCTTTCAGGTAAAAAGGCAGGAGACTGAATTAAAAAATACTGAAGTAGGCAGAAAATTGACTAGAAGGAAGTGATAGGGGAAAAAAAGAAGAAACAAAGAGAGAGATAGAAAAGAGGGAATTCCTAGCTCTGAATTTCCGGAGATGGGGATGCTGTTTATACTGACAGGTCCCCGGCAGTCCCCATGGGGGATTTCTACTTACAATAACTGTCTATCTGATACTAAACTGCCTTCGTCACATTGAAATTGAAAAGAGCTCAACCGTTAAACCAGCTGTCAAGTGTTTTTTAATGGGAAGTTGAGGATTGGTGTTTTACTGATATATGGTCATTAATGTGGACAATACGCCAGTAACCTCTCTTGTTTGGGATTGTTTTTGTTGTTATTGGGGTTTTTTTTAGGGGGGGTTCACTATGGTGAACTTTTTGGTTTTTTAAAAAATAAAATGATCTTTGCACAGAATGTTTAAAAATGATTGTAATGTGTTACATTGTGTGTGTGTGTGTGTGTGTGTGTGTGTGTTTCTTAGCTAAAGCTCATGGTCACCAGTGGGGAGATTTTTTGCATATTTGAACAGTTTTTTCCCCCCAATATTAAGATAGCTGCATTCTGACTTCAGGGGTACAGTTGGGAATTGAACTTAACCAAATTTTGCCAGGACAGTCGGGAGTTACCTTCCTCACAGGGATCTGGATGTAAAAAAGCACAAGATGCTTATTCCATTATCCAAAAAATGAATAATCAAATCAGAATCAAATCTTTCTGATTTCCAACATTATGGATTACTTTGTTGTCCACAAATATGTAAGCACACGAGGAGGTACAGGTATTCCCGATATTCAAATGTATATCTACACGCTAAAACTAACTTGGATAAGAAAAATGTGTGCTCAGTCTCCAAAATGGGTAAGATTCTACAATCTGTATGCCCAGAAATGGAATTGCTGCATTCCTTAGGCCCAAAGTATTTTGAGAAATGTAAATGCAATCAGTTTTGGGAAGATGTTTTCACTGCATGCTCAAGATTTTGTTCTCAGATACAACTTAATAAAAGCTGTGAATTGCTAGCTGAACCATTATTCTTCAATGAGAAATTCAAGATTGCCCACAAAACTTTCTGTTTTAAGAAATGGGCAGCATCAGTGTATTCCTAGTAAAGCATTTAGTAGATGAAGAAGCCGAGTTCTTAAGTCACCAGTCTTTTGTACACAAAACGGAATCAAAATTAATTTTCTGGAATATTGGGCTGTATTTATCAGTTAAGTGCTACAAAGGACTGAGAAAGATTGTCCTTGAAGACAATCTTAGTGATTCGCCAACAAGAGCTGTACAGCTCATAACTAGTGCCCCTGAAGGGTTCCAAGGCTTATTATCTGTTTTGTTAGAGGAAATAGAAATACTGGACATTAAACCCTTTGTTCACTGGAGGAAAAAAACTCTGCACTGCGAATAACTGGCATGCTGCCCTAAAAAAGATAAAAGGAATAAAAGAAATCAAATTGAAGTGGTTTCGATCAAAATATGCTATAGAATATTGGTTACAAATAGTATTTTGATGAAGATAGGGGATTACAGACGCAACACAGATGTAGTTTTTGCAATGAGGGAAAAGACAACAATAGAACACTACTTATACTTCTGCCAGTACTCACATCTTTTTGGTTTTCAACTGGGAAATATTTTGAAAGAAAAATGCGATAATTGTCATAACTGTCTTTTAATTGTGAATTAATACTTTTTGGTACAACAGAGGATATCAAGACAGACAGTGTGACAGACTTGATCATTCTACTGGGAAAACATTTTTTATACAGAAATAGAATAAACAAAACGAAACCAGATGTTCAAGTTTTCTTGATTGAACTAAATCATGGATACAAGACGGAAAAGTACACATATCAATTAGAAATGAACTACTTTGAATTTCGAAAGATGTGGTTCCATATACTGGATTATTAAACCAGTGAGAAGACATTGGTAGAGTTCATCAAACTTGCTCTGTGGTGTTTTTTCGACAAGCATTGCTTTTGTTTGGTTTGTTTTTTCTTGCTTAAAAATAAGCATTAACAATTTTGAAGACAAAGAGTGAACACTTCCTTTGAGAGGGACAACAGACATGGAGATTTTATTATTATTATTATTATTTTTGTTATTATTATTTTTTTTTTTTAAATTGAAGACATGGAGTCATTTGTCAGCTGTATTTACGTAATTTCACTGTAACATGTGTATTCTTCCTTGTGTTTGTATTTATAATTTCATTTCTGTGCAATATATTGATGAGTTTTTGTTTCAGGCTGGTTATAGTGTGCTGTCGATACAGTGTTGTAGTTGGTTCTGTTTTGACGAGTGGTTGCTGTGACAGCGTGCGACAGACAGTAGAAAGCAAATAAGGCTACGGCCATAGTAAACCCGGCTTTTTGCCGCTGTCAATTTTGCCAGCACGGGTCAAAAATCCTGCCCCGCTTAATTGCTCTGTGGCGTCACTGATGACGGCTGTGCGTGGCCTTAGTAAACCGGCCCGGTCCGGTGTTTTTAACCGTCGTTTGACTTTCGAGCAAAACATCCGTTTGTCGGTTGACGGAAAGGAAAATAGTCAAGAAAAACTTGTTTTGGTACATAGTAATTGCTTCGAAATTTCTGACTACACAAACTAGTAAATTGACCCTTCCCCGATTACATTCCAGTTACACTTAAACATTACATTTTTATGTCGAACTACTTTTTGTCGATTTTGCATGGGGTGTGGGGTGGAGTCTCAGTTGCCGCATCAGCCTCGTTTTCGCGTCACTTGCAGTTTCAGGGTGACAACTCATTATTTCCCTTGACCACATTGTCAGAAAAAGGACGGCTGTCAATCTCCAGAAAGCCGGGTTTACTATGGCCATAGCCTAACTGATTATGTTCAAACCACACCCAAGCGCACACACACGCACACCTCACAAATAAACAGGCAACTACATGCACATGCCCTAATTGAATATCCCTCCATAGGGATGGAAACAAGATGGCTTTCAGCGTGGATTGGGGGGAAGGGGGAGTTTGCTGTTTGGGAGAGGGAGAAGGGGTGGAAAGGGGAGACGATTGTAATAATGTGGTAGTTTAAAAACTATATTTCAACACGAAAACACACAAAACAAGTGGGGGATGTTGGATGGACTTTTTTTTGGGGGGGGGAGGGGGTCAAGCGGGAGATTTCTTTTTCGAAGACTGGGAAGGGAGGGGGGGGGGGGGGGGTGCTTTTTCACCAACAGTGAAAGGAGGTAGCTTGGAGCTGGTATGGGGTGGAATGAGGGTGGAGGGGGGCTGTCTGTTATGAATTGGTACTTTATTTCAGGAGTGAAGGGGCTGATGACATAACCCAAGAAACCTTTTGCAAGTGAACACTTTCATTAGCTTTAGTTTCACAGTTGGCAAGGTGTAGGGGTGTGATAGAGTCATTCTCTGAAAGGCTTTTTGCTACAGAATTTTGCCAGGGTCAACCCCCTTGTTGCCGTGGGTTCTTTTACGTGCGCTCAATAGTGATGTGTAACACAAGGGACCTCGGTTTATCATCTCATCCGAAAGACTAGTACCCAGACCACCACTCAGAGTCTAATGGATGGGGGAAAAGTTTTGGGTCTAAACAGGGATATGAAGCCACCGCACACTCCGACCCAGACTTTTTCCTTTTTAGGCAAGGTACGTTACCACCAGCCGCCGCTGTGGCCTAGTGGTTAGGGGTGTTGTACTCGTAATCTAAAGGTTGCGGGTTCGATCCCAGCTATTCCGCTATGGCGTTGTGCCCTTGGAAAAGGCACTTTAACGGCTATTTTCTCACCCCACCCAGGTGTAAAAGGGGTACCAACCTTGTGTTGGGGGTTAATCCTGCGATAGACTGGCGTCCTATCCAGGGGGAGTCTATGACTCTCAGTCGCTTAACGCCACAGAAACCGGGATAAGCACCGGCCTGATGAGCCTTATGGCTCGGGACAGACTTTAACTTTTTTAACGTTACCACCTAGACCACCGATCCACTATCTTGATCCCGTCCCCCTGTTTATGTGTGTGTGTGTGTGTGTGTGAGCGCACGCGCATAAATTTGATGTCTGTTAATTCGTTTTGTGGATAGTTGCATGCACGTAAATGATTTGAATGCAAGCGCTTTGATTTGTTGCTTTACAAGATTCAATGGTTTATAAACTCCATACATTATTATTACCCCACATGCCAAAACTAATGCCGTTAAAAATAATCCTGATTTCAAGCTAAAACATCTTCATGTCAGTATCTGTCTGGTGTGGACAAGGCTTTCCACTCTCTCAATATTTCTGGCGTAGTTGTTTTTTTCAATCCTCTGGATTTGCTGTCCATTGCAGTGTGATGTAGCCTGGTGCTGCTCCCTGTTCCTCCCTGAACACCATCTGCACACAGCACTGTCAGGGCTGCATCAGTCATGACATAACACATTATCAGTGACATATAAAACACTGTACACAATATAACACCATCAGTGACATGTATATATAAAACACTGTACACAATATAACACCATCGTGACGTGTCTGTATATATATATATATAAAACACTGTACACAATATAACACCATCAGTGACGTGTCTGTATATATATATATATAAACACTGTACACAATATAACACCATCAGTGACGTGTCTGTATGTATATAATATATAAAACACTGTACACAATATAACACCATCAGTGACGTGTATAAATACACTGTACACAATATCAACCATCAGTGACATACATCAGTCATCACAAAAGCTACAGACAGTAACATTAGTGACATGCTGTCACATTAAACTGCCACAACACTGAACTATCACAACATGCTGTCACATTAAAACTGCCAACAACATGAAACTATCACAACACTGCTGTCACATTATACTGCACAAAACACTGAACTATCACAACACTGCTGTCACATTAAACTGCCACAACACTGAACTATCACAACACTGCTGTCACACTGAACTATCACAACACTGAACTATCACAACACTGAACTATCACAGCACTGAACTATCACAACACTGCTGTCACACTGAACTATCACAACACTGAACTATCACAGCACTGAACTAGCACAACACTGCTGTCACACTGAACTATCACAACACTGATGTCACATTGAACTAACACAACACTGAACTGTCACAACACTGCTGTCACACTGAACTATCACAACACTGTTGTCACACTGAACTATCACAACACTGCTGTCACACTGAACTATCACAACACTGAACTATCACAGCACTGAACTATCACAACACTGAACTATCACAACATTGCTGTCACATTGAACTATCACAGTACTGATCATAGAGGCCATATTGGATTTGATGCCTCAATTAAAAAAAAAAATCTTTTTAAAACTGTGCAACTTCATAATGATCAAAGCAGGGTTTATAACCAGCTCTTCTCACGTTCCTGGAATCACAACGAACAAAGGTAAAAAAGGTGTCCCATAACCTATGGAGCCTGGGGAGCCAGGCATCAAAGACCTCAGCTTCTCTAGGGGCCAGTTATATTGAGGGAGGTGCCCATCTCCTCTCCCTTGCTGCTTTACCTTCCCCGACCCTAAAGAGGGCAGGTACCCATTTACAGCTGGGGGGACTGCGCTGAAGCCAAGGCACGCAAACAGTCACCCATCCAACTGGTAACCACGCTCGACGCTGCTTAACTTGACTTGGGGAAAGTGAGCGCTCTGACCACTGAGCTATTCCGCCACACCTAGCCAACCACAGAGGTCAACCCAGGAGGGTCACCACATTGTGTGTGTGTGTGTGTGTGTGTGTGTGTGTGTGTGTGTGTGTGTGTGTGTGTGTGTGTGTGTTGTGTGTTGTGTGTGTTGTAGTGTGTGTGTGTGTGTGTGTGTGTGTGTGTGAGAGTGTGTGAGTATATGTGTGTGTGTGTGTGTGTGATGTCTAGTCAAGTCAAGTCAAGTCAAGTCAAGTCAAATTAAACTTTTATTTCCAGATGGTGCATTGAATAAGCAGTGCAATTGCTTTTTTTTGCATGAAGCCATCTATCTAAGAAAAAAGAAAAAAAAAGTCAGATATATATATGTGGCGCTCCACCACGAAATAAGTCGCTTAGCACATTACCCAATTTTGCGCTAGGAGCCTTTAAAGGCAGGTGGGGTCAAGTTGTCAATTTTGTGATTTTGATTGATTATTAAACTAGATCTGTTTATTTATCTTATAATGAAATATCAAGGTATCATTTTTATTCCTTTTGCTTTTAAATGTGTTTTGAAAATGCCAAAGCACTCATTCTGACAACCTGTTGCTAAAATAAACTTGCCCGTTTCTCATTTTGTCACAGCCTGCAGTCTATCATTTCAATTTGTAATAATGTTGCACAGAATTGTCCGATTTTCAATCTGTTTTCTGTATTGGATAGCCGCTTTATTGCACAGTAACAACATGTCAATATCTAAAAATTGACCTAATGTGCACTCCGTCTCATTATGTGGTGGAGCGTCACATATGCATATTTGAAAAAGGAAAAATCTTAATGTGTGTGTGTGTGTGTGTGTGTATAACACACACACACACACACACAAAACACACACACACACACACACACACATATATATATATATATATATATAAAATAAATTAAATTTTTATAAAAATAAAAAAATATATATATATATATATTAGGCACCCATCAGTCTCGGAAGACTATGGAGTTGCGTTCTAGGCTTTAGAGCGCAAAGCCTGGGTAAGTATGGAGGGCAAACTGTTACCCATACAGCAGACCCCCTCCCCCCCTCTCCATGCCACTGAAATGATCCATTGGAAAGGCAATGACTGATACGAATGGTTCCAGTACCGTCGCAGGAGCCACCAGAATGTTGCCCTATACAGCCCCGAGCCGCCCTTGGACTCCAACTCCCCAATTTTTCGTCAGGGATGGTGTCTAAACATGACACATGTGTGCATGCTGGTTTTTTTTATAATTTTGTCATGCGCTCTTACCGGCACACGATGGCCTGCTCTTCTGAATGGCAAAATGGGGTTTTAATGTGTGCGCAAGATGTTTTGCGTGCATTCGCACACGGGGCCTTGGTTTACAGTCTCATCCGAATGACTATATATATACATATTATATATATATATATATATATATATATATATATATATATATATATATATATACATATACATATATATATATATATTACATTAATTAAATTAAATACATCATAACTGAACAAACAGTTAAAATTCGGTATATGAAATATAGTTATTGTTGATTTTTTGTTGTTGTTGTTTTTTGTTGATATTATGAAATTATATCTGCACACATTTTTACTAGTCATCATTGATTTTTGTACTTGACACTTTGTAATATATTGTGTATACATGTGAGTGGGCTTTGCTTCTTTTGTTTCAATTTCATACTTGCATGATTATATTGTGCATCATGTGTATCACCCGTATGTGTGTGAGTGGTTTTTGCTTATTGCATTCCTATTCTTTACTAGCAAATCATGTGCTGCTTTGATGACTGATTTGAGAATGATAAGAATTCAATACCTGTCAATTGTTCTATGTCTGTCTGTCTCTCTATCTATATATGAGAAAAATATGTTTACCCTAAAAAAAGCAGTTAAAAGTTAAAGTCTGTCCCGAGCCTAAGGCTCATCAGGCCGGTGCTTATCCCGGTTTCTGTGGCGTTAAGCGACTGAGAGTCATAGACTCCCCCCTGGATAGGACGCCAGTCTATCGCAGGGTTAACCCCAACACAAGGTTGTACCCCTTTTACACCTGGGTGGGGTGAGAAAATAGCCGTAAAGTGCCTTTTCCAAGGGCACAACGCCATAGCCGAAAGCTGGGATCGAACCCGCAACCTTTAGATTACGAGTCCAACGCCCTAACCACTAGACTACAGCGGCGGCTAAATAAAGCAGTATTTATGCATAAAATTATGACAGGTCATGCTCCACAAACCCTCTATTCTAAATTTTGTATGACCTCCCAATATCCTACCAAAATCCAACTACCAATACCTAGAACTGACCTCTTAAAATCAAGCCTCACATACTCAGGTAGCCTACTCTAGAACATGCTGCCAACTTACATGAAAACATTCTTCAAAAGCTACTTTGCTTTCCTCCTCGCCTGTAGAGGCAGGCAGGGGGAAAGAACACACCTGACCACCGCAGTTGGTTGCCTTACGTCAGTCACTGGTACCTGTCCACTCGGCCCAGTGTGGTCAGCCAGTGCACCCTGCCCGCCTGCCCCTCTCCTTGCCCTTCTCCTTGCTGTGCTGTGCTGTGCTGTGCTGTGCTGTGCTGTGAGGTGAGGAGGCCTGTACAGCAGACTGTCCCCCTGCCCCGTGCATGGACTCTTGGAGGACTGTCACTGCCCTGTAGGTCCAGCAACCTAGAGGAAGGAGGGGGGGGGGAGGGGGGGGACATCTCCCCCTCCTTCCCCCCACCTGGAAAAAAAAGCACAGGCAGTCACATGTCAGTCCTCAAAAAAACTTTGCTCTCTACATAGCAGACAGGGTGCTAGTCCTGTCTTACGATAAACAATGTGGGGTGATCAAGGGGTGTGGGACTGAAGATTGTGGGTTTTAAAGAACAACAGCCTGAATGGTACCTTACTGACATGGTTTAAAACATATTTACCAGTGCAATCATGGCAAAGTCAGACCCATCACTACAAGAAACAAACAATGCCAAACACAAATCATGCATGAACCAGACTGATATTTAGCAATAACTTTTAAATGCACATGATCAAATTCTAAAATTGTAATGATAAGTATCTATGATTTTTTTTTTAATGCACAGAGGTCAATCATAAAACTGTACTGATAATTATCTTTTCTTTTTTTTAATGCACAGAGGTCAATCATAAAACTGTACTGATAAGTATCTATGATTTTTTTTTAATGCACAGAGGTCAATCATAAAACTGTACTGATAAGTATCTATGATTTTTTTTTAATGCACAAAGGTCAATCATAAAACTGTACTGTTAATTATCTATGATTTTTTTTAATGCACAGAGGCCAATCATAAAAACTGTACTGATAATTGTCTATAATTTTTTATGCCCAGAGGTGAATCATAAAACCGTAATATTTAGTGATGACTTTTTAATGTCCAGACTCCAGACATGTATCATAAAACTGCACTGATATTTACTAATTTAGCTATGACTTTTGTAATGCACAGAGACATATCATGGAACTGCACTGATATTTACTGATTTAGCTATGACTTTTGTAATACACGGAGACATATCATAAAACTGTCCTGATATTTACTAATTTAACTTCTTCTTTTTTTAAAGATCAACGGGTTATTTATTTATTTACTCTCTTATATTGAGAATAATGGAATAAGGACTCTATCTGCCCACTTGTTTGGAGAGAATCCACTATGTGAAGGCACCCAACAAAAAGTAATACTTATGCACTTTAAGGTTAAAAGGTGTCACACTCACTCACTCACTCAGTCCCATGTCCCAAAGGACGTAGGGGGGACATGAGAGAAGACGCAACAGAGATCTTTTTCCATGCTTCACGATCCTGTGTGGCTAGTAGGAGGTGTTGCAGGGGTTGGGCGGTCCAGTCTTTGATGTTGTCAACCCATGATTTCTTTTGGCGGCCTCTTCTTCTCTTGCCCTCGACTGTTCCTTGCAGGATGGTTTTTGCTAGGGTGTTGTGTCTTGTGGTGTGACCAAACCACATCAGCTTTCTCCTCTTTATGGTGGAGAGCAAAGGCTCTTGGGGGCCCACACGCTTTTTGATTTCTTCTTTCACATAGTTATTGGTCTTGTGTTCTTTGTATGATATTTTGAGGAGTCTTCTGTGGCACTTGTTCTCGAATGCTTGGATTCTCCTCTCTAACTCTGCTGTCAGAGTCCATGATTCACAGCCATATAGGAGGATAGATATCACGAGGGATTTGTAAAGGTGGTATTTGGTGCAGAAGCTGATGTTGTTGCTTCTGATGATCTTCTCGAGTCTGACTAGAGCAGATGTTGCTGTTGCAATGCGAGCTTTCACTTCATTGTTTGATGTGCCATCTTTTGTTAGGATGGAGCCTAAGTATTTGAATTGGCTCACCTCTTCTAGTGTTTCTCCATTCATCTTTATTTCCGTGATGTCATTACTCGCGCTGTTGACCATGATCTTTGATTTCTCTGTACTGACCTCCATGCCGTATGCGCTCGCTCGATCTGTTAAATTGTCTGTGAGGATTTGCAGTTCTTGTTTGCTGCTGCCCATGAGGTCAATGTCATCTGCAAATCTGAGGTTGCAAAGGGGTCTTCCACCAATGGAGATGGAAGTGTGGTGGTTTTGCAGTGTCTCTGTCATGATGTTTTCGAGGAAGAGGTTGAAGAGTACAGGTGAGAGAAGGCAGCCCTGGCGAACCCCAACCGTGGTCTTGAAGAACTTGCCCACGTGATTATTCATAAAAACTGCACTTTCTGCGTTCTCGTACAGAGCTTTGATGACTTCAATTAGACAGCTGTCAATGTTGAAGTGCCTGAGTACTTGCCAGAGGCCGTCATGCCATACCCTGTCAAAGGCCTTTTTGAAGTCTATGAAATTGTGGTACAAGTCTTTTTGGTGTTGGAGATGCTTCTCTATCAGAATTCTCAGATTGAAAATTTGTTCCATTGTGCTGCGTTTTGGTCTAAAGCCCGCTTGTTCTTCTGCCAGGAGTTTTTCTGCTTGGTTTTTCAGTCTGTTGAGGACTACCTGCAGCATGATCTTGCTAGGATGACTTATGAGACTGATGGTTCTGTAGTTCTGGCATTGTTTGAGGTTTCCTTTCTTTGGCAGGGGTATTACAAGAGACTGTGTCCATTCTTTTGGCCATTCTTTGGTGTCGTGGATCTTCTGACAAAGTTCTGTGAATCGCCTTGCTGTTTCATTCCCTCCATTTTTTATGAGTTCAGCTGGGATGTTATCGATTCCAGGGGACTTCCCCTTCTTCAATTGTCTAATAGCTGCATCTACTTCACACCTTAGTATTGGTGGGTCTTTATCTTGGTGTTCAGGGGGTTTGTCAGAAACTATGTTGGTATCTGGGCGTAGTGGGTAGTTGTACAATCCCTCACAGTATTCTGTCCAGCGTTGGAGGATGGCATTGTTTTCCGTTAAAAGATTTCCTTCTTTGTCTTCAATAACAGAGGCTTTAGGCTGTGTGGTTTTCGTTAGTGCTTTCAAAGTGTCGTAAGCTGTTTTGCTGTTTCCCTTGGTCATTCCAGCTTCGATGTTGTTGCATTGTTCTTCTATCCACGCTTCTTTGGCTTCTCTCATCTTTTTCCTCACTTCTCTGTGGCTATCCATGTACTTCTTGTAAGCTTCTTGACTTGTGAACTTTTGTTTCTTAAGTTCTCTTCTTTTGTCGCAGAGGTCAAGAACCTCATTTGTCACCCAAGGTTGTTTCTTTGTTCTGCTTCTTCCTAATGTTTCTTCTGCTGCTGTTGTTAGCACTTCTTTGATGTTGTTGGCCAATGTGTCCACATCATTGTCGATGGCTGTGAGTGCGGCGAACTTTCCTCCAATGTTGGCTTGGAAGATCTCAACCACTGTTGGGTCTTTCAGTTTTTCCAGGTCGAATCTTATGCGTGGGCTTTTTGGCTGTTGTTTTGTTTTCAGTTTCAGCCTGATGGTGGTAAGTACAAGGTCGTGGTCACTGCCAATGTCAGCTCCTGGGAATGTTCTTGTGTTTGCCTTGTTTATGCTGGATTTGAATCTTTGGGGTGACAGAATGTAATCAATTTGATTATGAATCAGACCATTTGGTGAGTGCCAGGTTGATGTTCTGGATGGCTTGTGAGGGTGGAGTGTGTTAGCCAAAGTCAGTTTGTGCTTCTTTGCGAATTCCAGCAGCCGCTGTCCTCTGTCATTTGTTTCTCCCAGTCCAAATCGTCCTGTGGTTCCTGCCCAGGTGTCATAGGCATCAGGTCCCACCTTAGCATTCCAGTCGCCTTCCACAATAAGGATGTCTTTTTTGGGCGTTTTGGAGATGACGTTTTCAAGTTCTTCATAGAATTCTTCTATCTGATCGTCATCGTAGTCAGATGTTGGAGCATACACTTGGATGATGGTGAGATTCTGGGGTTTTGCAGAAACTCTGATTGAGATGAGTCTGCTGGATACTGGTGTGCAGCTGATGATGCTTGACACAATCTCTTTCCTGACAATAAAGCCTACTCCATGTTGATGTAGTTTCTCTTCTCCGCTGTACCATATTTTGTGGCCGTCTTGCGTGGTTGTTTCTCCAAAGCCAATCCATCTGACTTCCGCAAGCCCTACTATGTCCCATTTATACCTCTGTAATTCATGTGTAAGTTCCTGTACTCTTCCTGTTTGGTACAGAGTTCTTACATTCCATGTACCAATGGTTGTCCCTTTATCTGGAAGCTTTAGGGTTTGTTCTGCCCCAGTAGCACACTTGTCACTCCCACCCTGGAGACTTGCAGTGGGTAGCGCGGTCGTTGTTGATCCGGGCCTCGACCGATCCGGCATGTCTTTCTGTTTTGTTTTACTCATCATGTCCTTGCAGTGGGCTTGAGGAAGCTTGGTGGCGCCCATCTCCTCTCCAAGACTCCTACTGGTGGTTAAGAATGCACCAGCCCCTCACAACGTTTCGCCCGCCAGTAGAAGCGGTTACCGGGGTGTGGGTGGGTTAAGGACCCGGACCCAGAAGTGAGAGTTGAGTGCCAAGTGAGGACCAGTGCTCCCGTCCATCCCGAAGGATGCTACTGCCAGGTTTACAAAGGTACCACCTCTCCTTAAGCACCCCATACACACAAAAGGTGTATGGCATGATTAATCTCTAATGCAATGCTCCAAGTTTCTTGTACCACAAGGATTTTAAAGCTTACAATACTGACTTGGAATCAACACAAAGAAGGGTTTCATTTGAAAATATATACAAAGGTAAATCAAAAAAATAATTTAGAGCAATTAATTTTGCTACTAGTTCTGTAAAAATCGAATAATGTTTACGAACAAAGAATGATTTTTCAATTTTTAATGCTGGTATAACAAAAGCTGAACCTGTTTCTTGATTATCCAGATGTAATCCATCTGTATAAATTTGTAAATGATGAAAATACTGATAATGGATATGGGGTTGAACATAAGAAACCATAATATTCAGATTCCCATTCTTCTTACATTAGTTACCTTTATGTCAAGTGTGTACCTTGATAAAAGAAAGGTGAATGACCAAGTTTGGCGTGCTAAGTTATTGGGCAAACTAAGGAATGTGGGTATTTCTAGGCATTTGTATTATCATATCAAAAGTTTTTTGACAAACAGAAAAATCCAAGTAAGAGTAGCTAAATCATATTCAAGTTTTAGGTCCCTTCATATGGGACTACCCCAAGGTTCTGTGATAGCTCCTATCCTATTTAATATCTTGCTGCATGATCTCCCAATGAATTTATCAAAGGATATTGTCTTGGTACAATATGCAGATGATATATGTATGTGGATGAACGTTACTATGAAACAAAATACACCAAAAAGAGCATATAACTACACAAAAAAACCCACCAAAACCAGCCTGACAACACTAACAACTATATGCTTGAAAATGGATTTACTTTGTCCACAGAAAAAACTAATGTTGTACTTTTTAATAATGGTAGTAATCCGGAAAAGCCACCAAGATTTAAAACTGGGACTGAAATAACTGAATACAAAAATATGATAAAGTTCCTCGGTGTTATTCTAATTTCTAAGCTAACTTCGAATACACATATTGAACACATATCAAATAAAACAAGAAAGTGTAATAAACTTACTGAAGATAATCAGTAAGCAGTTCTGGGGACAAGACATATTCAATCTGAAATGTTTAGCATACATATCCTTTTTGTTCAAAATTATGGTACAAACAAGAAATCTTTTTCAGTACTCCCAATTCTTTGCTTAAAAAGCTACAAAGTGAAGACTGCAAAGCTTACAGGCTTGCCCTTGGTGTTCCATATCATGCATCAGCTCTGCAAACCTACAACAAAGTTGGCACACTGCCTTTAGGTGATTATCGTCAACTAGCATGTACTAAGTACGTTCTCAGAAACATTATTCCATTATCCTTGATTTAAAAGAATAAATAAATAAATAAGTAAAAAAACGACTGAAAACTTCATTTCTGAAGAAGCAGATGTAAAATCAGAACTGGTTTCCTATCAAAGCAAAAGATACATCTTCTTTAATGCACATTAATACATATGTGTCTGATCTTATGAAAAACTCTGTCAATCAACATAGAATGGAAAAACAAGGAAATCCTGCTTTGCACATTGTGTAAGATGAATAGTGCAAGTATGTGTGCATGCACGCAAGTGACAGGAGCTGTGTATGTGTGTACTAGCTAAAGCTACACTTGGGAGAAATGATGCCTGCAAACTGGGATCAATTCTTTTTAACATAAACGGTGTGTGTGTGTGTGTGTGTGTGTGTGTGTGTGTGTGTGTGTGTGTGTGTGTGTGTGTGTGTGTGTGTGTGTGTGTGTGTGTGTGAGTGAGTGAGTGAGTGAGTGAGTGAGTGAGTGAGTGAGTGAGTGTGTGTGTGTGTGTGTGTGTGTGTGTGTGTGTGTGTGTGTGTGTGCGTGTGTGAGTGAATGAGTGTGTGTGAGTGAATGATGGTGTGTGTTGTTGTGTGCTGTGTGTTGTGTGTGTGTATGTGGTGTGTGCCTGCATGCGTGCATGTGTGTGTGCGTGCGTGCATGCACAGGTGCGCATGTGACAACCATACATATATATATGTGTGTGTGTGTGTGTGTGTGTGTGTGTGTGTGTGTGTGTGTGTGTGTGTGTGTGTTAAGTCCAGTTAAACTTTTATTTCCAGATGGTACATTGAATAAGCAGCCGCCGCTGTGGCCTAGTGGTTAGGGTGTTGTACTCGTAATCTAAAGGTTGCGGGTTCGATCCCAGCTATTCCGCTATGGCGTTGTGCCCTTGGAAAAGGCACTTTACGGCTATTTTCTCACCCCACCCAGGTGTAAAAGGGGTACCAACCTTGTGTTGGGGGTTAATCCTGCGATAGACTGGCGTCCTATCCAGGGGGGAGTCTATGACTCTCAGTCGCTTAACGCCACAGAAACCGGGATAAGCACCGGCCTGATGAGCCTTATGGCTCGGGACAGACTTTAACTTAACTAACATTGAATAAGCAGTGCAATTGCTTGTTTAAAAAAACAACAACTTTGTGTGTGTGTGTGTGCGTGTGTGCGTGCGTGCGTGCGTGTGTGCATGCGTGCGTGCGTGAGTGAGTGAGTATGTGTATGAGATTGAGAGCATGTGCGCATCTGTGCAGAGTGCGTGGGTTGAGTGTGCATGTGTGTATTTGCCTGTGTGAATGTGTGTCTGTGTATGTATGTGTGTGTGTGAGTGTACATGTGTGTGAGTGTCCGTGTGTGTGTGAGTGTGTTCATGTGTGTCTGCATGTGTGTGTTGTGTGTGACTGTGTGTGTTGTGTGTGTGTGTGTGTGTCTCCGTGAGTGTGTGTGAGCATGCACGCATGTGCGTGCATGCATGTGTGCATGCACGCATGTGTGTAGATGTGCGTGCGTGCACGCATGTGTGTAGATGTGCGTGCATGCATGCGTGCGTGTGTGCACCATTATGCGTGTGTGTGTGGCCTATGAACCAAACTACCAAGGAGAGCTGAAGGAGAAATCTAAAACATGTTTCAAAATCTACAACCAGTGAACAAGAAGAGCAGAACTCTGCAATTAACTAACAATGGAACTATGACATGCATAAAAGTCTGGACTTTGGATATGTTTACATACGATAATGTAGATAACGAAGATATGTGCACAAAGTGGGGAAAAAAGAACAAGGGCAGTTGGAAAAGTTTACAGAACAGGTCATAAAAGATTGCCTGTAAAACGGATTGTTTAATTACAGGAAGATACAAACTAGGCTGTGTAGCAGATGTTTAGAAATTCTGCAGAGAAGTATACCACTGTTTAGGATGCTTTCAAGTGTAACAGATAATTCTTAAAGGAACGGATATTTCAGCGTAATAAAAGTAATTTCTTTAATTCTAGGACAAGTGAGCAGTTGTTTAACACTAATTTATTTTCCACACATGCATAGTATGTTCTTGCAATATTTTATGTTTAGTGTTTTGTAGGTCCATCCTTTTTAGGCAATTTTGAGACTAATATTTATTAGAAATTTGCAGTCTTTTAATTGCCTTATCATTGGATATAATATGCTTTAAAAGTTCATAGCCCTCTCGCAAGTCTAACGGAATATAAACTAAAAGTGCTCCTTCAACATTGTGTGCTCCTCATCGTGCACCTCTATCCACCCATTTACGTGTGCGTGTGTGTGTGTGCGTGTGTGTGTGTGTGTGTGTGTGTGTGCGTGTGTGTGTGTGAGTGTGTGCGTGTGTGTGTGAGTGTGTGCGTGTGTTTATTTTTATTTATTCTTTATTTTATTCTTTTACATTTATTTCTTTTATTCTTTTATATAGGGGATAATGGAATAAGCACTCATGTGCTTTTTTTACACCCAGTCCCCGTGTGTATGCAGGTTTTTTTGTAAATTGTGTCACCAGTACATGATGGCCTACTCTTACGAAAAGCGGAACAGGATTTAATGTGTGCGCAAGATGTTCTGCATGCGTTCGCAAACAGGACCTCAGTTTATTGTTTCATCTGAGGGACTTTTGGGGGGTGTGTGTGTGTGTGTGTGTGTGTGTGTGTGTGTGTGTGTGTGTGTGTGTGTGTGTGTGTGTGTGTGATGTGTGTGTGTGTGATGTGTGTGTGTGTGTGTGATGTGTGATGTGTGTGTGTGTGTGTGTTGTGTAACAGGGATAGAAAGAAGGGGGAGGGCATCTTTGCGAGATGATGACAATCTTCAAAGGTCACTTATTAACCCCATTTGACTTGATGCATTAAAAATAACGCACCACACTCCAATCCAATCCTGTTGTTTATAGCGCCACCAACTACAGAGGCCATATCAGGGCTGCTTATAGCGCCATTGTCAACTACAGAGGCCATACCAGGGCTGTCACTTTGTCAATTCTTTAAATCTCAGGTTAAAACCGTGCACCTATATACAGATTAAAACAGGGTTTAAAACCAACTCTACTGTGATTTCTCGACACTCCAGAAGCATTCCTTGTATCAACATCCTGGCCAACCATAAGGGTCAACCCAGGACGATCACTGTGTTTGGGATAAACCACATCAACAACATATAAAATGAGATAAAACCAAAACCAGTTTCCTTAAATCAACTTTATTCTTTGCATCTAAATATGACATCTCCACTCATCTCAAAAAGAAAAAGCCTGATTCTCTCAGGAAGTTAAAAATGCTGTCTGGTGGAACATGCAGAAAAGCATCTTTAGGAAGTCTGTTTTAAAAAATGCTTATGCCTAATATCCAGGCCATCTCGACAATCCAGAAGCAGATGCTTGATGGTTACCCGCACATCACAAGTCACACACTGCAGGGTTCCCCCACCTTTCAGCAAATTAACGCGAGTGAATGGCCTGTGAGTAGTCTCATGAACACCATCCCCCCCTCCTTTTTTTTTTTTTTGGGGGGGGGGCGAACAAAGGGAGGACTTCTTTAAAGTTAGGGTGAATCTGGAGAAGTTGATTTTCTGTCTGAGGGTTCCATTCCTCTTGCCTGAAAGACTGCGTGTAATATTCGCTTTTAGATTTCAAATCTGTGTATGGCAAGCGAGACTTTTTTAAAAATTAATTTTATTGGCCACAACATGCTTTTAAAAAGAAACAAACTTACTTTCTGTCCAGACAACATTTCATCATTTCCATTTAACAAGCTAACAAAGCTAATTGCTACACAAAGTACAAATAATCAGTCATTATTTTTTATGTCAAGATTTATAAAATACATACAGAATTTACTAAAATTTTGAAATCGTACTTAACTTTCTACAAGTTTATGTACTGAATCCTTTTTCTCCCAAAATCAGTAAACTGCATTTGTTTGCAGTGCTCCAGCTTTTCCATTTCATATTTGTATTTTAGTTCATTCAGAAAAAATACATTAGATTTTGTTTTCCCAATCTGACATTTGTAAACATAAAATTTTGCTAACATTATTATCATCAAGTCAAACACATTTCATCAGTTTTTGTAAATGCATCAGAGCCAAATAGCACTATTTCCATATTAAGGTTGAATCTCTTGCAATGATAGTTTTAAAATCACTTTGAGTTCTTTCAAGAATTTCAGTACAAACTGACAATCCCATAAATAATGGTTTATATATAGTGTCTTTTTCCTTGTCACAAAAATTGCAGTAGTCATTATCTGTAACTTTCAGCTTTTTTAATATTTTGTTTCAAACTAATATTCTATAACAGACCTTTATTTGAAATCATTTCAATTTAATTTCTTTAATTTTCTCTATCTGTTTTAATACACCATGCCAGTCTACTGGAATGTTAAGTTGTCTCTCCCAGTTCACAAAAGATTTAATATTGAGGTTCTATTTCGCTAATAACTTTGTCACAATAAGTATGGGATCCTTTACCCCCTTTTGATACCATTTCTAGAGTACTGGTCCTTTCTTAACTGAAGTTGCCATCTAGCTTCATACTTTTTATTCTCGCGCAGTGTTGAATTGATCAGATACACCTAGCGTAATGCAAAAAGTTGTATATGTGTGTGTGTGTGTGTGTGTGTGTGTGTGTGTGTGTGTGTGTGTGTGTGGTGTTGTGTGTGTGTGTGTGTTGTGTGTGTGTGTGTGTGTGTGTGTGTGTGTGTGTGTGTGTGTGTGTGTGTGTGTGTGTGTGTGTGTGTGTTGTGTGTGTGTGTGTGTGTGGTGTGTGTGTGTGTGTGTGTGTGTGTGTGTGTGTGTGTGTGTGTGTGTGTGTGTGTGTGTTGTGTGTTTGTGTGTTGTTGTGTGTGTGTGTTGTGTTTGTGTGTTGTGTGGTGTGTGTGTGGTGTGTGGGTGTTGTGTGTGTGTGTGTGTGTGGTTGTGGTGTGTGTGTGTGTTGTGTGTGTGTTGTGTGTGTGTGTGTTGTGTGTGTGTGTGTGGTGTGTTGTGGTGTGTGTGTGTGTTGTGTGTGTGTGTGTTGTGTTGGTTGTGTGTTGTTGTTGTAGTTTATTTAAAGCCTATTCATACGTTGATGTTGATAACAATAAAAACAAAACAAAACAAAAATACAAACAAAACCTTACATAAAATATTTACAGAAGACTTGGAAATAATCTAGCAACATCAGTAATCAACGTTTTCACGAAACTACAATTCAATGGTCCCTTTGAATTTCAATGCCTTTTCTATATAAACTGAATTTAGAACTGAACATTGAAAAAATTATGTTCACAAAGATAGTGGCTCAGAACAGAGCAAGTTACATTTCGAGATATTTGGTTCTTCCAGGAATTTAATCGCAACTTTTTAATGATGTTAGTAATATGTCTTGATAGCATTGAATATTATATTTCCCATGAAAGTTAGTCTTATGTACATGATTTTCCAATAATGATTAATGTCATCGACAATCATTTTTCAATGTTATGAATGGGCAATTTTCTTTTTGCACCTTTTTTTTGCAGATTATCTGCGATTTCATTCCAGTATTTTCCGCATGTGAAGGAATCCGACAAAAATTTATTCTGGATTACCTTTTGTTCATGATTACAATGTATCTCCATTTTTTTTTCCAAAAATAATAAATCTGTCCTTACTTTTGAGCTCTTGTCTTGTAAGCTGTATAGTACAGACTTTACCAAATATTTTATTTCAAATAATAAATCTGTCCTTACTTTTGAGCTCCAGTCTTGTAAGCTATACAGTACAGACTTTATCAAATATTTTATTTCAAATAATAAATCTGTTCTCACTTTTGAGCTCCAGTCTTGTAAGCTATACAGTACAGACTTTATCAAATATTTTATTTCAAATAATAAATCTGTCCTTACTTTTGAGCTCCAGTCTTGTAAGCTATACAGTACAGACTTTATCAAATATTTTATTTCAAATAATAGGATGATGATGGAGGGGGTGACCAGTAGAAGGGGAGGGGAGGGGCACACTTACACTGCTGGTAATGATGATGATGATGACAATGATGACCATGATGATGATGGTGGTGGTGGTGGTGGTGGTGATGATGACAATGATGATGGTGGTGGTGATGATGACAATGATGGTGGTGGTGGTGGTGGTGGTGGTGATGATGATGATGATGGTGGTGGTGGTGTGGTGGTGGTGGTGATGTTGGTGATGGTGATGACGATTTTGATAATGATGATGGCAATGATGATGATGATGATGATGATGATGATGATGGGTGGTGGTGGTGGTGGTGGTGGTGG